>CAADRB010000002.1:5279389-5321190 GCA_900708905.1 Hymenolepis diminuta
GGAGGCTGAAGGGAAACTCTCCGTCCATTTTCAGAATTACTTTTTATTTACATTTTCTATGATAATCGGTTTTTCATTCACGAAATTGGAGTGACGTCTTTTATGTCCCTATGATGCATAACCCCTATCTGCCATGTCTAGACGCACCCATCGACTCCCCTCCCCCTTTTTACAACCGCTTCGCTTCATCTAAAAAGCACATCTGCTCACATGTTCTCACGCGTCCTTACCCAAGTGACTCATATAAAGCTATCTTTGTTTCCCACACAATAACAACACACTCATGCCAGTCACCGGCTCCTGCGGTTCCTGTTCATCTCCTCTCTTCCTCACCACGTCTTCCTCCCTATCTCCCTCTGTCATTCGTTCCAAACTCGTTACGATTTCCTTGAGTACATTTTGGCCTAATCAACTCTTGGTGCGCTGCTTTACAATTGTCGTTAGCTCTTACTCAAACAGCTACGAACTGGTGACTGTTATTGCTGTTGTTATTCGTTAGGTGTGAACTGTTATTATTATCTTAACTCCAACAAATGTCCAATATTGGCTGATATCAAACGGATTGAATGGAAAGGGTATATTTCACTCTTCGTAATTGATAAACCTAAAAACTTGATTAAGTCAAAGAAATTCGAAGTACTTATTCCTTGTTCATCTACTCTATTTTTTCTAAATTAGATAGCCAAGTAGGCACAATTGGGATTTTTAATGCCTCTCCTAAATGCATTACTCCTTTAACCGAGATAGTTGAGTTGGATAAGTTCAAATAAGGTTTTATTGAAGGCGATAGTACCCAGACATCTCTGGAGTTTTAAATGTAATGTCCAATTGCAAAGTCCCTCATTCTGAACATGGAGTATCCCGTCATATTGGCCAAAGCAAGAACGGTGGTGTCTGTATGTTCAAAATAAATCAAACGCCTTAATATGACACTAGTTACTTGACTGCTCAAGTTACTATTTTGAGACCCTGCAAACGAGACACAGTTCTCCTGTATCCTAACAGTCGTCAAAGAAAGAACGGAGAACTCAACTTGAACATCGTAATTTCCAGTTGTGCATGCTCTTCTAAATCTAAACCCTCTACTTAATCCTCTTCAACTTAATTAGATTCCAATTAATTCGAAATTGATATGATGCTTTAAGTCTCTAACCAAAACGTGGTCTGTTAAAGTCCGCATCAAGGTACAAATTGAACAATAAGGCGAAATGCTGTCAATGTCATACTTAAAAAGACGAGTAGAATTTGAACATATCTAGGATTTAAATTTACTTTATTTTGAGGTGATTAAATTGTTTGACGATTAATTTAAAGGCCTGAACTGGGCGCTATTTTTCATAGGCGAAAGCAAAATTTTGGAATTATGTATTTCATAATTCATTTCTGAATCTGAGCAGAAGAGAGTACATATCGCGAACTGCTGAAATTTATGGAATTGATTATGTCGCCCATCCCTCGCCACATAGCGAAAGTCAAAATCGTTGGTGTTTGATGTCATTTATAACAAAATTAGGAGTGTGATAGTGCAAATACATGAAATCACGGCCTCTTATATATCTTATCACAATGCAGGATTTGTAAATGATTTGAGTGAGTTGTTCAGTTGGTTTAACTTGGTACAAATTGCTATCATTAGTGAAATTTACCTTAAACCCACATAAATGTTCGTATTATTTATTTTTGAAGTAGCTATTATGACAACTGCAAGCTGTCATTTGTTTACACAAGCCGAAGCTTTGTCTATTTATGTCACTAAAAACGGTGAACTTTGAAGATATAGGGTTTACCAAGAAATATTTCTATGCTTACTAACACAATGAAGACTATCAAATAAAAAAGTTTTCTATTAGCACATGCAGAAAGAACAGATGTTCGTGAGTTGCAAACAATATCAGGGTTCAGCTCTCTGAAAATTACGACTAAGAAGATGTAAAAATTGATACAACTGTTCAAATTGGTCAACAAAATTTGCTACCTACTTTTCATGAGAGACCCTCTGTAGTATCTGGAGGCATTTAATTTAAAAGCCTATGAATGAATGCAGAAATTAATGTTGTTTAAATTAATCCTGGAGAACAATAAGATAATGAGAAAATGATTGTTATAACCCAAGTAGTTCATATTGATTTACACAATCACAATACCACTGACATTCATCAATAATCCATCTCAAAGAATTTAATGTGAAAATGCGAATTCTAACAAATTCTCCGAAATTTAGTGTCATTTAGCCCCAAAATATCAGTTAGATTGATTTGTCTGCCTTTATTGTATCAACAAGTTCTAAGATTGTGAAGGCATAGTGTGACATAGCTCAAGTTTAATTAGTCTATGTAGTTACCGATTAGGATGTTTAGCCAATTAAATCCTGGGATAGCATGTGTAATGCTCTTCTTCTTACTGAAAATAAAACTTTCAATAAAGTGATAATCTTGTTATACTTAAAAAAAGATAATTTAATGTTCTCTGCCTTGCTTCAAAATAAAACTGTTTTGAAACTATGAGAAGGTGCATCTGCTGGGAAATAATTTTAATTTTAAGGCAATGTAAATATGAAACATAATAACAGTTTTTAGAATATTTTAATTTTGTTAATTACGCACCTCCAGGCCATGATGCCACGTTTCCGACTCCGTGAACTTAACCTGTAATAAAAGTAGCCTACTGAAAAACTAGTGTAACGTTCTTCGCGATTATCTAAAAATTTCAATTGATTGTGAAGGTTAGTCTTCAATTAAATGCACGGATACTGGTGCATACAGTTATTTTTCTTATGATATACACCGGATACCGCTTAAATTTAGACTCCAGATAAGACGAATTAAAAAGCACTACTGCTATTATCATTGGTAATTGGTCAACATTTATATATTTGACTTTGTTACTGTTTGCCAGGGAAAGATGGACAAACCACTGATAAAGATTCATTTCCAAATAGGATGATCACAGACTATTTGTTTAAACGACGGTTAATTTGATAGTGTCATAGCCTACCACGAATAATAAGGTATGATCTGCTCTTCTCTGTAGGATACCGTAACCGACTCTTAGATTCCCCAAGAAATTGCACTAATTACACCACAATACAAAACAACCCAAACCATCATATCTATATTAAGATGCATGTAAATAATTTCGTTCAAATAAAGGAGAATTGAAAGATGGAAAATAAAGAACTTTACATGTAAGAATGATTTTGAGGAAAATATTATTTTCTTATGTGTAGCATATGTACACGTCTGTGAGTGATAAGTCATTGCTTCCTTCTTTTAACACTTTGAAACCCGAATTCTGCATGGTTATGTCATGATTACAGATTCGTCACTTAATTTAAAAATAACAGTTAAGTGGCTTTATTTATGTTAAAAGGCTCAGAAAACGCTATAGTTACATTCAGATCCCAGAACCGTTTTTCTGTTATTTATTTACTGTCTCCAAATTTCGATAATTATTTAATTGTAAGTAAATGTAAAGTTACTGTTCACAGTGCAGTGAGAGTGAGCAGTTGGTAGAATATTTTTCATATTACTGGGCTCAGCTTATAAAAAATTTACTGGAGATACTAGCATCAGGACTGATTACCCACCAACGAAACCGCACTTATAACTTTCAAAAAGAAGTATAAGCGAAATTGCAAATGATGTGACAATAAAATAGTGTCTAAAGCTACTAAAAAAAGCGAAGTAGAATACATGCACAAACTCATTTTGGGTATTTAAAAACAATTATCAGCAAATAATTAATAATGTATGAAACCGATAAATAAAAATTGAAAAAAGAATCACTCTTGCCAAAATCATCAAGAATGGCAGATAATAATAGGCAATATTTAATAAAATACAATAAATTTAGAGTGTTTTCTTTGATAATATCCAGGGGTGATTCTCGATATGCTTAACATTGGGAATGCAATAGTGTTTTGTTAGACAGCATTCGACGAATATGTTGTACTAGCAATATTAGCATTAGATATCAAAGTACATTACTTCAAGAAAACAATTTATTTCGAATAAAACAAATACTTTACAGTTTTCAAACAATTTTGATTGAAAGAATAATACAAAACTATAATATCTGTGGTCTAAACAAATTTTTTAATCAAGGATTGCTAGTAAGGCGAAATAAAATATAAAATTACCCGTTTCACATGGATTCATATATAAGTTCTATTAAGGTTGTTAGATAAATGTCAAACAAGATTCTTCATGAAAATAAACTTAATTCCACTTTTTCATTGATGTCGATCAGAATATTAATGAACAAAAATATAGATAAAAGTGAATAAATATGAAGAAAGTATTTGTTTTATAAATTTAAGGATTACAGTTTATGGAAGCTTTAAGTGGAGTTTTTGTTGTATTCCTTAATCCTTGGTTTTAATGCTTTAATGCTCCTAATCATCTTAAGCGACTGGGTCGAATTGGGTCCTCTCACAGCTTTTTTAGAAAATGTCTCTAGCCGGTTTACGCAAGCAGTTCAATAAAGCCAATCAGGTGAATAACATTTTGAAATTTAATTTCTCTCTTAGTTTATGTCCGAGAAAATTGGCGGAGCTGAAGGCACAAAACTAGACGAGGAGTACATTCATTGTGAAAAGGTAGTCTGATGTTCACTATCACTATTTCTTAGCAAATCGATATCATGTCGAAACTTATTGAGGAGATTATTAATAAAACTCATGAATTCTTGCAACCGAATCCCGCTACTCGAGCAAAGCTCGCTACTTTAAGTACTTTCAATAAAATTCAAGGCAAGGATAAAACAGCACCATACCCACAGCCTGAAGGACAGCTTGGCGATTGTATGCTGAAATATGGAAATGAACTAGACCATGACTCTCTTTTCGGTATGTTGCACTTTTAGTTCTCATTTTTTATCATTTCCGGTAATCATCTATAATCCACTTAATCTGTGCAGGTGAAAGCCTAATTCAGGCTGGAAATTCCTTCAAAAATTTGGAAGACGTGAAATATAACATGGAGGATCAAGTTAAACGGGAATATATTGAACCCCTTCGAGGCATACAATCAGTCGAACTTAAGGAAATCAACGTATGTCTTCGGTTCATTATTTAACATTTTTATTGTATTGGCCGGACTGTTACCGACGAAATGTTACTTTGCAGTTTCATCGTAAGAAATTAGAAGGTCGCCGTTTGGATTTTGATTGCAAAAGGCGAAGGAAAGAAAACAGTGAGTTGATATATCGATTTACCTCTTTAGCTTAGCTATTCGCTTGGTTTGTGACTATCATAATGTCATAGGAGCGGTTAATTATCTGGAAGTTATTGACGGTATTTAAAACTCGATTTATTTCCCAAAGAATTTAGGCGTATCGGTGGGTATTGTCGTTCCTTTTTTGTGTGATAGCAGCTTATATTTCTTTATTTGCGTGCATTTATAAGTTCATTTGATTCCTCTAGCTCAAGATTTATGTTTGCAAACATAGCTACTTTCTTTTATGCGTGGATTTGGGAGATCCGATACAATCTGTTTGACAAGATTAATGCCAAAGTTTATTCTGACTTTTGGCAGTTGGAACTTTCCAAATAGTTAGTTTTTAATATAAAAGCTGCGTTATTTTTCCGTGCAATTAATGAAAATCAATTTAATTATAGACACCTTGTTTTCAAAGATATTTCGAAATTCAAAAAGTAAGTGTAGATTAGTTCAACTGATCTATGAGCTCTATGAAATTGCACTGGTTGAAGAAAATGCCAAGAAATCTAGATTTCTTATTTCAGTAGCCACTCAACTACTTGTTATTTTCTTTGCATTTTAATAAATTTCTAGCCATTTCCAAAAGTAGGTTATTTGCACAAGCTTAGCCCACCTACTTAGTAATTACGCCATTTTGTTACCTTATCTGAAAAATGCTTGCTTTCTCTCCATTTTTGTCCATTAGATGCGGAGATTTTTGTATCATCCGCTAACTAAAGTTACTAGTTCCCCAATTTTTACCGTTTTAGTGTTACCCCTCCCGCTTTTATCTGGTTCTCTTGTTTTGTGTGGTTCCCATTGTCAGAATGTGCTTTTGATGCCGCTTCCTTCTGTAATCGCCTTGTAGATCCACAAGCTGCCAAGGTTCTTGAAGATGAAGTCAAAGTTGCCGAGGACAAGTTCCAGGAATCAAAGGTCCTTGCGGAGACAGCTATGGCCAACTTCTTGGCTTCAGATGTAAGTGTTTTTTTTACATTTCTCACAATCTCTGCTTCTACACAGTAGCTGGTTGTGTGTTTGCACGCATTCATGTATAATCACACAATTATGTACCGAATATCTCTCTCTAAACTTGGATTGCACAAATACGCAAGCACAAACGCATGCAAATACACATATACATGAACTAAGTTGCTTTGCTACATTCCGATCGGTCTTTTGTGTGCATTTGTGAAGAATAAAGTTTGAATTGGAATTGAGTAGCTTCTGTTTGTATTGATGGCAGCGGTATGTGATTTAATCGCTTTAAATGGGGTTGTGAAAAATGTTCGAATTGGAAACTCCTATCAGTAGCTTTGGCGCTCTTTTACTCGTTAAGACACCTTCGCATAATAACTAAGCCGTTTATCATGTTAGATATTTGCAGACCGAGTCTGCTTTTAAATTGTGGGTGTGCAACTTGTATTTATAGTCAAAGAGGTTATTGATGTGATTACCCACGGAGAAGGTCTGTAATGTTTTCTTTCTTTTTCAAAGATATTCTCTTTCAACGTCTGTCTAGGATGTTATAATAGAAGGTTGATTTCAACCGTAAGCGACCAAATTTTCTTACATTATGGGAATTCCTTTAGCAGAATGATTTTAAAGTGTCTTTTTCACATCCTATTTCGAAATTGTCTCCTGTTACATATTGCTGTTATCCTCAGATAACAGATCCGGAGGGAGAAAGTAGAATATCGATACTCGAAGAAGACTTCTTCAATCTTTTTTTTATACAAATTAGTCAAAGAGATTAATTTCCTATCTCTTTAGTCATCACCGAAGCTGTAAATTTATTCCCAGACGAAAACCTGGAGAATGAGAAATAAAAAACTTCGTTTATGAAATTTATATAAAAGCGCCTCCCATGAATCTTAAACAACTGTGATAAGGCTAAGGCGAAAAGGGACTGAAATTGCTATTGAATAGCCCGCTAATATGATAACAACAGTGGCGTTTGGTTAGAATGGACGTCCAATTTCCTATCAGTTAATAATAACGTTCTAGATGGTAGCAAAAAAGGAATTCCTAGACATTATAGACGTAAGACATTCTTCTTTCATTTAGATTTAAGAAATATCATGCGAGATTGACTTTAGCGATAATTTACTGTTTCACTGGAGGTTACTTTGAAGCTCAAAATATAGGATATTTTGCCATCTTCGAAATTAATATTATCTGCAGTGTGAGGAAGGGAGAGAGGAATACGTATTGCGGTGGGATTTAATTCCCTGTCCGATAGGAATTGGGATGTTTTATATCTCGTTTCTTACTAACGTATACATCCATTTATCTCTCTGCTCAGCAGTAATTGCTCTTTTCGTTATTACTATTTTCCGGTTCAGGGTTTCATATAGCCACTTATCCATAGGAGATTTTCTCCTTTTTAACTAATGCTTTCCAAACAAAAGACTCTTACAGTTATCACATTCTCGATACTTGAAGTGTATTTTAATGTCCCTTTTATGTTTGGTGGTCTCTAATATTTGGCAATCCTTTTTAATTGTGCGGTTATCTCCCAAGGAGTTGAATCGTGGAGCCTGCCTAATGAAGAACTCACATTCTGCATTCTTTTTATTATCCAGACTTGACTGGTACGATTGGCCTTTCTGCTCAATGAGTGTGTAGCGACGAGCATCGAACCTGTGACTATTGACATCGTAGATGATTACGTTATTTAAATGAATCGATACTTTTGCACAAACAGACCTTCAGTTATGCGACTTCTTATGATTAATTGGTCGTTCTAGACCAAAGGTCGTTTTTTTGTGACCTTTGTAATTAAATGCAATTTATATTTTTATAGTTTTGCTCGTTTACACTTATGCTATCTTGTAAAAGGCTGGCTTATGTGCCATTAGAAGTGGTGAAGTTTTGGATGCGCTATTCTCGTTCAAATTTTATTTATTTTGATGTGATTGTATAAGTTACTTTGCTAGCTGTGAAGCTTAAGATCGAAATAGGTTACTGTTGCATCTTTCCTCGGTTACCCTACAAATAGTGTTCTTCCTACACTTATAGACCTTGGATATCTCCGATCCTTATATGCCTACCTGACATTCAACTTTTTTAAAGGAAATTTACCAAATGCGCCGTTTATTGAATTAGTCACTTTATGTCAATTTGATAAGAGAATAGGAGATATTGTTGTGTCAACTGTTTATATCCGTTCCTATGACAAATCATTTTAGCAAGTGTCACCATTTTATTAAAAAAATAGGTAGAAAGGCGATTCCTATGATCAACTTTGAAATTTATTGGAGACTTGCTTCAGGACGGAAAATTATGGAATAGTTTCAAGTACTCATTCAACACCAGCAAGACTTTATTTACAAAGTGTTTAGAGAGTAACTATTTGAAAATCGAACAATTTAATTATTAACGTATTTTGTTCTTATAAGAAGGAACGTGAGTAGACCACAACTGGAGGTTGTATTTGAATTAAGAATTTTTATAATCATTCAAATGCAGTTTCTTTTATCACTCGAGATTATTATTGAACCCTTGGTCTTGAGTGTTTTTTGGTGGTTCTTGACGGTCTTTGCAGTTATCTGATGATGTACTTCTTTAGTGATCCATTACTGCCTTTATATTGGAGCAGTTGATTTACGAATTTCATAATGCGCCAATAGCTTGGCACGTTCTTGCGCATTTAAAGGTATATTTCCATTTATTGGAATATATATGGAATTACATACTAGATCTAATGTCTTTTAGAGCTGGTTGAATGTAATGTGTAATTTACATTGAATTGAACAAAATTATGATAGAAGTTTACCATAAAAGGGAGTTAGTGAATTAATTTGCAAGACTCGTTACATCGTCCATGTGATTTAAAGTGAAATAGAATAGTGCCTCTGCAGCATCTCTGTATGTATCCCTACTTGGCACGTCACATATGGAAATGTCGTTTTTTTTCCATAATTATGTCACCACGACTTTAGATTCACATTAATCACTAATGGAGCAGTAATACTTTTCAGTCGAAATTATACTTATATGCTTGTTCAATTATTGCAGTGTAGTTTGCCTAAATTCTGCAAACTAGTGTTACCAATCATATTTGAAAGGAAACCAAATTTCATAATTTTTTTCACTCTTCTCTACTACCATTTACCTTTTTTCTACTGCTGCTGCTTTTAGTACGAACACATCAGCGCTCTGGCAGAATTCGTGGACGCACAGGCCAATTATTATCGTCATGCTACGGAAATTATGGAAAATCTACACAAGATCCTTCTTGAAAAGTGAGTTCAAACTTTTGTCTCTCTATCCTCTTCTCCTTTTGTGATATTTGCATTCTGTATGATGATTTGTTTATCGGTAGATCTTTTAAGAAAATTAGTCACACAAACAGTACCGATCTAATTGAATTAGCCCTAGCCGCATTGATATTTTTTAAAGGCACATACATTATTTGCGAAGTTTGTATAGCAGTCATATTCGCGACTGACTTATCATGTGGCTAAGATGTCATCTACTTTGGAACAAGATTGTTAATTAGATCCCCACTTGTACTGGTTTGGAATGGAATTTTCTGAGAATCTTAATTTAGCAACTGCTATTCCCTATACATCATTCACTAGGCATGGTATATCATGATACCAATTCGGTTTACCTGCTTAAAAGAAAGTAAATCTATGAGTACCAGAGGAATTTCATCTTCAGAAACTTACTGGAAAATCATACATACTTCGCATATGGCATTTGTAGCTGTCAGAATTTTTATGGGGTATTTTTACAGTATTGTAATGGAATTTCTACATTTTATCTAGTGAATGAATGCTTCATCTATTATATAACTGCCTTCTTTAATTTGGAGAGATAAACTTATAATAAATGATTTTGCCTGGTGTTAATCTCACCTAAATCGGGTTATTTGGATCTGATGTGCAATATTTTAAGTTCATTTGTATGAACCCTGAAACTAGGGCTTTTGGCTTGTCTGTAAGATGGTGATTGTTCGTTTTCTTTAAGTGGCGTTTTATTTCCAGAAACCCCGATTTAATGGTGGTCATGCTATGAAGATTGGACGGTTTCTTTTTTCAGAGCGAAATAAGTTAAAAAGGCGCTTTCGCTTGGAACTTCATTGATATTACTTTTTGAGTTTTTTAGAACAAATATAGTCCTGCAATTCATTTTAGTAGTTAAGTTCTTTATTCGTCTGTCAACACACATTATCGGGTTTAGACGTCTATTATCAATTCATATTAAAATCCTTTTCCTTGATGGACCAAAGTGTTTCATGTTGACGTATTACGCTAATGAAACCTTAGAGATGTGTGAAAATATGATAAAAAATTCGAATACCGCTATGTTCGGTGATAGCGTCGTGGTTAACGTGCTCATTTGCTTAGTCAGACCACGGATTCGGTGCTCATCGGCGTTCATCCAGTGATAACGATGGTTAATCACGTTGGTTAATTTTGGTCAGCCAGAAAAGTGGCAAAATTCCATATTTTCAGAATGTCTTCTGTCTAACACAAGTGGTGAGAATGGCCTTGGAGGGAGAATGCAGATAGAATATGAAGTGGGCCAATCAATCCTACTAATTTTTTCAGATGCAAATTGTTAAACCTATTAGAATTTGTTATTAAAATGCATCATTACAGAAATTATGAATGCAAACATAGGTTTTTCCTTTATTTATAGAGTAATGTTGGCAACTATTCATCTCTTTTCCTAACTCTTATATTGGATAGGAATTTTGACTGAATATTTCCATCAAATAAACTTAATAGTAGGATGCATCGTAATTCTTCGCTTCTCTGATCTTGGTTTCTGAAATCAATATAATCCTGGGATAAAGCCGTTCATTAGGCCACATCAACCACCGCTGTCATGTTAAGACTACATCCATTTACTTTATTTTCGTTATTAAATCAGTTAGCCTCTTATTTATATTATTCGCTCACTTTGAATTTTCCAGAACTTACTAATTTTAACTAGCTTTATGAAGCAGGGGTGGCCGCGTTAAAGGTGACACGCATGTAGATTAAACTGCGTCTCTCTTGCTTAGTATTTTTTTCCTTCAATCAGTGTCATTTACTTTAGGCAATGTATAAGCACCTGCACCCTCTTATTAGTGAAAAGCGTCGTTGAGTTCAAAATCATTTCCTGAATCTAGATGGGTTGCTGTAATCACTGGAGGTTGTTATCACCAAGATACGACGAAGTTAGCCGCCATCCACTTACATTATTTTTGCGATTAAAGTTAGTTTTCCTCTTATCCCTTTTCGACCAAAACATGAAGAGTGATTTTTCTACCATATAAAGGTCATATGCAATTGAGAGGAGAGTCATAAACACTGGGATTTAAAGCGGGATCATAAATTGCATGTTCGATGGACTGCGCGTTTTTATACACGTCAGTTGTCTTTTTAAATCCTTCGGTAATACCATCCTTTTGTCTTCCAAATTTTTAGTCAGCTAGCTAATTTTTGCTATTTCAGTCCCATTTCATTTATGTATAGGTAGTAGCTGCGTTACTGTTCTTATTTTCTCAAACAGCTCTGGTTCGGGATCAGTTGTTGTCCGTAGGATAATTCGTTAGACTTATTTAATATGGTCATGGTCAAATTAGTTTACCTGTCACTCGTCTGTCGAATTTTAGAAAAGGCATGAATTTTTTATTGGTTGTTTCAATAAAAATGAGGGTCAAAATGGTCAAGAATGGTAACAAATGGTGATTTGTAGTGCTTTTGTTGATTGCCTCGTAGTCAGTATTTATTTTTAATGATGGCTGTTATCTTGGAGCAATGTCTTGTCGATACATTTTTTCTGTATGTAATGTATGTTTATTATTCGTTTTAACAAATCGCTTCACGAAATAGAAGTATGTACTGTAGCTTTCATCCAGAAAAATCCGTTATTTGTGATTAAATTTTTTTGTCTAGCCTTTGAAGAGAATATTTAGACAAGTTGGCTTTTTTCCCAAAAACGTTCTCTGCTTGTTGGCATGCTTGCCAACATCTTAGATTGTAGTCAAACCAGGGAACATGTGTTTCTCATGGAAATTTTTGTCTTCCAAGTTTTCGCCGAGGTTGCTTTCGCTCCTCATTAATATATTTGCCGCCTACTATATGATAGCATTATTCTAGAAAAAACTTTGTGAAAGTTAAATATCAACCGAGTCGAAAGTACTGCGGAAAAACAGAGATTTATCTTGAGGTCGATCTTAAATTAAAATCATTATTATAATTATGCAACTTTGTGATCAACACGCATAGATAATATCTATTTTCGAGGAAGATTGAGGCAATAAATTCCGTATTTATTGCTTCGGTAGCCTAAAATCGTCTAATTGCTATTCCGAGTTTAGGCCTCTGTGTGTCCTTCTACAGTGCTGTCGTATTTAAACCAATGAACTCATTTTTTCATTGGGATTTTTGTCGCCCAAATTTTTGCCGTTGTTTATTGTTGATCAAGTTCCCACTATGATGTACATACTGTCAATACAGAGTGAGTCCGTTTTTCGTCAAATATTTGTTTTCAATCAGTCGACATTAATTTCTTCACAAACACATTTCTATTGAAAATGTGATAAAAATTGTAAACTGGCGATTGTGCTGAGTTGATAATGCGACATTCTCATTCTATAAATATTGTCTGTTTACTGCAATCAATTTTAGCAAATTCCAAATTCCTTTGCTTCAAGAGTCTGTAACTGTTTTCGAATCTACGATTAACGTGCGAGTGAAGAGTTTATTGCCGCGAAATAATAAAACTTTTATAAACTTCAGTTGCTCCCCAAGGTTTTTATCTCCTTTTCTTCATAAAGTTGCCTTAAAATATTGCTCTTGATTTCTACTCTGAGTGCATTCTTGAATTAATTTTTCCTCAACGAGGTATATTTGATTGACCGGCGATTTGCTTACCTGAAGGGAAAAAATTTTGAATTTGTATCCTGAAGCTAAGTAAATTTTGGCTTTTTTCCTGGGTGGTGATTGACATTTCTCAGTTCTTGTTTTGGTAATATGCTCCTCCTACTGCAATTTTATGCCAAATCAATTATGCTATTATTGCCTATTTAATTATGGCGTTCATGGCTGTGATTGCATTATAGTTGTGATTGGATTAAGGTTCCATCACGTGCTTGATAGGACTGGCAACACTAATTAATTATGATCCACAGGTTTGCCGGGTACCAGCTTCTCAATAAAAGGATCTTCTAGTTTGGCAAATGTGCAGTGGTGGTGGAGTGGTTAACTAGTTCACCGGTTAAGTCAGAGGTAACGTGCCCCGATGCCCATTGGTGCACACCGAATTAGCGGAATGATCAATCGCTCTGATTAAGTCTGGCTAATAAAGTGGGTAACAGAACTTAATTTCCTAGAGACCTCTGTTACTAATTTTTTTCCCAAATTGAGCGTTATAGAAGGCTTTCCTAAACGGATATGGGAGTTTATTATTTCAATTAGTCATAATATGGGTTAATTTTGTAGCATTATTATGTGTGGTTATTTGTCACATCGAATGAAATGTGTTCGAATTCCATGGGTGAATATGTAAAGATTACATTGCCATTGGTCATCTGATGGGGGGGAAAAGATGCCATTTTCTTAATTAGGTGGGCTCAAATATGTCTTCGTTTTTTCCAAAACAGTTCCCTATAATGGAATTATGGCAATTACCATTATCGGTCGTAACCGTATTTGGCTTATCAAATAATTAGAGTTTAAATCCTATTATCGTACATTTAATAGTCAGAATTGCGGCTTGTAGGGGGGATAGATGGAGTACCTACTGATAGATAAGTGGTCACTTGTAGGAAATTATAACAATCAGATAAATTCTTTTATAGAAGAGGTCGAGTTCTAGTTTTGTCGGTAACCGACACTGTTTGAATGTCGGCATATATGAAGTTCCGAGACTTCCTTTAATGCTACTTTTATTCTGTTAAGTACTATGACGATGGCCAATGTCTTTGTTTATTCTTATGCTTACAGGAAGGATGAAGCGCAATCACGAGGCAAACAGCCGCACATCCCAAAACCGGTTCAAATAACAGGAACCCTGAGCAGTGGAGACATGAACTCCAAGAATGGGTCTATGAACTCACCAAGAACACCAAACAAAACATCGGCTCCTGGAGGTTAGTTTACTCATCTCTCCTTCATTCTAATTTTTATTACTTTCATTCCTTTAGTCATTATTGCATTTATCGACTCCTCTTTTGTTTATTTGCTTCAAACATATCGCATTTAGTCACGTTTTGTTTGAGATGGTGTTTATGTGCATCCAGACTGAATACGCAGTTGTCTGACTATGTGCGTGTATGAACATTTGTGTACCACCAGTGGAGCTTGGCTGTGCGTTCCGTGATTTATTTAACTTATATTCTCTTGGATGAGAGACGGGAGATCAATCATTTGGCATTAGTGACAGTGGTGATGGTGTATTCGCTTGTCAGACAACTATAGTACCTTCTTTCTTTCGTTTTCGTTTTATTTAATATGAATGGCATTTAGTAAAAAAATAAGTCTGAAAGAAGATGTGGTATGTTATCGATGGTAGGACCTTTTAATAACCATACTTGATGGTCTTTAAATTGCATCTTTGTCTATTATAACGTTTGCCACACATATATATGAGCTTGAATCCCTTCGATTTGGTTTTAGTGTGATAGTGCGTATTGAGTTACTTATTTCGTGCGCCTTTTCTCATTCTACTTTGAGGGCTGCTGATAATATCTCTAGTTTCATTTACATATAATTTGGTCTTAACATCATTTTTTATAGACCTTTAGTTAATGATTTGCGATGCAGAAAAGGGAACCTAATAGAGTGGTTCAGTTTCTTATTTACTAAGACCGTTGGAAATGGTTCCTGCCGTGATTTTTATTCATATCTGAATTTTTACTAAAAGAAAATGCCTTACAATCATATACATTCGAAGACGTTATCTTCCAAAGATTAAGTAGAAGAGAAAAAACCTCTTTAAAAATGGCTTTTTATAAACTCGGATGATGATTCCTATCCATGTGTGTGTTCGTAGTTCACAAGTTGATGTGATCAAACGCATGCGCATTTACTACATCTATACTGCGCATAATCAATATTGTACTCTTTTTCAGTATCAATGAAAACACTAAAAAAAGGATGTATGATTTTCTTTGATATTTCTATGGGAAAGACGTTACTTTATAATGGAAATTTACTGGCTTTGTGAAATAGAAGCATAATCTATTAGCCTCGACAAATATGGGAACAGGAGTAATTAAAATATACTAGTTAGTGGCACTTCATTTCCTTGCATTAGATTCAGTTCGAATATGATGGCATACTCGTCACCCATTCTACATGTACTTTCCTTTTTTCCTATCTGCTTCTCTTTCACATGCTTTTGCATATGTGCTTCTATTTTAACTTTCTGTACCAAATTTGCTTTTGCCCCACAACAAGGTCACAGTAACACTTTCCCGCTCTCTCCCCAATCGCCAAATTGTTTATTTCAGTAGTGTCTCTTGGCATCATATAAATCGAGCAGCAGTAATGGCGAAATCCCCATTTGGAGATTTTAAAAATTACCAATCGATTAATCCTCCCCCCCCCAGCTTGTTTGTCTGGATTCGTATAAGTTCATTAAAAAGATGAATTTTACAACTGGGATCTTTTTACCTGAGTATCGATGATATACCAAGGTATTTGGAGGTATTTTAACATAGCCTCCTTATGCGTTTTTTTCTGTTTGAGATATCCTCATGGTTTTCCGTCCATAATACACCACAAATACTCCTGCAAGCTGTATACTTACTGCTGAGCTTTGAACTCAGGTCATTTGGTCAAGCCTAAGATCACTGTACCACCTATATTCGAACGTCTAATACATTTGATGAAATTGATCTTTGAGTAATGAAAACTTCCGAAGCGACTCGTCGCTACCTGCGCTTGGTTCCAAAAAGATGCAAATAAATCGAGGCGGCATGATCAACATGGGATTAAATTAAACAATCTACTAGATTCGAATATTGTGGATATAATCTTAAGCATTAATGTGGGGTTTAAATAATTTAATTTAAATTATTTACTTAGGATATTACACAATCAGTTGTAGTCCTTATGGACATATGACAGTTTATTGTTCCCAGAATTCAACTCACTATTTTCAGAACTCAAATAAAGAATTCAATGTCATTACTTCTTTATGTAGTACTTGATCAAACTGACTCAGGCCCACTCAGCCTATCTATGTATTGTTCGCTTACTGACTCATATCTCTGTTCTAACGGTTAACTGCCTGTCAATGAACAAAGAAGGCGAATTCAGTCAACTGCTTTATCGTACTCCATTTCGCCCGTTCACGATCCGGATTGACCTTTTTCCGCGACTCCACTCTTTTCTCCGTATTTTTCTTTCTGCTCCCTTTTCTCTCTCTTTTACTTCTAATTATCCAATTAACCCGTGGTCTCATCTAACTATTGGTCGTTTCACTCATTAAAAGCTTCCTTCCTTAAAAGTTTCCTTTGGGTCTAAGACAGATCATTAGTTCTTTGAGGGAGATGTGCATCCTAACTTGTTCCGGCTCTAAAAATAATTTTGCTATCGAATTATGGTTGATTTAATTACCTACGTCTTCCTGACCCCGTCTCCCGTCTTATACCATGTTAGACACGGTTCCTGCTCTCCCCTATTCGGATGCTTCCCCACAATTAAAACTTTAGAAAATTTTCCCCATTTCCATGAGCAGTTACAATTATAACAAACTAAATTATCATCCTTCGAACTTCTACGTTCGTCACCACAAAATAAGATTGAAAGGAAAAAGTTGCGATGGTACCATTGAAGGATGACTATACGTTTACGAAAATCACTCTTTAGTCGCATTCTTTATGAAAACGTTGATTTTTCGCTTTTGTGTTCCTATGACTCAAACTCCTATCTGTCATATCTCTAGACCAATTTATCTAATCTACTTTTTTCTATTACTTTTTTCTCGTTTCATTTAAAAATACACTGCACTCATACCCTCATGCGCGTCCTTGTCCAAACAACTCGTAAACTGTCGTCGTACTTCCAATCATACACGCACTCGTCTTTTATCTGCTCGTACGCTTCCCTCTCATCTCCTCTCTCCCTCATCTCTCACTGCCTCGAATCCTCATCGTGGTTCATTTAGTGTGCTTTGACCTATGCAACTCCTTTTGTTATACTTTTTTTAACTGTTGTTATAGCTATAGCTATAGACTAAGCTTCTACAATGGGGTTCTGGTTCATTAGTTCCTACAAATCGGTCACCCTACAATATTTTTATTGGTAAAGGAGGCTTGTGCTTCATATAGCTGATAATGTGAAATAGAAAGATGACATGTATAGGACAGTGCAGCAGCTTGAGGGGTTTAAAATCAGAACAAATTAACTTATCATTTGAAAGAATGTTTACCGATGAATGCAGCACAAAGTCGCTATGTTTGAACATTTATTGATCCGTTAAAGCTGATGGTTAGCTTATTAATTCATCATTGCATACTTTATAGTAGTAGAAGTAGTAGGATCTTGCTAGAATTATCGGGACCTTTTTCTTATCCTTCAGTACAATCTTTATTTCTGCTTCTTTCGATGCACCTATTTCTTATATCTCGTCGCCGCTACGCGCAGCACAACCCCATGTCTATTTTTAAGCAAGCCTCCGTGTATCTGTTTACTCGAAAATCTAACACTTTGTTCTGTCGAAAATGTGAAACGCTCCATTATTTCTTACTCCCAATATGTAGAACTGCGCCATTAATGTGTTTAGGATTTTGATCAGAGCGTGTATGCATGCCTGAAATTACGCTCAGGCTGTCAAATATGAGGAGGGAGAAAAAGGAAGGAGTTTTACTATTTTCCCGTGCCACTCTGTGCCTTTACGAACTTCCTTTCAATTAAAAGTAGCAATGCCGAGCTCTTTACATGCATACCAATTGAATTGTACGGCTTTTGATTTTAGTTTCAGCTTGCAGGAATTGTAGAGATTTCTCCTGAGTTTGAGCATTTATCGGTCCTTGTCATTTTAAGCTTCTTGCGATATTTATGATAGTTACCTTGAACTTTGTTGGAGTGTATTTGAATTTTTAAGGTTTGCCAATCTTCTCGAAGTAAGGTATTCATTCATATATATTTTTGCAGTGTTAACCCTCAAGGCCGTTTTCCGACACACATCTTGGGCAGAACGTAGCCTTCCTGATGAAGAACTCGAATTTCGTCTCACTTTTTGTCAGCAATTTTAACTAGTGCAGTTGGTCGTTCCGCTCACTCAGTGTGCAGCAATGGTCATCAAACCCACGACTTCAGAATTCGTATGCGATCATATTAGTTACCGTATTTCCTTAATAACACATTCAGTAAATCAGTTCTGACGCGCGGTCGAAAGTGGAACAAATACATATATCTAGACCTGCATCAGTGCCTGTTTTGCATTCATATCCTTTTTTAACAAGTCCACGGTCTGCGTTAATATGGGTAGATTCTCTATAGTGTTTTTAAAAATTGAGATGCAGAAGATGCCGGTTGCCCACGGATTGAGTATCGTTAATGCTTTCGTAAGTTACTAGTTACTTACTGTCCTCATTATGAACAAATTTTAATAGTGATTACATTTCTAGAAGCACATGAGTCTAGAGCATTGGATCTAGTTGTATCTGTTTCTCCTATTTTATTGCGCGAATTTTGTTTTGATTCAATTGCTAAACTCTGTCAATAACTACCGCACTTTGGCGGCCGGTATCTGCTTTGATTCGATCTGTTACCTCATTTCTTATGCTAATTTTACGGCAATTTAATCAATTTATTTGCGTGAGCTAGACCACCATTCTATCGCCCCACTTCTTTTGAGAGTATTTTCTACCCTGTTGAAGTTTGTCTCAATTGATCAAATTCGTATCTACTCTAATTACTACTTTGTGAAGGAGAGGTTGATAATAAATTGCAGCTTTGGATTCCTTTCCCTTCTTGTAAATTTTAGAAACATTTAGGTGCTTTATCTTCCAAAACAGAGAATTGGAGTGAAAAATGCTTGACGGTTGGTATTTATTGTTGATTTAATGCCTGCATTCCAGTATTCCTTTCACCTCCACTTTTTCACATCTAAAATTCCCAGGGTATGAAGGACATTATAAAAGTTTTACATGACTTTTCAAATTTTTAACAGCACTTAAGAAAGCGTTTTTTAACATTTTTACTAGAGGCAACATTATAGGGCCTCCCTGATGGGAAAGTCGAATTCTGCCACCTCCCTTTATTGTGCTAGCTATTTCGTCCAATAAGCACTGAACCCGTGACTTCACAGATAGGCATGCTAATCGCTGTACCTTAAGGGCTTTAATTGCTACATATTTGTATCTTTATTGAAATTTTTACCCATCGGCATATATTTATTTATGAGGAAGCATGTAAATACTTGGACAGGCCCTACTTTGAAATCAAAATTTATCAGATCTTATTTACTTTTACGTTGTGGGTATTACCCAGTTCATCAGAACTCAAATTGCAAAATTTGATGCCTACGTTTCTGAGAGATGCCCCTTCGGTTCAGAGTTTATTAACGAATTGAGGAAATTTAGTAATTGGTTGCGCCATATCGTCATATTTGCTTCTTCTCCTAATAGCCGAGCACAGTTAGTTGATACTTATACTATATCCCAGCGTAGCGACTGAATCTTGGTTATCCCTAGGTAAGGAGTAATATGCCATTTTTTGAGCGTTCACATTAGAGATCAGTTTTTTGACACAGAAAAAGGTATGTAAGGAGAATTAATGAGAGTAAATTTCCAAGCGGCATGTTGTTATTAAATTTGTAATATCTGGTTGTATTCATTTTGTCAGCAGAAGAGGGACTTGAAAATGAAAATTTTCTAAATGATGTACTTTTCAGGTACTTTCCTTCTCTTCAAGGACGACAAGTGGTTGTAAGGCAAATTTAAATTTACTGCTCTTTTTCAATAATTTACACGCTGATTTGTAGGAGGGTGACTGCCCATTATTCGGATTTATCTTTTCGAAAAAATAGTCAAACAAACAGACAACACCTTTCCCATATTTCCCTAGTTCAATTTCCACGTTTGGGAAAGCACAACAGGTTGCGAGGGTCACATTTGCACTTTTCTTCTTTCTGCTTGTATTTTACCGTTCTATAGTCACGATTTTAGGTGGAAAAAGAAACTGTAGAAAAGGCAGATCTTAGGTCAGTTGACTTTATCTACTTCTATTCTAATTATCAAATGATGGTTTCTTATCCTCTATTTTTGTCATCAAAACATTCCCTTTTTTAGCATTCATTTGATTCTCACATTGATTATTGAACCACGTCCATTAGGAAACCCCTTTTTAAAATCCTGATCAGTATTCTGCACATTTCCCTTTATATATGTTAGCCGTTGTTATTGGTTTCTCACCCAATTGGAAAATGTTAATTCACTTTTTTGTGTGAAATGATGGCCTCTCTCGCTCTTTTTTTCAGTCAAAATATTCCTTTTTGAATGAATGAATTTAATTCCCATACTGATATTTTGAAATCTCATTTTGAGTGTTTGCATTACATTACATTCTTTTTTTAACTATTATTTGTTCATGGCTGTTACAGATCTATTTATCTCTCTTCTCTTACTTTTAATTATTGTTATACTATTATCGCAAATTACTGTCTTGGAAATACTACTGAAATCGTTCGATGCTGAATCCACAAATGCGTGAAGTAGAGGGAGTTGAAAAAAGTGTTGATAATAAATCCACAGTATCAAAAGAATTCTACCTCATTTCGTTTTTGGATTTGGATTGTACAACATTTATCTAATAGGTAGCTCATTTTATAAATTCGATTCCTATTGTGTCCCATTGATTACTGAGTAAATTCTTATATATGAATGTGGAACTTAATGATTAATAACCCCATTTTTAATAATGGTGAAATTAGCATATATTGCTAAGCCCTTTTTTGGACCAGCTGATCCCTTCAAAATATAATCATATTATTTTCTCATGGTCAGATGTTAAATGTCTGTTGAGACACTTTATTGAATTGTACTAATGTTCTGAGGGCTCTCCAAGCAAATAATCCGCTTGTGTGCATTTTCCTTTCTTAACTTATATTTCTCATCGTTTTTATCAGTTGTCTATTGGCGTTTTTTTGGAATAAAACACTGAAATATTTCCCTTTTCAATAGTTGTTTTTAAATCTAGCTGATGGTTTCATATCTCATTTTTCTTTTATAATATTATCTTTCATTAATTTCTCGCGGTTATATTTTAAGTTCCTGCTAGTGATCTCCACTTTAATGTACTAGAATATTTAAGCAGAGTTTTCTGCTAGTGAAAATAACTCCCTTTCCTTGCACAGCTTTTAGAAGTTATATTTGGTTTCCCTTCCCCCTTCCTATTTTTTTCTAAAATTTGCTTAAAGTACGTTGCTTGGAAAAAAAACGCACTATTAGTTCATGCACAGTTAGTCGTCAAAATCTTCTTGGTGGACTCCTTTAACGTGCATTCATTATGTTCTTTTGAACTATCGCTGTAGCTTTGGTAGTGCGTAGTTGAGTATCTATGCGCAAAGTTAACATAACATCTAATACAGTTTCCCGAACTGGTTGAAAATTTTTTATGACTCCTAAAAACCACCTGATAAAGTATCAATTAACCAGTATTTATCTTCGTCTATTTCTATGATAATTTCAATCACCGATCTTCGTAATTCGAGTATTTGGGTTTATTTTGATCTTCTAGATTTGAAATTGGTTAATTTCGCAGTTTTTTAGGTTCTGGTTTATGCAGATTTTTTTCGATTCTTACTAGTACTTACATCTATATTGGTCTTGATTCATTCTCAATTTTTGCTCCAATCAGGTCAAAACTCTTCATCTTTCTAGTATTTAATAGTTTAAGTTCATTCATTTAGAATAATCTATATCCAAATCAATCTGACAAAGAGGTAGGCTCCAAGGAATTACGCTTTTAAAAGTAAAAAAAGGCAATGGCAAAATAAAGTCTCATTTCTAATTATCTTGGAGTGATTCTTTTGTTTTACATTTTTACAACATTTTATTTTTAATTCTTTATGTACCAAATCAGAATGTAATTTGCTTGACATCTCAATTTGACTGAATTCCACTGCCATTAATTTTGTACTAGTCTCTATTAGAGGTGGCATTGTATAACCTCTTCCCTTTTAAAGGCTCGAATCTTTTGAACTTTTAATACTCATATGTCGGGTCAATTCTCATCACATCTTGCTAACGAATTTCCCCGCTTCTAAAATAGAGGAGGATTTAAGTTGATATATCTTTATATTTCGTGCCTGTGTATCATAACTCCAAGGCCCTAATGTTGAAGAGTCTTTTAAATACAACATTATGGATCGTTCCTTGTGAGAAACTCGAAATTCTGTCACACCCCCTTGTTAGGCGTACTCCAATAAGCACCAAACCTTTAACCTCCAACTTTGTAGTCGAGCACATTACTCGCCGTGACATTAGTTTATCAGATTCCCCTATGTATTAAACTTCTATTCAATTCTATCTTGTGCTAATCTTGGTGCGTGAGATACTAACTATTCCATAAATTGGAATCGTTTTATTCTAACAAGTAATAAGTTCCTTTGCGTAAATCAAATTAATCAAAAAGACGGTTATTCAAATAAAGTCCAGGCCACCTCATATCACTTTTCCTACTACTATGTTCTTACATTTCTCTAAAGTATGTCTTTTACTAAAAATTTGATGCCTTTCGTTTTTCTTCGGATTTCAATCCTCTTGGACCATGGGTATGTTCTAAATTCCCATAGAAATATAAACCATTTCCCCCAAATTTAACTCCAAAATCTTGTTTTTCCTTTTCGCTCATTGGTGATCATTATACCCTCTACGTTTTCCTCAGCATTTGAGCTTTTTTTTCCCAAGTCTCCTAGTAGCGGTAGGATGCGCATATACACAGGTAGGCAACTGCCTACCTACCTTCCCATAATCGCTTTCAAGTTCACCCTCCATCATCTTATTTGGGCTTGAGCCCACTCGCTTACTTCCACGTACACGTATATGGATTTGGTTCATTCCGTTTGCCTTTTCGTTGACGTGCACTTTTCCTGATTGGCCACTGTTCTACCACTTTCTTCCCCCTCTTTCCTCCTATTGGTTCACGGCGTTGCCACTACTGGTTGGCTGGGCGGACATATTGGTATGTTGGCAAGCCAGTAGAAAAGTAACTGCAAGTACTCAAGCTGATCTTTCTATGTCTCCGCTTTTGTTAGCATCGACAGTGAACTGGAATGCCTTTTCAGACTTTAATAAAGGAGGTAATGTGAAGCAGAATAGTATTATGCCTGATAACAGTTCGCATGATGCTTTCTTGTGTGCATATTAGCTAACTAACTCATGGTGTTTATTAGATAGTAGAGGCATGTTCACTCTGCATTCAGGTGGATTGTTTATTGACTTATATTAGTACTCGAATAATTCATGGTGTTCCTATCTAACTCCTGTCATATCTGGTGATTGAACTGGTTTGGTAAATATCACGAGGGTTGCATGACCATCTATATTGTTATCCTCTCGTGGCCTTGAGATTAGATGGGGTTTGTTTGCTTGTCACTTCTAGTTTACTTCATTTTGACTACAATCATATCATAACTTGTCGTGCTTATTTTGAGGACAAGTTTTTTTTAAAATCTCCATGATGCCCTACAATAGTTACACGTTTTGGGGAAAAGTTAGGTCAACGGTAAACGTATACACAAATAGTGCTGTTGAGCACACTAGTTCTTGTCTGTGTTCTGACTGTTCCTAATGCGTTTATTATGATTAAAACGGTCTTGCAAAATTTTGGAACTCTACAGATCACATATCTGTTGGATTTCTGGCTTTCTTTTAGAACCCACGGGTTTGAATAATGTTTCGAATCTGTAGATGACTCCTCTAGCTGCGTCCAAGACAAGAAACTATTCATTTAAGAATTGAATTCGCACGTATTATGGGGATATATGTATAGAGACGTATTTTTACGCTTAACTCCGTTGTTCCTGTCCTGTTCTAATGAAACTGTACACCTCCAGAATCGAGCTCAAGTTTTGGGTAGCTCTTAATTGATTTCTTCTTAGCCATTATCTTAACAGTACAAGAGCCTTCAAGCTCCTTCCATTCAAGCCAAACCTTTTTGATGGTTCTCTGTGGCTTCCAAGTAGTTGTAATGGCATTTTCTTTACTATTATCACAGCCAAAAGGCTATTTATTCTTGGATTTACTTGTATCTGACATCTAAGCTCCCTACTTTTTTGCTGTTAAGTTGCAGTTGCTTATGATGAACTAAAGTAGTGAATAAGGATTAAATAATTGATCTGTTAATTAAAATAATCCAAGCTATAAAAAGATGGTGATAATTATTTCAGCTTCCTATCGGGTGTAATTAGCAACACATATCTTTTTGTAATTTTGCGCTGCCGGCACGCATATGATGCTGCTTCCTCCTATGGTAAATCATTTTAAATTCTTTTACCCCCTTTTGTACAATTTCCCTGCACTGGAAGATACAGAATGCAAACAGTCTGAGATTGTTTTCAAGGTACATTCACTGCCATCTTCCGGGAATTTTCGGTGCATACGCTTATCAGGGTTGGAATTTCGGGAAAATTTACTGGTGGAGCAACTAATACAATTAATAATACAATTTACTAATACAACCCTAGGTAATGACAGTTATTTATTTTAATCAATATCTACTCACTCCGATTTTGTAATATACACTTGAATTGTGTTAGTACTACGACGCGTATTTACGCAAAACAAATCACTATCTTCATGAACAACATTTTAGATTCAATAATCTAATTCAATTAATGAATGGGATTGTACTTAAGTATATCTCATGACCTACCTTCTCATTGGCCCACTGTGCGCTCATGTTGGTCTTCGCGCTGGCGAAACCTCCCCTACTGGCTGTCGTGGTTACTCGCCTATGCCGATCTGCAGTTTCTCAGTGACACTGTGCTTGGTAGCTCACAAACAAAATAAAATCCGACTAAAACCATTTTAACTGCATAAACTCTTATAAAAAACGTGACGAATTATATATGTTCTTTGGTTATCCCTAATCTACTAGAGATGTCTTTTTGACATGCAACGTTTGCGTAAAACGGAGTTTTAAAATTAATCTAATTAGCTTCTGATACATACATCATTTCTACATGAAAGTTCCTGGGTGAATCTTTTAATACTGGAAAAGTGAATCGTTTGTGTCATTTTAAAAAACGAAGTATAATCCGAGCTTTGCTTTTTAACTGAATGCTAATCGTTGCATCACTGCAAAACTCTCCTAGTGTTACATAGTAGGTTATTGGTCAGTTTGTCCTTTGAAGTGGCCAAATGAGTTTCTGAAGGGTACTTTTTTTCCATTCTGAACTGTCTCTCTGTACATTGTATCCAAAAATGGATACTTCATTCTCATTACCGGTCTGTACCGATTTAGATAAAGTGAGACTTTGTTCTCTGTCTCTCAACTGTAACATCATCACCGCACTGTCAGATTATTGCACAATTACTAATGTTGTATATATGCTTACGTTTAATCCAGGTTCCATTTCTCCTACTTATATTAAATTGGCAACAGAACTGGCGCTTTTTAATCTGAATTCTTATTCGTTTCTTTTCTCTTTAGGGTCAGGGCCATGCTGTCGGGCACTTTATCAATTCGATGCAGAGAATGACACGGAGCTGCCATTCCAGGAAGGTGACATAATTCAACTCATCAGACAAGTGGATGAGAACTGGTACGAAGGTCGCATCAATAATCATGAGGGATTCTTCCCTGTGAACTACGTGGAAGTCATTGAACCCCTTCCTAAATCGGCAATGGCTTTCCCCATGGATTAAGAAAAGGAAGATTAGTTGATCTTTGGGGATTTCATCCCCCGTAATAAAAAACGGTACTCATTTCACGACTTCCTCACTCTTTTCTCTTGCTCTCTTTGCCTCCTGTTCTCTAACTTCTACCCATACTTTGGCTTACACATAGTGTGATATACTACTGTTATTATTGATTACGATGCTGATGACGATGAATCGATATTTTTCTTCCCATCTCCCTCTTCATGAATCGATTAATTTATGGAAATCTTATGGTCCCCTTCACATAATTGATTTATTTATCTAGATATGCGGTGCTGATCTGATCCTCTATTTACTCGGTTTGATCACAAAACAGCAAAGCATGAAAAACACGACCATTTGTTCGCCGCTCCCAGTTTTTCGCCGTTTCTTTTCTTTGTCTCTTTACTACCTTTCTTTACGTAAAAGATAGACTGGATATTGTGCGTGGTTTCTCAGTTTTCTGCCTTTGCTCTCTTTCTCATTGCTTTCTGTTGTCCATCTACTACTCAAATACACTTAGGTAGCATGTGTATTTCCATGAAAGATTATTTATATTCGACGTTGAATTTGTCTTGTGTCCTCATAGGCATACACAAGCAAAAAAAGTTCATTTATTTGTTTGAGGTGGCGGTACCTAAGGCGTGGAATTGTGTATGAAGGGAAGTGTGAAACTAGGAAGCTTGAGTAGCCAACATAGAAAAGAGGGATTTGTTTGACTGTTACTCTTCCAGTTAAAAAAATAAGAGAAAGACAGACTTGCCGTGGACGCTTGCGTTAGAAGAGTACCGAAGGCGGACGAATGGATCATATTAGAGAACAGATGTTAAGAATGGGGGATTTTTGACAAGTGAATAGCCAAAAGCGAATATCACGAAAAATAAATTCTCATTGTAATATTAGGGATAGTGATAGCTTGCACTCAGTTACAGATGATGTCATCAAAACGTCAATAGTAATCACATCAGAAAGTGCAAATTTTACCTTCAGAAGGAGGCGAGCGGCCGCTTAGCTAACCGAAATCGCTATTTGAATATTTCCAAACTACCAAAGAGTAGGGGATTACAATAAATACTTTATATGATAATTAATTTGCACTTACTGCTCATGGTAGGAATAATAACAAAACTTTACTGTTGACAGAAGACACAACATGTACATGTCCTAATTTATCCTAATTGCGAAAGTAGAAAAGGAACCAGATAAGTTCACCCAGTTGATACCGTAGCATTTTAAGACTGCATAAAAAAGGACACAGAGAGTTGTGTTAATTATATCTCTTTAGATAGACTGAGATACGCTTGATAAAGGGGACAGTCGATTATACTCAGGTTTCCTTGTCTCAAAGAGCGTTTTTCATGTGACTTAACAGTGGGAGCAAGAATAACAAATATACCATTGTTAGATAGCTAATATCGAGAAACACATTTTTAATCTGAAATTCGTGGCAGAGTTTATAATTTCGAAGGTGCAAGTTTAATAATGATAAGTAACAGCGGCTTCGCGCTTAACACAATTTCGAGTAATGCGTATCGTTTATTCATAAAGGTGGCTGAAAGTGCGAAGTGGTTTGAGTGCATGACTTTAAACATTCATAAGACATAAGAGTTCAGATGACTGAATGGCTAAACGAATTAATGTTCGGATTAGAATTCAACTTGTATTTTCTGGTAAGAGGATCACACCTCGGAGTCTAAACGAATCTAAAAACACACTGTTTCTTTCAAATGGGATTCGTAAATTACAAGTCAATAAAAACAGCCTAAGAAAGTTGCCCTTTATTTTTTCTCCATAACATTATATATTCAACAAAAGGATAAATCAGATAATAAATGCAACGACTTGCAACGACTGTAACAAATATTTCATTGGAAAATATATGAAAATTGCCAAATAAAAAATGAGACTTTTCAAATCTTGGATAGCATTTATTAAATGAGTATTCTTATCTCTCTAAATCTCCAAATATTGTTCCAACGTGCAACAGTACTCAATCAGAGTGAAAAATAAGAAACAAATGTTTTTGGTATTTGTACCAAAAACGTTCTTTATTTTTAGTAGCACGGAAAGAAATCATACATATAATGCACAAACACATTATATGCAACACATTTTTGTTTTTACGTTCGAAATATTATACGGCCGACTCAAAGGTCACATACATTCCAAAGTAGTCCGTAACATTGACTCGACAGGCTAGTCTGCTTGTTGGGTCATCAAAATCAAACTCAGATTTACTAAAAATAACACATCATAAAAATGGATAATCACAAAACTACTCTCCTCAGATTTTTAACAACAATATCTATCATATCGATCGGTCCTTTCACTTGTGGTAAGACTGATTATTATAGAAGTTACAATATGTATCTGACTCTGTAGGAATTGCTCTGGGATTTTCTTCATCGGTTTCTGCCCAATTACTTATTGGTGATGGGTTGGTTGCCTTTTTCTCCAGTATTATTAACTTGGGTGCGCTAGTAGGCAGCCTAGTAGTTGGACCTATGCTTACTAACCGAGGTCGTCGAACAACGCTGCTTATCTCCTCTGTTCCATCAATCATCGGTTGGTTATTAATCGCAGCTGCTAAAGATCTCTCACCACCCGCCACCTCTGCTGATCCTTTCTTAGTATTCTCCCTCATCTTGGGACGAATTTTATCAGGGCTCGCTGCTGGTATCATGAATGCTGTCGCCTCAGTTTACCTTGTTGAGGTTGCTGCACCCCATCAGTCTGGTCGCATTGGTTCGCTTGCACAGTTTGGAACTGTTGCTGGAACATGCTTCGCCTACTACTGTGGAATGGTTTTCATATGGTATGAAACTGCGTTTCTGGTGTTGTTACTCTCTGTGATATTACTTGCGGCTACGTTCCTTTTACCCGAATCGCCTGCTTGGCTCGTCAAACGTGGACAAATGCAGGCCGCTCTGAGGGACCTAACTTGGCTGCGGGGAGATGTATGGTTATAATTTATTTATCATTTTAATTTCGTGAATGAGGAAGACAGAAACGAGATATCTGTCATTTTGTCTTTTCTTCATGGATTTCTGAACTGTATCTGTTTGATGCATTTGAGAAAATGATTCTCAACTTTATATTTTTTATGCCAATCATTTATTGTTAGGAGATATTAAGATTTATATTTGCATCTTTTGCTACTCTATTAAGAGGTTAGTTGGTATTAAATTTCTTCAAATTACAAACCCGATAATTTTCTTATAAATTTTACTGACATATATTTAGACTTCTGACCCCCATTATCTGCTGACATAGGTGTTTTATTTCAAAATTTTTATTTGGAGAAAATTAAGTCATGTTGAGTTTTGAAGGTCAGCCATCGGTTCTTGGTTCTTAAATATGACTTCGTAATGGCAAAGTATGATATCCAAAGTTATACTACTCAATTCCAAATGAATTAGGTTCCTAACAAAGGTTTCCTAATAGTGTTATGAGATATCACATCTCAAATTCCATTTATTAATTATTTTGGAGAAAATTAAGTCGTCTAAAGCTCACTCATTCAATCACTGCAGTTAATCATTCCCATGTCGATGAGTTTCAAACTTAAGGCATCCGAGACTCTCACATGACCTTCTATTCATAGGAATATTAACTCTGTTACTCAAGAGTTGCATTGAACTCAGTTGTATTATTTCCTTTTTTGAGGATTGGCCGTAGTAACAGTAATAGTCGAAAATTGTCATGAAATAATTTGGGGAAAATGGATAAGCAATTAAGTTTCGTGATGTAATGAACACTTTCATCGGGTTTATGTTTGGCTTCCTATCCTTTTTTGTTTATATTCAGGTTAATCCTGTTAGCGCAATTCAATGGTACATGGAAGATATATTGATACTGTTATAACTTCATAGCGCAATTTATTGTTATTTCCCATCATTTTCTCCCAATCAAATCTGATGTTAACACTGCGATTGTGCTACCTGCGCACATGAATATGCCACGTGTACATGCATATGTCTACGTATACGATCATTGGCACCTAGCACATTTTGTTTTGCCCTTTTCGCCCCAACAACCCTCATAAGCATGTTAAGACGGGTACAATTGATTTCCTTCCAATAATCTAGAACAATAATTCGAATTGTATTATCAAACCTAAACATCCTGTATACTATTCATTACTGGAATGTTTACCTTAGGACGCAAAAAAATTTTTTTGAGGAACAGTCAATTACTTATCCAGAAGGGCTTTCATACCCATTTCATGGGAACTACATAATATGTTGTCTGTGTTTTTGAGTTCACTGACGCTTTAGGTCTGTCTCGAATATGGCCAGATCTCATGATCTTTTACGTAACTTACAATATAAATTGATTAGGAAAATGTTTGGTAGTCATCCGTCTAGAGTATTACTTGTTTCTTTGGCTTTTACGCTCAACTGGGAGGGGGTTGAGACAGAAGGTTTTTGAGCACATGTAACGGGTGCTCACGGAAACGCAACTATTTTATCTATTTTTTAAGCTATGTTATTGACACTTCTTTACCTTATTGAAGATGTGGGTGATTTGTGAAATATACCTTTTAACAGAGAAGTTTTTTTTTTAAATTACAGGATATTATTCTTAATACTACTGTAGGTCAAACTGAAATCTAAATTTTCGGATTTTCTTTTTTTCAAGTGGCCCATTTTGTTTGATTCTGATAATTGATACTTGATTTCTTTTCCTATCTCTTGTTTCGCAAAACTGGAATTAGTCTTTCTTAATGCATGGATGGATTCTAGCGTAGGGTTATAATTCGTGTTTTGCCGGTCTGTATTTGTTGTAGTCGATACACTTTATTTTTTCTAAATCTAAACGACGTGTTAAATAATTTAGTAATGGCCTGTTTGTTAGAGGCCTCCTAAGAGAGAAGATATCTCTTCCTTATTTTATAAATAATTTTTTTTATCGTCTGACCCTATTAATAGACAATGAGCTAATGATTTATTGATTGAAATTTGTTAACAGCTAACCTTTATTTGAATTGGTCTTGCTCTAAAGGTCTAAAGCTTATCTTTTATTTACTGTAAGATGGGGTTGTAATCTTGCATTTGGTTTTGCGCCTTTCCCTCCAAAACACCTGAATACACAAACAGAATTTGTTTTCCTTCGGTTAGGCATGACTGAATATCCTAGGACACGATTTTCAAATCTCAAACCATTTCCTCTTGAGGCAATGCAACTTTGAGCAGTTGCCTTAGTTTTCTAATGAATTGTTTTAGAAACTGCTAGGCGTAATTAATTACCTAGGGTGCCTTTTGCACTCATATAGTGAGAGCCCTTAGGTCTCAATGCATGTTTTCTGTGACTACGGGCAAGAATTTCAAATATATTTCTAGATTTCATCATTTTAGACGCATTTTAAAGTCAAGTTTTCATTTCTGCTATTGCTTTGATTGATAAAAGGCTTAACAGTCGTCTCTGAAGTCACTCTGGCTAACTTTTAACCTTTGTGGTGGGAACTAGCACTTTTAAGTGCATGTATCACGGGGCCACTGATCCTTTATTTTTTCCTTTATTAAAACCCAGTGATTGATGTTTAGTTTGCCTTCATTTGAGTGAAGAGGTGGGCGGTACATTTTGTCTGATGCGGTCTTTTAAACCTGGTTTTCTTTTAAGTTTCTAACATATCTTTATGCGAAGCCTCCCTTATCTTCTATTTTTTTCTCGACGTCCTTGTTCCCAAATGACCGCATTAGTTCAAAATTTGGAGGAACATGGCAGATTATGATGGCTGAACAAAGACCTCTAATTGAATGTTTTTAAAAATTCCTTGAACAAGTACTGTTCTTCGAGCACTAGATCTATCAATTACTGTCCACCTTCAGTTTCACCCGGTGATTAAGTCTCCAAATTGCTGTTTTGTAGATTAACCAGACAGACGATGAATCCCATAATCCAGTACTATATAAATATATGTATTTTTAAAAAAATACAAGAGAAGTACTAGTTCAAACTTTCAGTTTTCTTTTGCTCAAACGATCCATTTTACTTCGATGTTTATTTCATATCTTTTCCCAAAACTGGAATATGTCTTAACATAGATTGGGTTCCAGCACACTGGGTTGTAATTTGTGTTTTGTCGATCCGTGTTTATTGTATTTGGTGCTTTTTATGTGTCCCAAACATTGGGAACGAGATGTGATTTAGTAATGGACAAATAGTTAGCTATTTCCTATCAATTAGAAGGAAATGACTCTTATATTCCATTATTTAGTTTTGTAAGTATAACTTGGCTTCTTTAATGGATAGTGAATTGTCAATATTTTAGTTAAGAAATGATGATAACTACTAAACATTTGAATGCGTCCTGTCTAGATTTTATTTCACAACATCCTTTCCTTACGTTATCTCTATAAATGAATTCCGGAATTGTTTGATAACAATGTCTACTTTCTACTCAAGGGATTTAAAGGGCACATCTAGTTAAGATCACTTCTTATTATATGCTGTCAAGTTGCAATCGTGTGGGTTGACATGGTATCCTGCTAGCTAAATAGAGGTGTCAATGGGAAGTGTAGGAAGAGTTTATTAAAGAACATGTTATGGGTAAGGTGAAATGGAATGAAAAATTACGAAGTTTTATAAGAGCTAGAAAGGGAGAAAGGTGATTCAAGAAACATAAAGAGGTACAAGAGTGAGTAGAAACGAACATTTTCCTAAATGGTAGCTTCTGTCGTAAGGATCACGGGACTAGGGTTGAGTAGACCTCGTGTTCAAGCTTTTCATTATTGCGTCTTGTCCTCACTCTGGTCCCAGTGCCAGCACTTGGTCTCGTCCTGACTGGCAAGGTTGCTAGCCTTGTCTACTTCCAATTTCCCAGTAGTAACGTGATTGGTGGGTTACAGAAAGCTAAGTCGGGAATTTTCCTGTATATAGAATTGGAACGGCCGAACATCACAATTCGTTTTCAGTCTTATTGCGTGATATTTTGACTCTTAAGTCTTCTAATTTTTTGTAATATATTGTAGCATAGTTTATTGGTGAGTTGGATCTTCTGTGATTTGTTTTTTTAGGAGATAGGGCAGACAATAAGCGTTAATTTTTCAATACGATTTAACTCCATAAGAACGCTATTATCATCGCCGATGTATTTATTTCTTCTTTTAGCAAAGTATAGCAATGCAAGAGCTTGCTCAACTCGCATCCTCCGGTACTGATTCCGAAAAGTTCATTCTTCAAGAACATTTTGTAGACAAACCGCTTCTTAATGACCTCGCTCCCGACTTCAGTGTAAAGACCCGAATCATTCACCTCCTCCTACCCTGTAGCACCATCCCATCGGAGCTGAGTGCAAACTTGTGGATAGCCATGATCCTAATGATAGCACAACAGACTACAGGTATCAACGTGGTCACTTTCTACACGGAACCCCTTTGTCAACGAATGGTGCATGTTAGCTACTCGGCCGAATGTGCTTTTTCCCTGGGGCTGGCTCAACTCCTTTTCTCTCTTGTTGCCAGCCTCTTCATCATTGATCGACTGCCCCGAAGGAAACTTCTTGTTGCCACGGGTGCACTCATGTCTTTTTCCATGTTTTTCTTCGCTATTGGTCAACAGGTGAGTGTTGTGTTGTGTTTATTCATTGTTTCCTAAAGAACGATACTCTATTGTTAAAAAACCACCGGTCTAGAGAGAATTAGGTGTCTCAGGATTTGTGCACATTTAAAGTATCCTTTAATTTGAAACAAGCTTGGCCAAATTTTTCTCGTTAAATGAAGAAGTCATAATATTGTAGGTGGAGGTCTTTAAATATTCTCGTCCTCTTAAGAGAGTACAATTTTTTATGTGCATATTTCTAGTTCCACCTACTAGATCCATTATTATTTCCTTTTTTCAATTCTCGAAATAAGTGTTGTGTGTCGCTATTTGCCTGCATTATAGTTTATTAAGACATCTACTTTAGGCCATCTGAAGCTTCGGATAATACATCTGGATTTCTAAAATTAACTTTTTAGTTTGCCTTAGGCAGTAAGTTTAAACAGTTCGGTTCTTCAAAAATTTTTTAGCTTTAATTCATATTAGATTTAAGTGCCTCAAATCTTGTATTAAGAACTGAAGTTTTATTCCAGACCGTCATAGCCAATTTTCTCCTAGAGATTTTCAATTTAGTCTCACAAACAACCAGTGCTCTCTTATACTTTTGAAAATAACCAGCTCACGTTACGAATGTTAATATGTTGTGCTAAGCATACAATTCCTCACTTAATTCTTGCGCAAATGAGCAGCAGTCTTGTCTCGCGTTCCCGGCCTTTGAGGAGGGAGTTGTTTAGGAGTTGGTCAGTGAAGCTTCGTGAAAACGTTATTGTAATAACGTTAGGAAGATCTATCAGGGTCACATCGACCGGAGGTGGCAGACAAGTCACCCCAATTTATTAGTGAATTAGGTTTATATACAAAACATTTCTTCGCTAGACGTCAGTCATGTCTCGTCGTCGGTGTCTCGGCGTGATGATCGACATCTGTTTAGATATCTATGTGCAAACACGCAAAAGCACAGTGGGACTACCTGTGAACACTATAGTGGAGATCTTATCGCTAGTCAACCATTTCCAATCGCCAGGTTCTGATAGACATCTGCTGGCTATACCAGTTATGTTAACACATTTCCGCTTTTTCTTGTTAATTTAAACATCATTATTTATTTTACAGCGCTTGTCTTTAATGTTTACCTTATGTCTTGGTTTTTTAAATGTCTTTAAATCTTCCTTGACTTCATTAACATTACTTAAATTGGGTAGAGGGGAAGCCACTCAGATGCAAGGTTCGCATTCTATTTTTCCTCAAGTTGAGCAGAATTAAGCGATGCGATCGTCCATTCACATAATTGGACGTGTACTGATGAGCGTCGGTCTCGTGAGCCCTGATTTTAAAGCATAATGACTTATTGTTCGTGGGCGTTGAAATTTAATTGGCCTCTGACGTCGTTTCAAGCTTTGTGGCCTAATAAATCCGTGTCATGACTTTAACACCTAGGCTTTAGAGGTTAGCCCTTTTAAAATCTAAAGTTTTTCGCTCCAAAATGTGGAGCGAAATGAATTCTTTCATGTTTGGACCTCTTTAAAATTCATTCTGAATTCTCATTCTCATTTATTTTTTGTCTTTTGATAAAATATATATCAATTGGGTATCTGTTTCCTGAAATTTATATTCACTTCCAGAGAAGTGGAAAATTTCTCATTATATTAGTAGTTTTAGAAGTTAATATATACGATTGTCCATCTTTTATAATCTTAACGAATGTTTCTTACCCCTTTCGAAAATCTTTTTACTTAAAGTCATTTTCGTATTAATCTTTTAAAGACCTGGAGTTCCTCTGCCTTGAGAACCCCTTATTTAACCTTCCAAACTGGGTTAAATGATGGATTCGATCTATTAAGTCTCCCAAAATTAGGTGCGTTTTAGATGCGAAAAAGGAATAACATTAATTCAGTCCAATGGCCCTTTTCCTTGACCAAAAAGTGAAACGAGATATTTTCAACGTCGTGATGGTCACAAACTAATTACGTGCATATATGTGGGTGAGTTCAGGGTCAGATAGTCATCGTCAGTGAATAAAGCTTACCTGAATTTACTGTTTAATAAATATTTTGAATATATTTGAGCAATGAAACCATGGATACGAATTATATAACTTCATCCAATCCACTGTTTTGTGATTAAATGATTCTAGTTTTCATACTTATTGTTTTATATAAATTCGCTTTTCTCAATGACTTATTTATTTCATTCCATCAAAAAAGTAATGTCAGATATATGATTCGGAAAAAGAGATGCATAACTTAAGAAATGTCATTTGTTGAAAGGGAGAGTAAAATTTGATAGTTCCTCATAGAGAAAGGAATGAATTTATTATATCCAATTATAATAGTTAGTCGATACTTTTAACTGGTGATCAATGTTAAATTTCTTCCATTTTTGTATACTCATCTATTATATCTAACATACTCCTTTCATGCTCCTACTAACACACTGCCTCTTCCTCCTCTTTCTCTGCACCGTCTCGCTGTCAGTTCCCCAACTCTGCACCAATATCGCCCCTGGTCTCCCTGATCGTCTTTCTCTTCGCTTACCAATGTGGATGGGGTCCGCTGGCAATGCTCGTCACTCTGGAACTCTTTCCTTCTGCATATCGAGGCGTAGCAGGAGCGGCGGCGGTTGCGGTGAGCTGGGGAGTGACCTTTTTGGTAACCCAGTCTTTTCAACCCTTGGTACGTCTCAGCGGTGAACTGGTTGTTTTTGTCATCCATGCAGTCCTCACGCTACTCGCCTCGGTGTACATTCATCAAAATCTGCCAGAAACCAACCCTCTGTTTATCAAGTCTTTTACTACGAGGTCAATAAGTCGAGTGTGAGCATTTGAAGAGGAATATCAGAAATCGGTTGGCCATAATCTACCTCTCTGTATCTACCCGTGACTCTAAATGTTCGATACTCGTACTCCTCCTCCCCCTGTGTTTCTTGATAACTTATTTTCATTTGCATTTCCTTTTTTTATTTACTAACCAACTCATAGTTTGGGAAATGGCTGTTTGTCTCTACATCGAATGGAATGCCCTACTTTAGGTGCCTTTTGTAAATATCTTCCTTCCTCCTTGTTTTTTGCTTGTTTGTGATGATTTAATAAAATGTAATATAGGTTTGTTTTAATGATGGTATTATCCGGATATTTAAGCTGCCGTTTTCAGGGTGATCGGAGATTAAAATTGTGCGTAATAGAAGCTTAAATAAATGGATTGACTGCATAAAATAGTAACAGTTTATTTGGTAATGGCTAGTTGGAAGTTTTTCATCTACAGAGATCTTGAGGTGGTTTGTTCTGTTCATCTTTTGAGGTCGGCCTTTTTGGCCAAGACGAAAAATTCACTAATCGATATGGTGGTGCCATAGTTTGGCACACAACTTTTTTATCATATGACAAATTAATTAATCGTAATTGGAGTTGTCAGCAATACTGCATAAAATGTAATTTTGCCTCTGCATTTCTAACTTCATAAATAGGTTTAATTCTTTCTTCAGTGTAGTGCTGAGTGTTACATTTTCCCCGATCTATCTAAACTTTTGACTGAAAGTAAAACAAACATTTACATCTAAATATTTTCACTGTGTTATCTACACAAATTTTGGCATTAAGTCGAAATGTAATCCATAACCATTGGCAAAAACTTGAATAAATTTATCTTAAAATTCAAATAGTTTTGTCTGTGATTGCGAAAACGTTATCGAAATTTACCGTGGTCCTGTTCTTGGAATTATCCCACTTGCATTATGTAGTTAGAATCATTATTCAAAACATTTTTTTCCTTGAAACACTATCTCTATTATCACTTATTTCACTCATTCAAAATATTAGTTTTTACTGATATTAATGAAAATTTTATTCCCCTTTGAGAAATAACTATGCTGGGCATTTTTTTCAACACAGTTATTTTTCTTGCGCTTTTTAATTTCTTTTATATTTATTCCTACAGTCTGCCTCCGCAAAAGATAGCTGCATTTACTGGTTAGAGGTTACTTTGATAATACGGACCCCTCTTTTACCCATTTTTGAACCCTATTTATAAACGGCTTCCCTGAATTTTACTGATAAAACTAATATTGTAAACAGAATTATGCATTCTCAATGCATCATACAAGTGAAATACATCATCAATGAATTAAGTTTGCATAATAGTTTTACCGTGTTATCACATTGTACACTTGCTAACTATGAATCTCAATATCTTACTACAGGACTCTTACTTTCTCTTTCATTAATTTACATTCACTTGGGCTTAATAACTCGAACCAACATGTTCATTAGAGATTTCTGCTTGCAGCTAGACACTATAGATCTACTATCATGCATAATCAATGCGAAAAACGTACGTAGTACATCAATATTCCCATCTATGTTACTTTCATTTATGTTCTCATAAAAATAGTAAAAGATTGCACCGATTAAAGTAATTTCGTGAGTTTACTCTTCCTTCTTATAAACAGGGCATATGATGTATCACTGAAAAAGTCAAAACTATAATCTAGTACCTTTAGAAGTACAGAATCTGACTTCTATTCCCAATATAAACGTATCACCCCGATTAATTTAAATGGTTATATTAACGTCTTCCCGAACTTATTTTCGATATTTAATTGCTAGAATTTGTTTAGAAGAAATGTTTAACATGGGGTTTAGCTGATTTATCATACATTTGGTGATTTGCGGAAACACATCGATTGCTTGAGAGTATTCGCTTCCGAGGATACCAACAATTTACTTCTGTTGATTGATGCCTTTGTGATCTCTATTGATAATAATATCCCAAACCATTGACCAACAAATGTAAATGATTTTTTCAAATTTTTATGTTCGCGTTGACTGAAGGGTTAAATTAAAGAAGATAATTCGTTGGCCATTTTGAAAAGCTTTAAATTTTATTAACGCTAATTCTCAAATGGAGATCGTTAAAATTAAATCGTTTTCCCCTTTTCTACCAGATTTCATCATTGCTATCATTTCTCGGACTAATCGGATTCCTCCTGGGTTTTCAATGTGGATGGGGTCCCTTGGCATTGCTAGTTTCAACCGAACTCACTCCACCTCAACACAGAGGGTCCATAAGTGCATCGGTTGTTGCTACTTCATGGACCGCCTCATTTGTCTGTACTCAAACCTTCCAACCAATCGTCAGCGCTCTTAATGGACACTCATTCATTGCTAGAACGTCTGCCAAAATCAACCCAAGAGTTGCTAATGGAGTTGACAGCAGTGAAATCGGGGAGCTGATAGTCTTCCTCACCTACAGTGTGCTCACGGCCCTTGCAACAGTTTACTTCCATCACCGATTGCCGGAGACAAATAAAGCTTTTAAACCGAAACTAAAGTTAAAACAAGGGTTTGCTTAAAAATGTACTTTAAACCTTCGTCTGAATGCGTTATTTAGGCGATTTGTATTTTTTCGCGTTACTGCATATCATTTAAAATTTGAGAATAAGAGAAACTTCTGGATTTTAACCTGTGTCTTGAATACTCGAGATTGACTTTATGGCAAAGTGCTTCTGCCAAACTGTATTTAAAAAGCGGGATCAATACTGCATTAATTGTAAGTCAAAATAAAAATCGGTGTCAAAAAATCTTTAATCCTGCTCCGTCGTGTTTTCTCGATATAGTTCTAAATTTCATTTGACCACAAGTCACAAGATCCCACAAGTCTTATTGAAATCCCTATATTTATAGGTCCAATGTGCAGAACATTTTAAACTGCTGACTCAGAAAAAAATCTGGCACTCAAGCTTTGGTGACATTCTGAACGCCAAACACTTAATAACCTAAGAATTTTTAAATATTAGGAAAAAAGATCGATCTTAAACTGTAGAACTCACTTTGAGTTAACACTGCCGAGCATTGCTGCTGTAAAATCTTGGCTTTAAATCAAGGAGGCATGACCAGTCAGCAAGTTCTGTACACCGAGGACATAATCTCACAAATGACTCGGGGAATTAAAACCAAAATATAAGTATAAAGGCATTGCATAGCAACCACATTTCAAATGAGAATCCGGATAAATGAATACCTCCAGTCTTATATATTAATAGTTCATTTCCATTTATCGAATGAAACAGCTTAAAATCCCCATAATCCAATTTTTCAGGTTCTTTTACTTTTAGGGAAGAAATGAATAGCACAAATAGGTAACCGTTACATATAAGAAAATAATATTTTCCCCAAAATAATTCTCATGTGTAAGATTCTTTGATTACCACCTTTTAATTCCCTCTTATTCGGACGAATTCATTTACATTACGTTTGTAAATAACGCATAATATAAATCGACCTATAGAAACGCAAACGTGCCTCTTATTTTGATATAGTGATTTGGGTCGTTTTGTGTTGTGGCGTGTTTGTAACTAGTGCGATGTCTTAGGGAATCTAAGAGTCGGTTACGCAAAGAAGAGCAAATTACAACAGTAACATTATTCCATAAAACATAATAAATGGTAAAAAAGAAAGCCATTCAACACAACTATGGGATTCTTGAAAACTTTTCACAAAGATCAATGATCGCCTGAAATTTTTCTACGGTATCCGGGCTGTCAGTATCGGATTTCATGATAAATTCCTTTGAGACATGGCGACTCGAGTAATGATTGGCTCTCCCATTGACGACAAATGTGCCTCATTTTATTTATTCAATTGTAACTGACACAATATAAAAATATATGAACTAAAGAAGACATGTTTTCTCCGGCGTCTTCCGGAGATTTGTATGTAGTCCCCAATACGCTAGAACTACAGTGTAGAACATTTCCCAGAGATATCCTACGCTTCATTCGGAAACAGATCTTCAGCATCATTTTCAAACAATTTACTCTATAAGTAATTTATAATCTCTATCTAGTGTTTTTAAGTATTACAGCCATTAATAAAGGTTCTCAATTCCATTTTGTCAATAAAATGAACTAACATCTCTCAGCTACTTCAGATTTTAATCGATTTTCAACATCTCATCTTCGGCGTCGGTCAGAACGCCACATTCGATCACCCGCACGTTACCACTTGGTGATATATTTTTTTATAAATCTAAGATAAAAATATTATTTTTAAACTTAAAAAAGCATATCCTCACACTAACGAGGTGAAATAATCTGTGATTCATTTAACTGAGCACGATTTAAGCCCCAGGATCCATGAAGGTGAACGTTTTCTGGCACTCAAAATGTTCGAAGAGGGGTGTGTGAGGAAGGAAACTCATAGACTGTCTCATAGACTAATTATAAACAGTAAAATTGGTCGTGCTATTCACTGTATGTACACCAATGAGAATCTAACTCGTGAATTCTGTCATTGCATGCTACACTTCCAAGGCAAACAACTAGGCAAAACTTTTACTGGAATATTATGCAAAAGAACTGATATTAGATTTGTTAACGGTTAGAACAGTTAACAAAACATCCAACTGGAGGTACATTACAGTGACGGCCAACCCCTCAGTATCTTGTTCATTATCATCAGGCGCAGCTAAAATCCCAAATCCTCCAATGAATCTTTGTGCTTCAAGACATTTGTAAAATTAATCTGGAATGGTAAATGAACGATATATTTATTATTATGTCATGACATAATGAAAAAACGTCAATAAATTTGAAGCCCACATATTCAGGGCATCAGAGATCTTCTGCAAAACTCATTTTTATGCAGTTTAGGGTCAATAAGCACTCAAGATAACACTAGAATTAAACGGAGGAAAAGTTGCCTTTATGTCCCCTTTTGCGTGGAATGACAACATATTTCTGAAGGAAAGAAATGATACATTAAAATTCGATTTGCGTTAGTTACGTTTCTTAATATTAGTTGATGCTTAACACATGGGCTGAAAAGTCCCGGGCCTAACACATAGATGGCGCTAGTTTTATTGCAGTCACCTTTTTTCAGTTAATACTAACCTTCAAAAGACAGTTCTTAAAATTTCATGATATTCTATTCATTACTTTGTGAGTTATTGTGCTAAGAGTGACGCTACTTTCGTTATTTTCAAAACAATGAATCAAAAACAATTTCGTGTTTTAATTTTACACTGCTTCTTGATGGGAAAAAATACCGTTCAAGTGAAGCAATGGCTTGAAAAGTGTTATGGGGACTCCGCTCCATCAGAAACAACAATAAAACGTTGGTTTGCTAACTCCAAACGTGGTCGTGGTAGAGACACCGATGATGCAGAACGCAGTGGATGTCCAAATGAGGCGGTAACACCAGAAAATATTTAAAAAATCCACAAAATCGTTTTGAATGATGGAAAAGT
>CAADRB010000002.1:5321646-5338079 GCA_900708905.1 Hymenolepis diminuta
AGTGAATATTATGTAGCGTTATTGGAGCGTTTGAAGGCCGAAATTGCAAAGAAAAAAATTTGTTTCATCAAGACAACGCACCGTGTCACAAGTGAATCAAAACAATGGCAAAAACTACATAAATTGAACTTCGAATTGCTCCCACATCCACCGTATTCGCCAGATTTGGTTCCCAGCGACTACCGGCTGTTCGCAGACCTGAAAAATGCTCGCCGGTAAGAAATTTCGCAAGAATGAAGAGGTTATCGCTGAAACTGAGGCCTATTTTGAGGCAAAAGATAAATCGTTCCACAAAAGTGGTATTGAAATGTTAGAGTGGCGCTGGAATGATTGCGTTGCTCTTGATGGAGATTACGTTGATGAATAAAGCTAATTTTGAACAAAAAAACTGTGTTTTCTTTGTTAGGCCCGGGACTTTTCAGCCCATATGTTATAAAACGTCTATTCCATCAGAATAAGTTAGTAAGACTATAAATTAAACCCTTCTATAGGACCGTAACAGAAAAATTCGGGCACCAAGATAACACAGGCAGGCAGGCCCTCATTCATTCTTTTAGACCACTGAGACGAATAGTTACCCATTAGCATTCAAAGATAATAAATATCTCAATGGTAGTTTTCTGGTACTTTCCTTTCTCCTCCAACAAAAACAAGTATATAAAACGCCAATCATTTGTAGTTGGAAAAAAGCTGATATTTTACAAAATAATCTTTACGCACTTTAACTCTCCGAAAGGTAGCCCCATGCTTTCAGATCACTCCTAAAATAATAAAAACAGAAAAAAAGAGCTGCTAGAACAAATCGATAAATGTAAATTATAACCCTCAAGCAGTAGCAAAAGCGCGTCATGCAGGCATAAATCGGTGACATAAGAATGCTTATCAGCTTAGTGTATGATTTTATGCTAATATGCGAGCATAAGAACTAAGAGATTCGAAATGGTCTTCATGGGCTACATATCTAAACAGAAAAATAGAATATTCCAAGATTGGGCAGATTTCATACAAATTCTGGAAATGAAACTAATCCATTGGGAACTAGATTTTTTAGCGATAGCTCTGAAAAAAAAATATTTTCGTTGGTAGCCAATCAATCCAAGTTATACATAAACAGGCGTGGTTTCCTAATAATACCACCGAAATCGCGGAATGATTGCACACCATTAGCACGCCACGCGAAGTTGAAACCAAATTATCATCATGGCATACGATATGGCGGGATCAGCCGTCACCTTTAATTGATTTACCGCTGTTTAACTGATAAAGTGCTGTTATATTAGGCATGAAGGACATTTAACTGTAATGATTGATTCAATCTTTTCCAGCCAGTCGCAACCCAATTCTTCAATGCTATAAACAGTTTCCGAATTATGCGTAGAGCAACAGTACTTCTGCCCTTTCTTTTGCCTTTCTAGCCTGAACAATTATGCCTTTAAAAATATGTAAAATCATTTCTTCAGAACACAAGGAGTACTTAGTAAAAGAATTACAAACATTCCTTAATCTCCTTACGATAAACTGTAGCGATTTCTTGCCGCATCAGAAGTTTTCTTGTGATTTATATTTGGTCTCCAATATATAAACAAGAACGAATGTAAGGGAAAAAACAATAGGGTATGAGCTGTTGAACTCAAGTTAAAACAGTACGAAGCTTTATGAAAAACTTCAAGAACCAAAATGATCCTTATATCAAAAGCCATGCACACTTCTTCCAACAAGCTTTAAAAAGAATCAGTGACTAACCTCAACTGTTGAGTGAATTCATTTTCCTCAATTTCACCCTGATCCCAGGTGTCATCCCAAACATTCTTGTCTGAGGCATCCTCCTCATTTAGCATCCAATCTAAACAAGCGAAGGTGAAATCATTCAATCGCTCGAAAATAGACGACTACCTTCTTTGCTGAATTCTTCAAATTCATTCACATCATTGTATATTCCCAACTGTTCTTCGTCAGACATTGTTACCTACATTAATAAAAAAACTTTTTCATATTAATTTCACCAATATTATAATACGAAAACTAAATTTCGAAGCAGCAAATATTTTGAAATATGTATGCTAAGCTTTAACTACCAGTGTAATAAATAAATAACAGTCAACCGGGTCAATTTATGTCTTTTATGGATAGTTAAGGAAAATCAGACCCTTTCATAAACTTGTCACTTCAAGAAAGAGATTTACTATAACATTCTTAAATGTATTACTATTTGAAAGTTAATAATGACCGATTGCATGCTAGAAAGGGAAAATATTTTCGTCTGCGCATTAAACTGCAAATTTTGGCGAGAAGCCCACCTAGCTGACATCTACACGTTATTACTGCATATATAAATGATGTAATTTAGTTAACTTAATTGATTTGCCTTTAATATTAATGCCATATTAAACCAGTTAGTTCCAACAGATAAATTTCAAAAGCTTTAGTTATAAAAATGGCATGAAACGAACAACTCCTGCTTATCTTAACCTCCTATAAATTTTTGTCAACTAAACCTTAGCTAAACCTTAAGTGTTCGAGGGAAATCTGATACAATCACAAAAATTTCAAATGTCATGATATATGAACCAAGCACACATGTAACAAAAGAAGACTTCAAGATTATAAACAACTATATTCCGAATATATACAATAGTTAATAAGGTCAAGTTGGAAGAGGGGAGAGAGGAACCAAAGTTAATTAAAAATTTATATATTCTCATTACAACCCCAGTCGACCACGTGGACGCTTCGATATAGCCGGAGTTCCTGGCTTTCTGAACCCTGGAGTCGCAATTGGATGCCTATTAAATAAAACGAAAATAAAGATATCATTTAATCATTACAAACAAATTGGTATAATTATGTCCACTTGAAAGCAGCTACAACGCAGGATTGTAACGATATCACTTTTGCTATGTTAAGACCTTGTAGGCTGCCTAATATCATACAAGGTTGTTCTCCTTTCCCAATACTTAGAGGAGAAATGAATTAAAGTGGCAAGACCGATCATCATAATTAAATGGCCAACTAATAAATATTGGGCATCATAGACAAGCACTTGCTACAATTCAGGGGCGAATCATGAAATTTGAATTTCGGGACGTAAACTGCCCATTTAGCAAAAATTGTACAACAACGAATTCAAAAATCAAATTAAGTAAGACTTTGATATTTTTACGTTGCTCTTAGTATTCTTCGATCTCCTCCTTTCCATAATTTACTGGACTTATTGTCAACTGATTTCAGTTGCTTCACACAACTAAAAATCATATTTTTGCACTAATGAGGATAATAAGAGCAACACAGCACTTTAATGTGAGCGATGAATTCATGATTTCATAAATGGAGAAGTATTGAACATCATTTATTCCGGAGCATAAGATGTAACAATCTCAAATGATATGAATTCGGACCACGCAGATTCACAACAGCACACACATTCACACTGGTTTCCAGAGATAGCCGTTTCGGAATTGCTTAACCAGATTCATTACATCCATAGCGGAAGTAAATAGCTTCTCGAACTCCAGTGGGCTCTATTAATTTGTATTAACTCCACGTTTGGAATTAACGGGTACCCACAGTACAATTACGAAATACGTTTCGACTACATTTTAATGATTTAATCTGTGGTTCGATTTAATAACCTATAGACAAATTTTGATTGTCGAAACCGCTATCAATTGACAAGACCTTATCACCCTACATATAGCGGCATATGTATCAAAATTCCTGCAGAAATTCAAACGACAGTCAAAAAATAATCCGCCTTTACCTCTAACCTATTCGATTCGACGCCAACTGTACCTTAACTATTTCAGCTGTCCACCGACTCCGACATTTCCCGTTTCGACCACACATTTACTCAATTTTCATTTTCATAACTCCAATCCAGTTCTTCCGTCAGCTTTTCTCGATCCCCTGATCTCCTACCTTCTGTTTTTGTAGCCCTCTCTCTTGCTAAATCTGATTAAAATGATGTTATCACTAAATATCCAATTCTTTGCAGGCTCACACTTAGTGACCCTAGTATTTTGCCAGAAAAAACAACAAACAACATTTCCAGACTGATGTGATTCCAGAGTTGCCTTACACACGATCAGAAACTATCTTAAAATAAGTGAAAATTTGCAATGCTACGCAAAATGCAGTTAAGAAAGGCAAACTTACAGACGAGTAGAGCTCATTGAGCGGTCGAGCTCTTCCTTGTGACGAGACAGTTGGACTTCAGCTGCTTTCATTTCTGCCTCCATTTGTGCGCGTTCGGCATCTTCACGTTGCTGTCGCTCCTCCCTACTCAAACTCTGGTCTTTGACACTGTAACAAGCGAGAAAAGAAAGCCAATAATTACGTTATCCCATGGGTATCAGATAGCAATAGTAAAAAACCTCCTATCGTACTAAAACAACCACCTCACATTACACAGAGGTACAGTGTCAGTCCGGAGTATTAGACTCAACCCATCTAATTCAAAATGATCAAAAGAAGAAAAGCTCCCGACTTCAAAGTAAAGTATCTTTAAGAATAAATATACTCGGAGAATATTAAATAACGTGACTCATTGCTATATATAACCACAAAAGAATAAACAGAGCGAATAATTAAAAACAACCCCTTAAGCACGATCATTAGTAATGGCACACACCTGTAGAATACATGACCATACTCGGCCAACCATCGACCATCCACAGCAGTGACACATTGCATATATTCCTTCGAAGTCATTACCAACTCATGGTAGATAATATAATCCGGAGTGTACGCCATACCATAGAGCGAGCTCGTAGGGTGCAGTCGACAAGGCATACCTGTGCGTAGATTTACGTATTCCGCCAAGCCCTAAGGCAAAAGGAGTATTATTACCAAAATAAGATCCAGATACTAAAGTATGAAAAAGCTTGCCATGTACAAGCTTAACCCATGGAGATCAGTTGCAGGCCGATAGCAAAAGTTAGTTGGAAGCTTACCTTGATTCTAGCCGCCTGATGGAAGAATGCAGAGCACAGAGCCCTTCTGACGACGTCCCAATCTGTGCCACTTGAACAGAGAGCCACTTTGTGTTGTTCCATAATTTCTTTCAATTGCTGTCGCACCTCACGAACTTTGCGCATTGCTTTAACATGAATGAAGTTGCGAGTACAGAAGGATGAAGAGTAGCCAGCTTTGCGCCAACGAATAAAAACGTTCAGATAAGTTAGATGGTCCGACTCTGGCACCTGAAAACAAAAAATTACTTGAAACACAATCAACAATGGGTAAATAGAATGTGATAATCCACACCACAAAGAGATAAGAGGATAAGACACAAGTGACTTTCATTTCAAATGGAATTAAACTTCTAACGGTTTATGTAAAATTTTATCAATTAATAACTGACTGAATACGGATACTATTTTAACATTGATTCAAGTCACCAGATTCGGTAAAAGAAATTGTTAGAAGAACATCTTAGCTTGTATTACGTTGACAAGTTTTAGAACTATCAGAAACGATCGTCGTATCGAGTTTCGTATAATAAACCCTTTCGGCCAATGTACATTTACCATCAAGCAGACAACAATCAAATGAATTGTAACCATTTTAGTCAGGAATCTAGAGACCAAATCTTGAAGTTTGAGGGAAGTTTTGCAGAAACTAGCTCAAACGCTTATATAAAAAAGACGAAGATTTGATGAATTCACAACTTAGATGAAGTAAATTAACATAAATTACCTATCTGAACTGTAGGAGTTAATAAAGAGTAGTATCCAAAAAGTAGAACATAGTCGAGTAGGTAAAAGGGTATTGATTAAATTACGATGAGGGACAGAGAAGATGGGAGGGAAGCGTATGAGCAGATAGAAGACAAGTGTGTGTATGATTGTCAGTGTGTAAAATTAGGTGAATGAACATAGATTAAGAGATGTCATTTATCAGTTTTCAAAATAAAGCATTACAAGACAGTTGTAACAGATTCACATTGAATAGATAATGACAGAAGCACTTTGTACTATTTAAATTTAAGTAGCCAATTAACTCACTTGGAATTTCTCTCGGGCTAAATCAGCATCCTCTTCACGTCCCTTGGGTCGATAGAAAATGGAAGGTACAGAAAGCATAGAAACGATAGTCAACGCCTCTTCCGAACATCCCATTTCACATGCAACAAGAAGGAGTTTCGAAAGTGCAGGATCCAGGGGGAACTCAACCATTTGACGACCAAGTTGGGTCAGGCCTCCAGTGTTATCTAGCGCCCCGAAAACCCAAAGCTGGCACATTGAATTGAGGATATTGTCCTGTGGGGGTGGGTCCATGAAGTGAAAACGCATGAGATCTCGTACACCGAGAGATTTCAGCAGGAGGACAACGTTGGCCAAGTTAGTACGTTGAATCTCAGGCACCGAAGAGACGAGCATTTCCTCTTCGTACTGACCAATTGTGTAGAGACGGTAGGCAATACTAGATAAGAAAAAAACAGTTCACTTATACGAAAAACCACAATGTACAATTTGGTACATTTCAGTGATTTATTCACTCATAGATTGTTGGGCTTACAAACCTTGCTCTAAACTAACCTAATAAATGAAGGAGAACGGTAACAGATAGTTCCTACTTGCCCAAATAACACTCTCAGTCTTCAGATAACAAATATTTAAACTCTACTTTCTCAAAAACCAAATTAAAACCTGACTAGAACTTTAGAAGACACAGGAAAAAAAGATGATATGCTACTGCTAAGAGAAGTTGGACAAACAATAGGAGAAATCAGTCGACTGTTTTGAAAAGGAACGATTCAATTAACTGCGTTGGTGGCGTAGTGGTCTAAGCTACATCTGCCTAGTTATAGATCAAGAATTCAATACCCCGTGAATGAAAAAAACAACTGCAATGACCAAGACTGGTGAATAAGTGGACCGTAGAAAACGCGTTCTCATTAGACCTTTAGAATGCTCTTTTTTCACTCAAGATGAGCATTAGAAAACGCTTCCCACAGAGATAGGAAATATTTTCTACAATTTAAGTTAAATGAAAAAAGAAGACTGCAACAATTTACCTAACTCTCGCTCGAAATGTTACTCTATATCGATTTACATGATTATATAAGTGATCTATTCACTAAAATAACATGAAATTTAAAATAAATCTAAATGAAAACATACCCAGGACCCGTTCGACCGGCACGACCGGCCCTCTGATTCGCATTCGCTTGACTGATAGGAAAGAGCTGCAGAGCATCCATACCAATCCTGGGATTAAACACCTTCAATTTGCAATATCCAGCATCAATGACATATCTGATACCATCCACAGTTAGTGATGTCTCTGCAATGTTAGTAGCCACCACACACTTTCTCGTATTATCCTCTGTTTTCTGGAAGATTTTTGCTTGCAGATCACTTGGCAACTGGGAGTAGATGGGCAGTACAGACAACGGTGGGGCTTCCTCTAAATTTGCCAATCGCTCAGCAATCAACTCACAAGTCACCTCAATATCTTCTTGACCAGTCATAAAGACCAGGATATCTCCTTCTGGAGAACCAAGATGGACCTGAATCGCTTGTTTCACCGCCACATCCACATAATCCATAACCGGCGTTTTGCTGAACTGCACATCAACAGGGAATGTACGACCAGGGATATGGAAAATGGGACAATCTCCAAAGAACTGGGCGAATTTCTCTGAGTCCATGGTGGCAGAAGTAATGATCAACTTCAAGTCATTTCTTCGACTGACAATCTCTCGAAGAAGACCGAAAAGAACGTCAGTATTAAGTGAACGTTCATGGGCTTCATCCATGATAATTGCCGAGTATGGATCCAGATCAGATTCACGCAGTGATTCACGAAGAAGAATACCGTCGGTCATGTATTTAATCACAGTTTTCTCATTGGTACAGTCTTCGAAACGAATAACATAACCTACTTCATCACCTAGAGAAACTCCCATTTCATCGGCTACACGCTTGGCAACTGACATTGCGGCGACGCGACGTGGTTGAGTACATCCAACCATTCCATATTTTGTGTAACCCTCCTCATGAAGGTACTGAGTCAATTGAGTTGTCTTTCCACTGCCTGTTTCTCCTACAATAACAACAATTTGGTGCTCTTTGACCAATCTCAACAGGGCAGTTCTCACACCGAATATGGGTAAGTACTGTCTCTGCTCTTTAATGGTCTTATTCTTGGCAAAGTTGGAGATGGCTTGGTCTTTATCACTACCGAATTTGTCTGCGAATGTCTGAGAATCACGGTAAGAGATTTCCTTGTCACCAGTTTCGGCATCGTCCATCTTTTTGATGCCCATGATGTCACCGATACGAGTGCCAGCCAACTCCCATTCCTTCTTTTGAGCTCGGCGACGCTCCTGTTGTTCACGGAAGTAACGCACTACTGCACTGCCCTTGGCGGCCACTTTTGTCATTACACCGTCAGGATCCTAAAAGAACAAAGAGGTTAAAATCTTAGAAACATTACATATAAGTGAGAAATTGAATGTAAAGAGTGTCATTTGGATTGAAATGACTCCTGTTAATTTTCAGGCTAGTCCGTAGAGTTACGTAGTCATTACTTGGAGTGGATAAACGTTAAAGGACACCTAACTACACAGTGTAGACTTGAACATGATTAATGGATGGCAAACATGATTTCTCCATCATTTCTTAGTTTGCTTTAATAATGTGAGTGACCTAGTTCCATTCGATGTGAAATTGGTCTACATTACAGACAATCTCAAAATATCTGAAAAGATGGTGATTTGAAAGAGATGCCACACTCTCAACGATAAGCACAAAATTATGCAGATCTAACAAATTCTAAGGGCTATTCCTCCCAACCTACTAAACTTGTTACAAATTTCTGCTTTTCTGCATTTCTATGCGGATTCCAAGATTTTTGTTGTATGAGAAGAACAAAGCCAACATTAGCACATCCGCACATGGCTGTTAAAAATTAATGAGGTGCCTTTAACCTGTCTGATTTTTTTCAATTTCACTAATTTCTGATCAATTTTACCTACCGTTTTCCAAAATATATGTGAAAGAATATATACGAGTGATTTACAAAGGAGGAGTTACCTTAACAAGTTATTTTCTCGTTATCTATGTGATAAACTATACAAAGAAGTAAAGTCATGAGAAACGACCACCTGACAAGTCGTATCTAAGCCTCTCTTTATGAAAAGTATGGATATTTCAAAGCTGATAAGGGTCAGAGATGCTCACACGGTGACTCAATTCTTCGCTTCATCACCCTCAGGTGATAATTTTGATAGGTTATTCAAGGACGAACAACGGACACGGAATCAAACAACTCCCTTTTCATGCCTCAGTAGTGCCTCTATCACAACCTGGATTGGACTTGTCAAGTATCGACGTTTTTCCCTTCCACATCCCGATACCGCCTACTACTTTCTTCCTCTTTCCTCTACGATCGACCAATACACCAGTAGTTCATGCTCAACTCTTGGTTTTCTAATTTTGGGAAAAACGGTTGTGTCTTGTCAACATTAGAGAGATCATGCATTTGGCATAAGGATTTCTAAGTCCAATTCGATCAGATTCTTAAAGTAGCTTTACTTTCGGGATTGAAGGTGCTTTAATAATCAGTGAGGCACTTAAACACTTAATGAGTCTCTTCAATGGGGGATATAGAAGCTATATGCATCTTAAAGGAAAAGAAATCTTGTCCTTATTTCTCAATACTGACAAGAGAGCTTAACTTATCCTCCTCTTGCTTTGACATACATAATACGAATATTCAAGCGCACCTTGACGGGCATAACCGGCTCTGGATGTTTGGTGAAGATAATGTGTCCATCCAAGAAAGGAGGCATTATATTCTTTACCAACAGATGGACACGAGCCTCACCCTCCTCATCCAAGTCCTCTTCATCATTATCATCTTCACTGGCGGCCACTCGCTCCACCACACCAGAGCGTAACATTCTGTTAATTTCCCAGGCGTGGTTCTCCTTTTGAATCTGCACCGCCCGGGCTGACATTCGCATCTTCTTACGGCGACGAGTCTCGGCAAGTTGACGCTCCTTTTTGGCAACGTATTCTTCGGGGACATCTGATAGAAAGGAAAGGTGAAACAGATTAAAAATGGCCCTGGGGAGATCAAGCACATTCGGCATGCAGAATGCATAGTGTGCAATAATATTAATAAATATCGTAAACACTAATTACTCCGAGAAAACCAACGTTCGGGCAATCTCATGTTTTCAGTAACCTGGAACTAGCATTAACAACTTCTAAACTATAAGTGAAGGGAACATATACGTCTAAATTGGAATGTTTCATGATGTACGTTTTATTGCATTTTAATGTGCATTTAAAACTGTTTCGAGGTTCACACAATGAATGTTAAATACAGTCCTCTCTGTATATGTACAGCGTGATTTCCACTTTGGATATTTTAAAATTAAGCTCAAATGAAAGGGAACCATCACAACTGTATGAAGTTTAGAAAGTGCTCACATTCTAGAAAATAACCTGCACAAGCCCGTCAACTGAGAGTAACGAAAAGTAGAAAATTGCAACCACTCCTATCACATATTCAAATCTAGAGCGTAACTGAAAATTAATCCCCAAACGATTTTCAGACGTTAACATTTTCAAGAACTTGCCAACTTATCGGGATGCAATGAAAATTGGTTACTATTTGTATGCATAATTGGTGATGAATGAATATAGAAATTCATGCTTAGACCGTTAATATAACGTAAAGTTCAGTATCGCAGGTTCTTTAATGAAATCCCTAGCGTTTTAAAATGCAAGGTTATAACTAGAATTCAAGATAAAACCTCGTGCTATTCATGTGCTCATTATGTCCCCTTTTACAACAAAATTATTAACAATTAATAATTCCAATTAATTTCATCGGAATAATGTGCTGTCAAATTTGAAAATACAACTCACCAATGAAGGGGTTATTGTCCACATCATAACCATCATCCATGAGATACCAATTTCTATCCAACTTCTCTGCTTCGGCCTCCAACTCCTTCTCATCCACAGGAATGAAGGGCGTCTCATTAGCTGCAGGCGTTGGCGCCACAGTTCGCCTGTCATGTTGATTATTCCCACTCTTCATCCAGGGGTTCTGCATATAAGATGGAGTGGCCAGCGGGGTGTAATCATATCGGAACCTCTTAGTGCTCTCTCTCTCCCAGGGTGTTTTTGGACGAGAAGTGCGGGAAGTGGAGGGTGTTTCATCAGGTCGAAGATGGCGTGGGGTGTCAATGTAGCGAGAGGATGTACCAGTACTTGCACGGTAACCACTAGAGGTCAGAGGGGTCTCCGCCTCCCAATCGCGTTCACGACGTTTGCGGGCGCTCTCATCCGCTTCTGTGGGACGACTGAAGCTTTTACTGGAGCCACTTCCATGGTGACGGCTTCGATTTCGATCGTCATCTTCCTTGCAGGTATGCCGGTCTAAATAGACAAACAAATAGATAAGAGGAAAAATACTCCTAAAATTACAGTTTACACTACCTTCGCGAAACAAAGATAAATAGATCTTATCGAAAACATATCATAGGTTTCGGTCAAGCAGCTGTAACTGAGCCATATATGTAAGGAACTTACAAACCAACGGTCTAATACTGTACTAACTTTTGTCAAGTTAAGATATGCTTCTTAATTCCGCTATTTTTTGCAGACATGGGAAAAAGTAAATGTTAGTTACAAAAGTTACATCGACAGCTTAAAGATATAAACTAAGTAAAGTGGCAAGTTTGGGTGTACAAAGACGAAAATCAGAACCATCTACTTCTCTAACAATATTAATTGACGAATTTTTCAACCATTACTGAGTCCATCATTAAGGAAAAAGGCCTAACAACCACGCACAAAAAATAAAACCAGAGAGGCAGGGAGAACAAGAACGATTTTCAGACCTGATACACTTACGATACAAATAAGATATTGAGAAAGTTTATTCAAAACTGTTCCCCTGTACGGTTTATCTAATATTACCCATCGTAACCATCACAAAAAAGATGTTCTAAACACTGTTCGGACATTCAAAGCTCTAGTTAAAGTATCTTGCGGCAAAAATAGAGAAAGGAAGGCTTACAATTAGGGTAAATCTTTGAATGTGAAACCCACACGAAGGATTCACCTGCTTACATCACAAATGTTTCACGGAATAAACTCCGCTAACATTAGAAGACATCAAACAGTGTGAACATAACACAAACAAGATTCATTACCTTTATCCTTATGTTTGAAGGGATCACCAGTTTTGTAGGCCAAACCCACTTTGAACTTTTCGGCTTGCTCACGGCTTTTCTTGAACAATTGTGAGTCTAAATAATCCTTACTAACACCCCCACCGTAGGAAGGTGTTTCTATACGAGGTTCTCGATAATTTCTAAATTAAAAACATACATTAAAATTTAGAGCCTGCATCAGATAAACGCAAAGGCGAACTAGATACACTCACCTCTGTTTATAAAGAGGAATAGCAAGCTGGCCATCGTTAGACTCGGCTCGTTTTTTAGCAGCAAGTTTATCAAGACCAAAATTAGAAGACTGTGGTTTTTTGAAAACATGTGTGGGATCTGTAATAGAGCCGCCTTTTGGATAGATGAGTCCACCTTTATCCTTCGCATTCGAACCTTCCAATTTACATGTTGAGCCAAATGATTCCATTTTGAGTGCTAAGTACTAAATGAATTATTATCAAATAAATACTATTTTGAAACAAAGAGTTTTGAATCAAATAGACTTGCGCAACCTCAATAACGGTCGAGAATTCGTATAGCCCGCGAAACACTTTATCTACTAAAATTAAAAATTTTGTAAGGCCTTTTTAAATAATAACAAAATATATTTAAGCAGATAAATTAATTTAATGTTCAATGTATTTTTGTTATCAAATATATTTTTACATCTTCTTTTATAAATGGGATTATTATATCTTCTATTAAGCAACGGCATGTAAAAAATATATTTTGTCCCATCTCATCAGGTTCATTTTACCCAAATGAATTATGGGAAAGATTGTAAAAATATAATCTTTTGAAGACAGATTTCTCCATACAATAATATCATTCTCACTTTCACTGTTTGCTTATAAAACTAACCAAAATACATTAAATTATATGTAAATATCCTTCTAATACCTTCCTACGACTTCTATCAAATTCAAATCGAATCTGAAAGCGATTACAAGCTTTGATCTGAACGGATGATGTTTATTGCTGTTCTTCATTGTTCGTGCCGTTGCTTCCATCTGAGAGGAGTGTTTGGCGTTACGGGGATGTTTATTACCTTTGTTTTCAATGATACCTAACCCTACGCGAAATAATAGAAAGGATTAAGGTCTAGTGAGCAGTTAAGAGGCTGTAAGTTCGATACGACATGTATTTAATATATATTTGACGAATTTAGTTAAAATCACCGGTGCTTTTTTGAACCAAAAAGTTCCAAACCTTATAAAGCGCTTTCGTTGAAATTTCATTAGCAGATATCAGAACGACTCAACTTTAGGTACTAGATGATGGTATATTGCTGTTAAGAACCAAATAGTGATACCTGTATTAAATTCATGATCAACTGAATCTACTGCCTTGAACCACGTCATATACATAGTTATTTTTTCGTAAGAAAATTTATCTTCTAGATAAGTTCTTTTATTAAATAATATGGTTGATAGACATAATGCTCGACATAATAAAACAATTCCAATTTGTACGCATTATTCTTCTGAAAATAAAGATTAAGATGAATTCGAATTTATTACTCTGAAAGGGTTTAACGAAGGACAAAATAAGTGAACTAAATGAGACCTTAAAAAATCTAAAAAGGAATCTAAGATAAATCTTATTGCGGAATTTATCTAAAGTTATTTTATTACCATAGTCATGTTTTGTATTCTCTAACGGGTTTATATTTAAGCACCGGATTATACATAAGAATTGCAGTGTTGTGTGAGCATTCACTTTGGCGCTCATTGATTTTTCCCTTTACGATGAAAGTAACTGCTTTAATATTTTCCAAGGTGACTATAAGCTAGGGAGTGGTAATATTGAAAACAAGACGAAGTCCTCTAGATTCATTCATATTCCCTTAATATAGATAAGAAGGCTTTGAAATCGACCCATATGCATTTTTTTCCTCTTTTGGTATCGTGTCGGTAGCGTACTTTTCCCTCTTTAGGGAGTTTAAGATAGAATTTAAAGTGGTTTGAAAACATAACTAATGATGGGATAAACGAATTTTAATAAACTAAGGCGGACTATTCATATTTTACACAAAGTTTGTTTGGATAGCTTTTGCATGCAATTTTGAATATATTACAAATTACATACGGTTTCATGAGAATAAATATACATATCTAATGAATAACAATAATGCAGAGAAAAGTTATTCATTTAATTTATTTGCATATGTAGTGATCTGACCAAAATAATTCCAGGCATATTTACTGAATATCTGCTCCTTAAAAGGGAACAAGTTTCAATTCTATTGTGCTTTCATGTAATTTGCCAAAATTTTTACCACTTGCGGATTAGCCAATGACCGATGATTACATTCATAAAATTTTGTCACGTGCTAATTTCTAGTTTATTGGTTGGCAGTAAAATAACGTCCGCATCTACATCAAATTAGAAGAATGTAAGATAGTATGTTTCCTTTTTGCAATCATTCGAAGTCAATATTTAATTACTACTCCTGATGAACGGTAAAATATATACACTGATTTCTAATTTGATCTAGGTCATTTAAAAGGCAATTTGATGATTGTAAACAACTGTAATTAATTTCATTAGCGAAACCCATAAAACCTGCAAAATCTTTGAAGTTTTTCTAGCTGGCCGACTCATCAATTGACATCACAATTAGAATCACGCAAGATAACACTTGTAATATATCTAACTCAAAGTACAGTGATTAAATTTATATCATTCCGCTTAGATGGGTAGGCCCATCTCCCAGACTTGTTATGTCCTTCAGCGATATAACATAAATGAACCATCGTCCTATTTTGATTCATATACTGACTGCGTGAACACGAATCGTACATTCAATGTCCTCACAGTTCTCAATAAAAACAATTTGTAGAGGGCCAATGCAATTAAATTTTATCCTGGAAATTCATAATAAGTTTCGCTCTGTCATTAACAGCATTAAGAACAGTCTAACTAATCCGAGGGAAAGCAGTTCTTTTGAAAATGCAGCTGACTCTTTGATGAAGGCATGCAGTCAGTACTGAAAACTGGAGTGGCTATCATCGCCTTTTTAATTAGCTCCTATCTTTCCAAATATGTGCTTTTGCATTTTCTTAAGATACTTTGAAGATACTTCCCATGAATTGTGTGTCAACTTTGCGGATGACATTCTGATATTTGGCATTTCAACCCTCTTGTCTTTTATAGGGATTAAAGAACTGGAAGTTTGACATTGAAAGTCCCTGCAAGGAATAATGCAAAACATTATTTTCTGTACACTTTGATGTACGTTTGGCAGCTTCGCACTTCATCTGTTTTGACAGTCTGATCAAATCGAGGACTTTCTTCAACACTAACAACAATGACTTTTCAGTATCATTAATAACTATTTTATTATTAGTTTCACTTCTCAAAACTCGTCTACCCCCTAATATCTGATTGCATCACTGATATAGCAACATAATTGATTCACATTCTGAAAAACAGCATACCTATTTGTGAACTTACTAAATATACTCCCCACGTGTTGTTTTCTTGAATTCACCGAAATCTTATGAGAGAGTCAGCATACCCACGGTCAATTCAGACCACTAAATTTCTGAGTTTTTATAGTCAGGATTTAATCCCCAAAATAGCGTCGGCTCATGGTGAAAAGCAACAAATAGGCCAAAGTTTGAGGTGTTATCAGATATCATATCTGTGCAAGTATTTGTTCTAATTTTATGCTTATTTTCCAACCGAAATTACAGAATATTAGTTTGCTGGCAATTAGTACTGATGCAGTGAAATTAATAAGAAAACTAGAAAATATCCTACTTGCAAACGGTCATTACGGTCTTCAAAGATATAACGAAAAGAACTAGAACTATCAGCATTCCAATGCGTGCGCTGATTGCATGAAAACAAATCGTGCATCAATATACACATTGATATTCCTTCGTACAATTTTCGTCAAATCCCATCGTAGATGTCTCTGTTTGGAGATTGATATTTGTGAAGATCTCAATGAACACACCGGATGGCCTGGGTGAAATGCTGCTGCCGGTAACTTATCGTTAAGAATTTTCAGGTGGTTACTAATATCCATTGTCGACCATGAACTAAAAAATAGACTCACCGTTTCCTTATATTCTTGAACGATGTTGCTTCGATCCACCGGTGACTTTGAGAGTCAGTATCCTACTGGGAAATTAGACAGATGATTCTCTGTCCATGTTTTGATAGACAGAAGATAATCCCCCAAAATTGTCTGCAAAGCATGCTTATGGTGAAAAATTGCAACAAATAGGAC
>CAADRB010000002.1:5338103-5502137 GCA_900708905.1 Hymenolepis diminuta
GTTATTAAATATCCTGTCTAATTTTATGCTTAATTACCTACGGGAATCGTAGGATATTAGTCTGCCTGTAATAGGTACGGATGTACTGAGTGAAAAAATAAAATGACTAGAAAACATCTCTGTCTACAAATTTAATTATTTGGATGCAGAACGAAATTTGTATGAGCTGGAAATAGTTATTTACGATTTTGTTTTGATCTCATTGAAATTCCTCCTAATACTTTAATTCCTTGTTCAATAATAATTTAATCCACTTGATTAAATTTTATTTGATACGGGGATACAAATTATAATTAACATATTTAGATCTTTTCAAAATAAGATAAATTCACATTTGACTCAAATTGTTGGAAATGCTGTCATAACGTCAATTTGCAACTGATGCAACCCCAAGGACAAACAATATGTAATCAATAACACAGAATTATGTTTGGAAAATCGCTGCTTGAAAATAAATCCATTTCAGATATTGTGTTTGCGAAAAATTGTCCAAACTGACTCGATTTTGGATTCAAAATGGATTTTAAATGATAGACCCTACCTTATTTTTCCGCTGTTGTCTACACTTAATGAGTAAAATCTACGATAGACTCACGTCCTAGCTCTCTGGCTGGACAACGGTAATAAATACTTGATTTTCTGATTTCTTATTTTATAGTTACCTTGCGCTTTGAGTATACAAAGTTTCCTGCTTTACCCATTCAAGATGTATTGTTCTTCAGTTCTTATTCTCAGGAACTATGGTTTCTATCCATGCAGATTCACGGGGAAAGTGGGAATGGGGTCAATGCTTGTTTTTCCTGAACGGATTAATCACCATCAAGATACTTGCAATCCAATTGGCGAGACTATTTAATCTAGCTGACGACTGGTCTTGTATAAAATATGGCCCTACCGTTCCTTAATCACCGCATATAAGCAAGCAGTAGATCTGGACAAATCAAAGCCCTAGATTAGCTATTTCATGATGCAAGTAGTCCGAAGTTAAAGAATGAAGGAGAAAAGAACTACCCAAACAAAAAGGACGTAGTGTAAAATGTGGATGAAAGATGGCAATTACTTTTGATAGTGTCAAATTGCATTAAATGGATGTAATCATATTACTTATTAATCTCAATGTCTGAAGACATATATTTAAGGCTGTGGCATGTTGCGCTTGGGGAAATCATACACATGTTTTGACACAACCAGCACTTCCGCATTCGTATAAAGCTACTTTGGAGAGAAACACGAGGTAATGTAAGGGAAGTGATAATGTGTTCTCTTTACTAAGGAGGAAAGTGCTTTTCAACCGTGTTATAACGTAACCAACTAGGAGTTCTGGTAGTGATCTCGCAGAGCCAACAATCTAGAAAACTCGGTAATATAGCAACTTAACACAGAAGCTAATAACCCACGGCAGATCACAAGACACGTTATAGTCAACACGAGTGTATTAACGAAACTCACTCTCAATCGGTATCGGCTTAACCAAATAAGAATAATTATCAAGTGTCTTTTATCGGTGGGGAAATAAAGAAAGAAATTACATTTTTAATCATAGAAAAAATATTGGGAGCGGGGGAGAATAATTATCATTTCTTCTAACAACCGTGTACTTATTTACCTCCCTTCGATGTTATTTGCAATGGCGTTGTCCTCTAAGTTAAGACTTGGATGAACTCAACTTTCATGGTCAAGTGTAAAAGGAAAATAAAAGAATTCGTTAAGATGATTTTTATTTGTTGAGCTTATTTAAACAAAAGGTCATATCTAAGATGCGATTTAGACATCTGGTAGATAGTTTTCAATTCAATTTTATTGAAGAAGGCGAAGAAGATAAATAGGGGATTTTGTTTTGAAACTAAGATTTCTGCTGTTAGGGCTTTCCTGCCCTTAAAACTATATGTCTGGAGATTTTTGAGAACGTTTAGTTGAAACTTATCTTTAAAGGTTAGTGAAATTTTAATAAATTCTGTTTTCTTATTAAGTGTTTATTGCATATTTATTAAAAATTCTTAGTAATATTTCAGTGTGAGTGAGGAAAAGAAGGAAAATAAGTTAGTTATTTATTAAAGGGAACACTTTTCTTTTAATTTGAGAAGTCTCTGGGCTCAATCCATCGCATTATTTAATAGCAAGAAGTAGAAAAGATGGTGACACTTATCAGGTATGAAAAAAGTAAATAAGAGTAGAGGCGTAGAAATTAAAATAATATTCCGCTGGATATAGGGAAGAGAAAATCAAGATAAAATAGCTCTGTTCAAATTGAATTTGTTATTAGGAATATTGGAAGGTAATTTAATCAAACTCTTTTTTAAAATTTAGTTAAATTTAACTATTTCGCACTGACTTCACAACTGTTATCTGCCCATTAAGCAGGTAAAAACGATACTACAGGGTGCGTAAGGTATATTATTGGAATTTAAACTAACCCAGTAATAATTAATAAATGTATCTTATTATCAGAAGATCATATACCAGATACTGCTATAACTAGTGAAATGAAAGACGCGCTGTAATTGTACCTACAAAAGCAAAACACAGGAACTTGGAAAATGTAAGATCTGTAAAAGTTGCCAGATCTTTCGTTTGTAGAGCCAGAAAGGAGCTGAATGAGAATAACGGAGTTAAATTCACCTCCACGAGGAAGAGAAAACAGTATTGTCAACGCTCTGTTCATTCACTCAGAACACCTGAGTTTGTGTGAAGAATGAATGGCATGATGGACGAAAATCGTGGAAAATCAAGAGAATTGTGTAATGCGTGCAAACTGATTCTTAAATGGATTGAAGCATCCAGAAGAACAGGAGAGTTTATGCCTTTTCCACCAGGATGAAAAAGTCAATCGAAGAAATGATAGGTGGGTATGCGCGAGCGGACCCTACTGAAGTTTCAACCGTTATGAGCATGAAGTTTCCAACGGCAATGATGGTTTTCGGTGTTTGCAGTGAATGGCACATTACAACTCCTCAGTTTTTTCCACAGGGCCTAAGAGTCAATGCAGATACCTATGTGGAGACTCTTCAGACTATTGTCATTAAGCCACTTTGAATAGACAGCGTAGCCAATGGAGGAAGATCCTACGTCTTCCAACAAGATTCGGCTCCATCTCATAAAGCTTTCAAAAGCCAAAATTGGATGGGGTAGAATCTTCGCCATCATGTCACACCAAACTAGACCTTAATCTTTTGGATTATTATATGTGGGGTTGGACGAGGTTGAAAAGGAAGTTAATAATCATCCCCATAACACCAAATCCTTCTCTCTGTTGAAAGCAATAACCAGAGGCATGGGAGACATGTATAAAGTCCACTTGATGAAAGCGTGCAGTCGCTTTTGAACTCGAGTTGAGTCGGTTATAAAAGCCGAAGGAGGATATATAGAATAAAATCTAGGTTAATAAGTATTATATTTACTTGTTTTGTTATAAGAAATTATAGGCTTCAACTGTTAACAGTTTCATTATCTATTTCCCTAGAAGTGCGTAAGGCGTTTTCGGATGCCTTGTATAAAAGTAATCCTCGATGATGCCACATTCGTCAATTTCATCTTCATTAATGCTAATAACTTCTAACCTCGTGACTTTCAGACCAGAATTTACCGGGGAGGTTGGGAATGCACATCACCGCATGATCATGAAGTATAAATTTGAAAATTTTGTAGGGAGTTTTTTGTTTATTTCAAGGTAAAAGGGTAAAATGAGACTAAGATATGCAATTCAATCAAACAAGAATATTTAATTATAAATACTTAGACAAGGATGCCTAGTTTTATTCAGTTATATTTGACAGTTTCATCTAAATAATAATTATGAATATCTGAATCCATCTTACCCAAAAATGAGGGGTATTGTGAGACCTGAAATGCGTAGTAGATTTTTATTGCAGCCTTGTTTCTCTCTGAAAATTATGTTTGCGCAGCAATAGGTGGTAAAATATCTGGTAACTGCGTTATTTTCTAAAGTATAATTATTACGATAGGATGCTGTTCAATTTTTTAATGTTAGGTTGGTTATGCTAGTCCACCTTGAGTAAACACAGCTTATGGAGCTCTGTTAGCTTAACAATTTCAGCTACCTCACCCCTGCAATGTTAAATCTGTAAACTGCGGAATATCGTATAAGATCATTTACCTTCTCAAGGATTGAAAGAAAAAAAGTTAATTGAAGTGGCAAAAACCGACTCGTTCTCATTAAAAGATACCAGTCAAAGAGTATTGAACATCGTAGACAAGCACTTGCTACAATCCAGGGGACGAATCATGAAACTAGAATTTTTGAAAGTTAACTGCCCATCTAGTAAATATTGCACAACCTGAGTTCGAAAATCTAGTGAAGTAAAACCTTGACCTTACTCTCTGTCTCTTTTTACTCCCCTCTTATCATTTGCTAGACTCTGCTAGTCGATGTCAGTTGCTTCCTACTGTTAAAAATTATATTTTTATATTACTGTAAGTAATAATATCGATAAAAGTACAACATGGTAACCACTATGGTAATTTTAAGTTTGACTATAAGTAGACCTTTACATCACCGCCACAATTAAACTAGAGATCTACTATGTTATAACGATCCATTCAGATAGATAGTTAATAACGGGAGCGATTGCAGAAAGGAAGTTCAAACTTTCTACCTTTATTTGCTAAGGGCAGGATTCAGGCACAGCATGTGAATGACAAAATTGTTGCCACTATACAGACCAGTCTTTGTGAGGAAAATAGAATAGTTTACTCTCATGGCAGAAAATGTCCCCTGCTATATTTTCTGGTCAGAAGAAGGTTCCTTGATCATTAAACTACCGCCATCCATCATCTGAGCAGTGATAGAACAGTTTTACAAAAAGATGTCCATGGATTAAAATCCTTGTCCCTCTATGGTACGCTAATATAAGGCTTCCAAAATGAATATATGTACCGCACCCTATGAACGCATATTTCAAGTGATCATTTTAGATGAAGAGCAGCAAATCTTTATATTCATAGACATCAAGAATAGTCACATTACTCTATTAATTACACTATTAAGAGACACTTACATTTTTGATACTACACTCCGAAAAAAAAAGAAGCTGAAATAGGAAATAGAACATGCTACGAAAGTAGCTAGTGGGCATAATATACGCTTACTAGATCAAACACACAACTTTTGAATGAATTTGCTTACTCATAAGGGTATAATGTTACTAAACCCACATTTAAATAAAATGGAAAATTACTAATCGAACCATCAAATATATTAACAGGTTCCTTACCCGAATGAATAAGACAAGTTTTCGGTGGCACTTACTTTTTTCCATTCATTAGTGCTATTCCTTTTGGCCCATTGCAAATTAGTAGGGAAAAGTAAATTATTTCCACTAGAAAGGAATGGATCAAAAGATATATGATGCGAGCTTTCATCCACTGCATATGAAAGAGAAGAGCTTATTGAGTTACTCCATTATTTATGTATAAGAGTGTAAATTTTCCTTGATAAAGCTGAGTTCAAATATGATTTTGCGGTCACTAACAATCCAAGTAAGTCTAGAATAGATGTGACCATTCCAAACACATTGAGCGAAGATATTGAAGATATTCAGTACCTATTACTATCAACGAAAATATTTCATTTTCATTACCATAACCTGTCATTTTACTCACCTTATCTTTCAATTTAATTAATATTGAAGCTCATATATCTTCCGGGAGCTACAATAGACTCAGATTCAGTGTAATTTTAGGTAGAAGGATAAAGTGCTTTACTTTCAAAATACTTTGTTTATTAAAAGTCTACCACAGAAAATAGGAAACTTCTTTACAAAATTAATTTTTGAGAGTCAACTCACTGGAGAAGGCAGTTTTATCCTAATTAACTGCTAAAATGTCAGGAGCAAGCGGGTTAAGCGACCTGAAGTCCATCTGCGCGACATAAATCGCTCATCCAGGGAAAAATCCCAAACGTTGGGGTCTTGAGTTATGATTTTGGCTATTATATAAGAGTGGTTCAAGTTCAGGCATCCAATGGCAATGTGGTTAAAATATGAATTAAATACCCCGCTCGGGCAAGCATAACAAAGGATCTGATGTAAATTTCGAGTCGATTTCGCTTGTTTCATCTTGGGAAAATTTTTTATTTCTTTATATTTAAGCATATCAACAGTATATTTAGGTATCATATTAAATAAACTGAATTTGCATCTAATTGCAAGAGTAGTCAACCTAGCTAATTATCGATGGTCTCCAGCTAGTTACCATTTTCCCAACCGGATAACTGATAAAACGCCTTCATTACTTCTGACAACAACCTGACTAGGTTGTTTAAATTGTCAGATTTTCGAGTTGATCCCAGACTGATGTGTGTGAGTGCTGATACAAGGTGCTTCTAGATTTCCTTAATCTTCTCCATAATACGCGGGTAGGATAAAGTTGAAATAGAATGATTATTTCAAATTTCTCACTCTTTTCTTTCAAAAGTTTGATTCATTGAAATATTTCATATTTTATCTCTGGAGTTCGTTACTTTTCTTAAAACGACTAATATCTTTTTTCATTGTTAAATTTTATTGTTTAAACGATATATTTTGACATCTTATTGGCAGTGAACAACGACCTTCTCACCAAAAATGTCATTCAACATTCACAACATGGCCATTTTTCCAGAAAAGAGGATATCTTATTCACAAATTCTGATCCCGCGTCTTAAATTTAAGTCAATTCCCACATTTGAGAACAAAAGAAACTCAAATTTATGAGGAGAGATTGATGACAGCTACAGGAAAATTTTCTGAAATGAATTGAATTCAACAGAAGGCGCATCTGAAAATAATTTCATTTAATGATGCTATCTAAAAATATTTGTGAACGCATTTTTGAAATAATTTATTATTGTAGTATTAATAAGTTTTGCTATGTTTGAAAGGATTTTCTAGTGTCGTCCACCTGTTCATGACTGAAAGAAGATACAAATAGATCAAGATTGGCATTCACTTAAATCAAATGTTCAAAAAGCTCTGGTAGCAACTCATGCAGAAATCCGACACCAATTGACAAGAGTCGATCTTCGGATATTGCAGAACAAAGTATACCCTTTATGAGAAAGTGGAAATCTCCACGCTGCTCAATTGTTCAGAATACGGACGTCATTACACAACATCTTTGTTTGACAAGGGAAAGCTATTAGCGGTTATTTTTCCTTTGTATTTTCTCTTCCTATTGATATTTCTTAATTACAGATAAGTAAAATAAGGATATTATTGATGCTTTTAGAAAACCGGGTTAGAATTCCAATCCCCAAAGGTGTCTATTTTTCCCTCAAGGTGTTTTCTTGACGAAATTTTGTGCCTAAGTGATCAGACAAATCGTATATATTGATATTAATTCTCCGTAAGATTTGTCACAAGGTTTATCAAACTGAAATGTAATAAGGCACTCAAATGCACACAAAAATTACAGCACCGATTTAGAATTTAAATAACCGAAATCTTTTCCTCTCTTTTTTCGTGAGATTCTGCAGTCTTCATGTTACCTGATTCTGAATGAAAGGGATAGATTTCAATACTATTTTGAATATTATTTGCCGAACAACAAAACTATAAACACGTTATAAAGACAATCAACAAAAATCTCGTATTTAGTGAAATATGGACGTCTTAGAAGAAAGTTAATCTCAAAGGGCTTTAGGAAGCGTAGTCTAAATAAATCTTTATTACGAAAAATATGATAAATCAGAAAAATAATATAAAAGGGCGTAAGATGTATAAGATATATGGAAGGTGGCGTACGTGGAGTGAGAGAACGCGTCCACGATGACCACAATCTTCCCTCTTAGAAAGGGACACGATGGTGAGTATATCTGCTGATCTAACCAATGTTCACCGTTCTCCATGTTCTGTCCACGCTCTGTGCTCATGTAAAATTGCGTGCAGGGAAGTGGGTCCGTATTAATTGGTATGAAATCTAGCTAGATTAGACATGAGCAACAGTGTTTCAGAAATGTATATGTTTGTATTTATTCAGCACTAAGTCAGTAAATTAAGATAGATCACCAACTACCCCCGTGGTAACCTATCTTTACAAACGACTTGACTTATTTCAATATCGTGTACCTGGTCTATCGTGGAGTATATCATAATTTAATACATATAGCAAACAGAACAAGATGTATTCATGATATCTAGTAAACCAATTGAAAACACTACAGAAAAAATGACAGCATAGTGCAAAAGCCAAAAAATGCAGGAGGCATTAGAGAACATCACTAAACATCCTCCATGCAATCTTCTAGATTTTCCTATTTTTAGATCATACATAAGGAATTTTGATAATTTAAATACCAGACCCTATTCAGCAGATGAGTAGGGAATTTCAACCTTCCATTTTCGCAATGTTCAGCTTTTTAATAGCTAAAAACGTGTTTGGTTTTCTTAATGCTTTATACGTCCCCTTGGAGGAGACACTGTTTAACTCTAAGTAGGAAATATTCACTTTAACGAATTAACTGGTCTTCAAAGAAATCAGACGCAGAATTACAATTAAACATAGAATAAAAGTTAATTACAAATATATGGACTTGGAGATTTTGCGGTCTTTCGACGTGGTTCTGTCCTTGAGGTCTTATATCTATTTTCCCTATGCGACTTTATCGCTAATCGATGCTCCTAAAACGACCACCCAGAAATCCTTGACGGAAATGAGACATTTACCCGAACCTACAGCGTAGTGCCATCTAAAAAGAGAACTAAGTCGAAATTGAACTCTTATGACAACTGAACGCTTACAACCTCAACTGATAAGGTATCTCTTAACGGTTAAAGGAAGTAATTAACTTATTCAGACCAGCTGGTTCTATTAAATCCTACAGGACTCCATGTTAATGCTCATGAAAGTATTAAGTTATCAACATACTATGAAGTTTGAAAACTTATTCAAGTGGGAAGATCATTACAAAGGTACATTCTAAGATCGATGTAAGGATCTAGAACTGTTATACTAAACACAAGTGAAAAGAGTTTTCAAAATGAAATCTCCCGAGGGTCAAGAAATTTCATGCGAATTCACATGAATTTTTATGTTATGTTCCTTCCATGTTTTATTTTTATATCAAATCAGAAACCACTGACAGTAACGTGTACGTGCAAGACATTTGAAAGATGTCTAAATGAGGGGCTAATTTGACGCAACCTTTTCTTGACGAATCTAATGTCCTCATTTTTCTCAGCAAGCTATTAAATTAGCTTTGATAGTTATGAATTTGTTATTTCATTCATACAGGCAAGCTAACCTAGGATTAAATAATTTTACTCAAACACTCACTGTGTGCTAAGTCACGATTCTTCCTACCGAACAGTGCGATGGGTGAGTGAGTTAACACTGAACAATTTTTCAAATGGTTTGGTAAGATATTTTTAAACAATTACACTCAAAAGCTCTTGAGAAACACTTCATTCTGACCTTTTCATTTTTCAGACGTTGGTGGCTTCCTTATTTTACACAAGATGCGTCGCCAAGAGATTTCAAATTTTGCTTTGTTTACTGAAACAGTATTTCCCTAGAATGTATTTAATGTTTCCAGTTATTTTTGAAGTAAGTATGCGTGGTTTTCAAGCAGTAAAAAACTCAACTTTATGATGGACCACTTACAATGCAATAATTAACAGATTTCAACCGGATACACAATTTGGATATGTGCTTGTGCTACTGCAAGCACATAATCTGATTAACTATGTGTTCTCATGTTTCTTGATTGAAGTCGCTAAAAATTTTCCCAAGTTTATTAAGGACGATGTTTACTGCACTAGATTTGAGTCAAAGATAGGTATTCTGAAATCACTCAGATTAAAAGATTTCATTCTATAACTCCTTTTTTTGACAAGAATTAACCAATATGGTTAGCTATCACATCACTCAGTGAGCATCAATGACCTCTGATTAGGCAGAATTACGAGTTGACCTCTGCGCTTCTGACACAGTGTGTCAATGCCAAGTTCATATCAACCTATTTGCCTTAGTGAGCTTTAGATTTTTCTTTTATTTTAGTAATTAAAATTTGAAACGCTGGTGATTAAGATAGACTAAGTTCTAATTTAAAATTTTTCGTTACAAGTTGCTGTAGCGGAAACCGTTTCCTGTATCATGCGCTAACCCGATGGTCAAAAGAGCTTATTTAATTATTTGCCAATTCCCTTTCGTTAGTTTCTGAGATTCCTAAAATGATGGTAGAGTTCACTTTCACAATCCTCCTCGCACCGAAAAGATCGTCATTTGAAATTAAATCGTCACTCATATTATGCAAACAAGTCTTAGCTGATTTGAAATCTTTAGTAACTAGTCTTAAAATATCATTAAAAAATTTGGCATACTCAGGTGATAAAGAAAGACCTGAGGGTGTGGGGTAACAAAATACTAGCTATGCTCTCATCTCGTGGATATGGCCTATTGATCTTAAGTGGATCCGTTTTGAAAATGGATTTTATTTAATAGTTTACAAAATAAATGGGGGGTTTCTGAACTGCTTGATCCAGACACAAATTATTGCCACTTATCAAAATGAAATGTATATAATTTTGATTTATCAGTATCATAAATTGATGTCACAAGAGTCTATCAAAGTAGAATTATTTCCATTATTTATTATCTTCATACAATTTAGTGAAAACAAATGAGATAAAACTAAACTATTTACCTAGAACGCTTTCAACCATTTAATTATCTAGGACATGAATTTCACAGAAAGTCAGCAATTATCGCATACTTTGATTTACTGCTGCATATCTTTGTTGTTAATTTTAAATAAAAGTTGATTTTCCCCAAGACAATATTGCATAGTGCGAGACTAACGAATGGTAGTGCGAAGCATTCGAGAGCACATCTAACAAAAAGACGAAGTGAACAAATCTGAAACAGTCCGTTAATATTCGTATCCAATGCTGGCTCATTCACAGCTACCGCGGTTGGCCATTATCTTCGGTGGAATTGGAGATATTGTCATAACTACTACTTGTCAAAAATCTGCTCATATTAAATTTAACGGTCATAATTCAGCAATGTTCTGTTTTCACAGGAGAAAAAATTAATGAAAATGTTTGTGTAATTTTACCTCTTTTGCCAGTAAATTACATTATCCAAATTATAATTTAATTGAGATCGTCTTTAGTGCGCACATACTCATAATTCTGCATTCCCTATTTGTCGGCTGATGATTTTTATCGGTTATTCATGAAGGAACAAAGAATGCGAAATCTGTCACCTCCCTCTTCCGTACCACGAAGGCCTTCTATCTCAACCAAGGTACCACTCACTAAGTGTTGACACTTTTTACCTTCCCTTAAAAATCGCAATTCTCCTCCTATTTCCTTCCTCCCTTCCGTCTCATTCATTTCCATTCATCCATCATACAGGTCCTATGTAATACTTAGCCTTCTCATTTTGGAAGGGCTGATGTTATTTGTGAGCCTTTAGGAAAATCATTTGTTTTGTAAGCGGATTTCTAGACCTAATTTGATCGAGTTCTCAAAGTTCTTTTACCGTCTCGATTGGTTCAACGTTAAATCCATTATTTCAAATAGAAATATCAGAAGAAAATATTACTAAAAATGCCGCAATTGCCAAAGAATGCAATAAGGATAATTATGAAATTTCCTCATATAAATTAAATGTTTAGGCACGAGACAATCCATATTTAGCTCTTGGGAAATTTAATAGTATTGTTTTTTAATAGTCCGACGCAGGTTGATAAACAACTTGGGGGAAATTTGGCTTAACTTCGACCCTGGAAGACCATATTAAATTGCAATCCATAACACGCAGGTAAATTTTGTTTTTCCTCTCCCCACAAGCTATTAATCGTTCAAGAGAACTAAATTCGTGCAATTCAATATATGCCATTTTGCATAAAGCCTGCTACGAAGGGAATAATCGATTTAATTGTTCCAAACTACGATTTGAAATGTTGAAGCATTTTAAAGAGATTGAATAAAATGGTAAAATTCGTGACAAATTTCGTTCAAATTATTGCCAACCTTTCGGACAAACAATGTAATCCACTAGGAATTAAGACGAGAAGGCTGGAAAATGAATAAATGCAAACGATCTGTGTAGGTGCTTTTTATCGTTCAGTGCTGGAAGACCTATTACTTTCTGTTAGGCTTGGAGAAAGATATAAATAATAATATTTTCCAAGGCCGTTTAGAAAAGCCTTTTCAACGCCCATCTTGAGTAGAGAGTAGCATCAAGGAGCTTTCGCGGTGAGAGATAAGACTTTAGTCACTCTCTAATATCAGCTAGACTTTATCAGTGTGGATGGTCATTCCGCTCACTGGATGTGCATTGATGGGAACCCGTGATCTCTGACATGGCAGACAAACACGGCGACCTATGCGTCACTGGAGCATGGGAGGGTTATTTTTTGCTGTACCCAGATTCTCAGTGTCCCGTCATATGACTAACTTCCTTTGAGACACGGCAACCATAGCATTATTGACTTCCCACTGTGTCTTTAAATGTACCTGGGTTATTAATTCACAACATAATAATAAGATGGGTAGATCACATCCCAAAACTTAAATTTCATGATTCTTGCCCTGGATGTGAGTGAATTATTGTCTACGATATCCAGTGCACGTTGACAGTTCTTATCATTTCAATTTATTTTTCTTCTTGGGACTGAGAAGGCCAAATGATCATACATGATATTAGGCTATTTACATGATCATAACCTAACGGAGCTGAAGAAGATAATTTGTTAGTATTTTTTATTCTTCTTCTATAATCATATATCTCTTGTATTCCAGAATTTCTAATATAGGACATCAAGCATAAAGAATATGCAAGAAGGGGAGTTTTGTAGGTTTATTGCATTTATGCCCCTTAAATTACATGTTCCCAAAAATTTTTAAAGAACTTAATCAATTAAATGTATGCTTAACACACAAATTAAAACATTTTTTCCCAGTTGATCAAACACCGCAGTTATGCAACACCATATCTGGAAGTAATTTGCTTTAATAAGAAGAAATCACATAAGAGTAGTTTAAATTCTTAATTACTAATCTTCTACTGAAAAATTCACTTAATAAATTTAGAATCTCCTCGTTTTATGTTTAATCTTCCTCACGGATAATATATGAGAAATGCTTAAAATGACAAGTCTCATTTCAGACCGAATAGATACCAAGGTCCTGGTATCGTAGTATACTGATCAAGAGAAATGATGAGAAATTTTAAGTTAATTTAAGCCTTGGAAGACACTTGATAATGATGAAAAGAAATTTCATTGTCTCATTCAACTCTAACCTCTACAGGGTTTATCCCTTTGTTAAAAAGTCATAGCATCTTTACCTAATTCCCAGAAGATCAGAAAATACCTGCTTCTTGGAAATAATTTTATACTTGTAAGAAAACACACATTTACATAAGAAGCCGATATCCTAATTATTCGATATAGACGGATGAATTCATATTCTACCTTTAATTAAGTACGCTTCGAGTAAGCACATATAATAGTGAGCTGATATTTTATTTCTTTGTAGCTCATTTATTTCGTCTTCAATTCTCATATGAGAGTGTATTCTGATCGTCCTGTTATATGATTGTCTATATTCTTCTCTCTCCAGGTTTTCCCTTTGCCATTCAATATTCGTCATCAATGTACGATCTTTTATTCGGATACTGATTAGCTATCCAATGAGTGTATTCTACCCCCTATATTAAAAAGTACATTACTCTGTGATCTCCCGTGTGCACGTGAGACCGGCTATATTCATAAATTTGAACAGGACCAAAAATTTATACCTGTATGTTATTCTATAATTCATTTCTCAGAAATTCTGTTTCACTGTTTGAGCAAAATTCTAAGTACTTCAATTTATAACAAAACACATCAGAATAGGAATAGTAATTAAGATGCATGATTATTGAAAATTGGCTGACAGTTTCACATTATAGAACTACTCCCTTTTAGGTAGTTAGGTGTTAGGGGGAAGTACGGTCAAAAAAAGGATCCATGAAAACCAGTATGTGGCATTTTGAATACCCAAAGCCGTGAAATTGAAAAGCTTTTCCATATGCTTGAAATTTGCGGTTTGATATTAAACTTTCAAAGAGAGGCAATTACCCCTCGAATTACCCTTCATTCAGCAATGAAATATCACTAGTTTTTAGACAAATTTTGTTCTGAAAAAACCATCTTTTTGGACAAACATAAAGTGATTCGTTGGTTTACGATCTACATAAGCTTAACGTTGTGGCCTTCCAGATAAGATAAAGAGAGAGAATACCAAAGACGACAGGAACTCTATAATGACCTTGAAATACACAAACGGACCAATAATGTAAATATATGGGAGATATAACAGACATAAATAATATAAATGTTATTTTCTCAAAGAGAAATTTTTAATAAAATATTTATCCAGCATTAAAATAATATTTCCGTCTTGACGCGTTCCCTTTCAAGCCACTCCTATTAGCACCTATGACCTCACTTGTAGAGTAAGTATTCAGGGATTTCGGGGAGTTCGCTGGTTTAGCCTTCCGAGTTAGGTTTTCGTTCTGGATTCAGCATTCATTCGCTATCCTTATGTCTTTACTTACATCACAATTTTTAAATGCATGACAAAGTGCAGTTCACTAAAGAGCCAACATTTAAATGGAGTTTAATGAGAGGAGACATTCTGGGACGCATTTTTACTAAAATTTCTTTTAATTCCATTCAAATAACAGTTTACGTCTGACAACAGCTGATTCATGCCACTGTCACATTTAATTTTCGAATTTATCATCCATTGGCAAGATTCTTTAATTATTCCGAGGATTCGACAACGGGCATCAGTCAGACATATTTCTTAGACCACTCAAAAGTAGCAGACATTTGAAATAATTGGAAATAAAATAAAAAATTGGAAAGTTTAAGACAACACGACAAGCCTATGACACCCAGCCTTCATCACGCATTTTGAAGGGATCAAGATATCAAAGAGTTTTCTGAGTTCGGAGGACTTTTCACTAAACAATTCAGACAGTCAGGATAGTTTCGTCCGAAATCTTTCAGTTTTTCGTTTTCCGCAATTTCCAACCCCCATAACAAAAGGCTGATTTTTACTTTATCCGGAATAGAGGAAGACATCCTCATATTTTTGAAACCAGTTAGCGTAAATTCGATCTGCTTCAGGTTCATAATGGAACACACTAATTTGCTGAACCATGGATTCTGCAAACGACCGGAGAGAGAGGAAATATCCAAGTTTTCTGGAGACGTCAAAAGAATTTCTTTCTGCTTATTCAGCATTGATTCATAATGCTTCTCCCGTTTCTTCTGCGTTGATGCATTCTGTTCCTGCTGTTTCAACGGAACGAGTTAGAATTCTTCAATATTCAAAATCATTTACCGAGTAAAGATTTCAATTTCGAGTATTTTTACTTTGCAACTACATATTTTATGATCTACAGATACGATATCCCGGCTTTTAGACAAAGAAGAGAGTTGTGGTGAGGGAGAGCACAAGTCAGTTAGGTACTAAACGAACTTTAACAGTGATCCTGAAAAATACAAACGGGCCGGTAATATAAATACATGGGTAAATACATTTTCTCAAGGGTGAATATTTAAAGACATATTTTTTTCGTATTAATATAGTATTTCTGTCTTGACACACTGATAAATAGATGGATACAATTAATTAATGGTGATAATATAAATAACGGACGCAAGAATGCGTGACCAGCCACCGGAGAGGATATGACAAATAATTTGGCCGGAAAGCTTTTACAGGGCTTCTATTTATTGTTCCATGTGAAGAGGGGTCGACAGGTTGGAGTCTGTATATCGGTGATCGACAATATGCTCTTACTCGCTGATCCACCAATACAATGTTCGGATTAAGCAGCCATATGTAAGTGCTAGAGAGAAGAAATGCATGGGAATGGTGATCTCCACCACCTCAGTTTGTTATCCAGCGGTTAAACGAACGCTCTTGACTGGCAATTTACAAGGAAAATGCATTAAGTCACTCCCTCCCGCCCAATCAAACAGCCGAGCGGCCTTTACTTAGATGTGAGATATAATCTTCACTTAGTGCCTGATAAATTGAGTCAGAATAGCGGTAAAAGAATGGGTTAAGGTGAAATAATTCTTTTCCTAAAAGCATTATGTTACAAAGGAAATATTTTAGATTTGCACTTCCGCACAAAGGTCATACAGATTTGTATTCACTTTTCCTTTGTTAAGCGTCATTTTAGAGAATATTTTCTTGCCTACTTTTGAGAAATCAAAATTCAGTAGCAGTAATTCGTCTTCTTATAACTTTTATTCTTTATTCATTTATTCATTTTTAGACAGATTTCAAAGTCCAGAAGTACAGATGAAGGTTTTTATATCTGGTAGGATTTCTAAAATAGGGAGACACTTGAAGACCGACTGACAACTTGTATTGAAAGATGAACTTGACAAATTTGCAAAGTTTAATTTAAAAGTAGAAATAGAGGCAAATGAAAATGAATAAGATCAAGACAAAATTGCTCAATCCTCTATGCAAAGATTGATTAGAGAATTACTAATCACTATCACCCTAGAATAAATTTTGTGGTTGAGATACACAATATTTTGAATGCAAGTGGATTTAAGCTCAACCATTTGAATGGAAAATGGTCTAAGGATTTGAATCTATTATGTAACTGTCATGGGCTGGTCATTACGTCACTTATATCACTACTGGAATCAACCGAGAGTTGCTATGCTTAAAATACTTTTGCCAGTCTCATTTCCGAATACATGACTGTATGATGCTGGCAATGAATCAGCGTGACATAACTAACTCTGAATATCACGAACTTAAATTCATTTAGTAACCCAAGGATTAACTCATGAAAATTGACGTTAGAAACTCTTGGACATTACAAAATGAATTATATCCTTTATAAAATGGCGAACAACTCCATGGCCTCAGGTTTTTAAATAGAGCAAGACTCTTGACATCTTGGCTTCGTCCCTTACATTACTATTTTGCTATTCAGCGCGTTCAAACGTTATTCAGTGATTATAACTACCGAAATTTTTTTTGTATTACCACGGGTAAAAATAAAAATAAAACTTATTTTATAGATGCCCCTCTTAGACCTGGAAATGTGGGAAAGAAGGCAATAATGGATGACATGTGATTCGGAAACATACACTCATTACTGATTGATGACTGCGGTCGGATCTTGAGCAATGGTCTTGAGTAATGCATTACTTGTGGCATTGATGAAATCCATATCCGAAATCTGATAAATTCCCCTTAAGATGCTGTGACTTGTATATGAAATAATCGAGTGTATGCTACTTGCCTATCTAAACATTTATAATTCCCACATCATGCTAAAATGTGATTTAGTCAAGATGTATTTTCTCTTCATAAAATCTTCTAGATTTTTCTGTTTATCTTTCAATGCATCGTACATAATTTTGCCAATAATTGTAGAAAATAAAAAAAGTTGCATGTTGGCTAATAAATGTCTAACTGCTGTCCATAGGAAATAAACAGACACATCAATTAAGGCAAGTATATTCTTCAATATGAGCTTCTTTCCAGAAATATCAGCAATAAAATTGAAAACAATTACTAGAGAATAAAACCTTTCAGGGAATCTCTTAACATTCCATAGTCTCAAAATATGATATCAACTTCAATTAGAGTCAGTAATATCACCTTCAGAACTTTTTTCGCCTATTTAACGTGAAATTATTTATTGAAATTTCCTTTTTTATAGCCAACGATTTCAGAGAGAAGACTTTAAATTTTGAAGCTTTTAAAATATAATTGTCGAATTTGTACTTTTGGTCGTTTTCTGAGTCAAAATATCTGAGGTATCCAAATTTTTTACTTTCGTCAAAATACATTAAAAATGTCATACTTTTTACCAACAAAATTTTTAATTTATTACGAAGCATTTTAGGTAAATGAAAAGTTTGTTTTTAATTTAGGCAAATAATTAACCAAATAATTTAATTGTACAATTTTATTATTATCAGATCTCGCCCTAAAAGTGAATTATTCAAATTCATTAAGCATTGTGTTTCAAACTATCGAGGCGTACAGTTGATTACAATACAAAAAGGTTCTCGAATTAAAATGAGGCTTTGTTTGAGTTTTCACCAGTTATTGCTATCTGTGTTACCAATGCCATTTTTTTAAAACGTGAAAGAATTAAAATAGCAAATATTTATTATTAGTAAATTAAAAAGGCCTCACATTTTCCAGTAGCGGAGTTAAATAGCAAAGAGTAATTTTATAATTATTTTGGTAATTTTTAATATAATCTAAAAAGTTTCTCTAATTTTTATATATGTTGGTGTTCAACAGTTTTCAAGAATATGCATTATTCATGTAACACATGTAAAATTAACTTGCACCATTATATATTTTCATTCTCTTGAAGTGTGGCTCTGTAGCTAGTGATTTCAACTCTGTACGAAGAGACAAGCAGTAAGCACCAGCCATCCACAAGAGACGAGCAAAGCGAGAGAGAAACACTCAGAAACCTGAAATGCCAAATTCTCCAGAAATGCCTTAACCGGAAACAGAGTATCAATATTCACTCTATTGGCATCCAATAGTTCGACCAACCGATTCCGGGTCTCAAGACTTCGAACAATTTTGTCAAGTTCTTTAATCGTCAATTCTTCGAAAACAGTCTTATCCCATCCACCTCCTTCTTCAGAAATATTCTCACTACCTCCTCATTGTATTATCTCCATATTACTTCCATTCAGTATACAGTAAAAAAAAGGAAGAAGAGGCCTCTCAAACAAATACAATTACCAAGCCTGAGATAAAAAAGTCAAACATTTTGATTAACTGTCCTGCATTCATCTACTAAATTGATTTTGTGTTTATCATTCTTTTGACATTTTTTCCTACCGTCAAATTCTTTCATCTTACACATAGTATGTTTCGTCTTTACATACTTCAAGGCCGGGAGGAGGCTGAGGGTTGACTCTGTGAATTTTCCGAAATTACTCTACATTTGCATTCTACATAAAATTCGGTTTTTCGTCCACGATGCTCGCATCGACGTCTTTATGTTCTTATAACTCGAAAGCCCTAACTATCATGTCTAAACGCGTTTATCAACTTCTCTTCATTGCAATAGTCCTGTTTCATTAAAAACATACTGCACTCATATCCTCAAGCGTGTCCTTGCGCAAGTGACACATGAACTGTCTTTTTATTTGCACACACATGCACTCTGAAAAGCTTGTCATACACTGGTTCCTGCGCTTTCTCACCTTCCTCTCGCTCGAATCCTCATCGTGCTTCTTTAAATACACTTTGCTTAACACTGATTTTATGATAGTATTTGCTGGAGCTAAGAGTTCTTGCGGGATCACAAATTTATTAACTAGAACTAACGGCTAGTCGCAGACAATCGCAGTCTCAAAAATTCAGAAAATAGCAGAATTTATTAAACCTTAATGATTTAGAATCAGAGAGAAGGGAAGCGTGGGAGAGAAAATAGAGAAAGAGATAAAGAATATAAGGACGAGGGACGAGGGAGAGCGTGAGAATGGAACGTCTGCATCATCGTCAAGAACTGATGATGCGATAAACTTGGGATTGGAACTTAACAGTTGAGAAATCCTCTCAAGCTTTTACCTTCCAATAGGATAGGAACGGCAGGCCAGATAAGAAACCATAATCTAACTTGGGACATCTGCTTAAACGTGAACTTATACTAGTATGAATCACGAAGTAGATGTAATACTAGGGTAGTTTTGCCTAAATTAGCTACTAAGTCTTTAGGGGTGAGGCAAGAGTGGGTAGATTAATTACGTAGATTTAAGTAGAAGTTATTTACCTTGATAAATTGAGGAATGACCTCCACACAATTTACTCGAAATAAATATTGCTTTCATACTAATCTAGTGAAAAAACAAAATATCACGATTAAATTCGCATGATTTAATTATATTTATTAGTGAATAGAGAAAGCTAAAAATGCACAAGTTAAACCAAGTTCAAATTTCCTCGACTATAGTGAAGAAAATAAAAAAATACTCCAAGCTTTTCATTATTTTTAAATCAAAATATTTTGCGTTAGGAAATTACGAATCAGGCTTGACGTCACACTGGTGGTGAATCCCAAAGGTAATTTAATTCGCTTGATTAAAAATAATTTGTTATAAATAATCTAGATGAAATATAAAACGCGTAAACACTATTATGTTTATTGTAAAACACTGAAAAATTTTTTTTGACATAGACTACATTTTAAAATTTGGTTTAAATTAAATCAACAAATTATTTTTGAAAAAACTAATGATTGCAGACGTGCTGGCCGGAATCATTTATAAAGAAAAAGAATAATTAAACCTATTTTTACTAACCAAGAGCAAAATTAATTAAATTAGAGCCAATAAGTGACTTAGTTTAAATTTTAGTTCATAGAAAAGTGAAATTGTTTGTATTCACTGACTTTCATATTTAGCATTTACTAGTTAATGAACTCCATTTACCCAACATTCCTCTTATGTTCTTTAGGAAAAAGTGAAACAAACTGCTCTCTTTTTATAAATAAAAGCTCGAACGCATGTCGAATTCCCACTGCTGCTCTCAGTATCATGGGATCAGCTAAAAATGACTACCAAAAGGAGCAAACTTGAACATTTCCGACCGAAACATTTTTTTACAGTTTTGAACTATTTTGAAAGTTAGATACTGATATACTACCCTACGTGATGGTTGATTTTATCATTATTTAATTAAAGAGTAAACGAGACCTGGTCGCGTGTCGGTGGCCAGAAGAGAGAAACTAGCGCCCCCTCAGACTTCCCTGAATTTAACTCTAGGGATTGACAGTCATTCCCCAGATAAATAATGAATTGCAATGATTCTGAATCAGGTCATCATGTCGGATCATCTGAAACAATGTTAAGGTAGTACGGCTGACTTTCCATTAATGTTTAATTATCGGGAGAATAATTGTATGCTAGAGTTGTCGTTTATCGAAATAAAATAAACCCTATTTGAACCAGCTCATGTGTATCTTCAGATTCACTCAAGGGATAGTCGCCAAATACTATACTGGTCCAGCTAGGGGATGAACATTAATCTCAATGTGGGCTTAATTAAACTAATGGGTATTTGCTAACCATAATGGACGCTGAAGAAGGAAGACAATAAAACTCTGTCATTTCGAAGAATTTAAAGGGAGGAAAGTTGAGCGGAAATTTAGTTACCTTAAATTACTACTCAACTAACAAGTTCAGATAAACTGAAGTTAGAGATATTGCCTACTGACACATAGTTTGTAGGATTATGTCATTAGGTCTCTTAACTACCAGAGTGTCATTCAATTAAGTTAGATTATAGTACACAAGGAAGCATTTCGAATAATTTTTGTTAAGGTTAGTTCTAAGGTATCGGAGATAGGTTGGGAAATTGTTTTAGTAGTAATAATAATCTTACTGAACTTGTCATTTACCATCATTGAACAGTTAAGGATAATATCTACCTTCTTATGAAAGCATCGCCTTTGATTAATCAGCAAACTTTCAAAATAACAATGAATAATTAAAGAGACATTTAAGACTTATATTAAGAGTACCAAGATGGTAAATTCGCTTAATCGTAGGTAGCAATAGGATTTTAGAAGTTAGCTCACTGTATTTTTTCTCGTCCAATTTTAAGGGGGCTGCTTTTTTATCAACCTAGCCTCTTTGACCAGAGATTAGTTTTTTGAATAGTAAGAGTAAAATCTTTTATTTTCCGGTTGGTTGATCATGTGCAAAGCTGATCTTCACAAGCACATGGTGAAATATTTTAACATCTAGTGATCTTGCTATGAGAAAGTGGTAAGGAAGTGCTTGTGACGACCCTATAAAATATTTTAAACTAGTCTCGACATTTGTTTTGATATGATGATTACAGGTGACTATAGAGACGATGTGTTAAGAAAATAGTTCCTTCACCTAAAACACAACTAAACGTGATTTTTTGAAAATAGGATTTTTCTTAGAAAAATCGCTCAACTAATCGTTTCACTTATTTATTTCACGAATTAGTTCTTCGTGTCTAACCTTTCAGAGATTTTATTAACGATAGGAACTGAGTGAATAGTAAATGTCACTTTCCCCGGTGAAAATAGGATATTGTATTCTCTCAATTTGAATTGCGTTTAATCTGACAACCTCAGAAATAACCAAATTCATAGTTTGTGGATGGAATCTGAATGCCTGAAAATAGAAAGTAAGGCATTTTTAAGGTTCGTTAGTTAAAAAATAGTCTGCAACAATAATACAGATAATTGACATAGAGGTACCAATCAGTAGACGTTAATTTAAGCTGTTAAACAATTCCAACCTGGGCAAAATACATCTGAAGGTGCTGAGACACTTCTCTAAAGCAAAAAATTAGTGCCTATTATCAGCTAAATGTCAGTACTTCAAGAAAATGTTTTCAAAACTTGCCAGTTAACTGGAATGGGTTTATAAACACGTGACTTGAATTATTCCAGAAATGAGGTGCAGGATCACATAGTAACCAACCCTCTGTTCGTTTTATTGCATAACTACCTAAATCGTACATCCTAAAATCAGTTCTCCAGATTTGGGGTTGATAAAATATAAGCAAACTCAGAGATGCGAACAAAATCCGCTAGTTATGTTACTGACCCAACTTCTTGACCCCAACGGGGAGCCTGTTACAAATGTATATATGTATTATTCATTGGCCTAGTTTACTTTTGTCTCCTCTTCGTTCTGTATGTGACTTGATCTTTAAACTGCTTATCTATTTTTCCTTTTATCCAACTCCTCGTAATTGAATTTTATTCTACTCTCTGGCTCTCGAGGCTTTCCTATCCTTTGATAGCTAATTACGTAAAAACCTGGAAGACCAATGACTTAACTAGTATTCTCCGTGTTTCTCTTCAAATATCGTAGCGTAAATTGTAAATGTTACAAGATTGCATCAATTTTCTTTTAATACTTAAATCAGTTTCACGCTTTTCCCATATTTTATTAGGGGGAATGATAGTGTGCAATTTAATACAGCTGAAAGTCTTCGAAAAAAAGATAGTTTTCTGTATCTGAATAATAACAGATTCTCATCAGTGGTAGTTAAGACCTGTCCAAAACCGGAGCTACTTAGTTCGGATGGATAGCTCAACGTCTCCTTTGTCCGATTCGAGTTGTACAGCTGTATAGTTAACACTACCCAGCTGCAAAATGAGGATCTTTGCTGATAAGTCACACCAGGATTTTTGGAACAGAGTTCGCAGAAAACTATGTATATTTATAATAAAAAAGCTCTTGCTGGATACTTGGCTTCTTTAAATGTAGGGTTTTCGTACCGACTTTATAGCGAGTCCTAGCAATAATAAATAAGGGATGCGTGATTTTACTAGGCAGATTAACATTCCAGATGCATAGGCAAAAAGTAGTAATTTAGTTATTTTGAATGCTACAAAATATGCGCGTTTCTTTCCCATCCAGTTGAAACGTACAGACGCGAAAATAGTCGATATCTCTACCAACCTCTTTTCTTTCTAGAGAGTCCATTAATTTTAAAGTTACACCCCTTTGTAACTGAAGTTTACTTGCTTGATTGTGATATTCATTTAGACGACACATAAGCATTACAAACTTTCAGATATGACTCGTCTTTCTCCACTCTCCTAGTCTTAGTCGATCTCAATCTTAGTAAGAAGATTATTACACGGTGCAAAATTGCCGTCTTAAGAAATATGAGTGTGCACCATCATGGACTGAAAAGTAGCCAGGGAATTACATCTAATACTACCCATCATGTGGTGGAGAAAATCGGTTTGCAAATTTCTATCCCCGTTATCACAGTTATTTCGAATGATTATTAGATTTAACCTTCTATTAGATTATCAGATTAGATTTCAACTCTTGTGACCTCTGCAATGCAAAAACATATCTACTAATCTCACTTACCTGCACTTAGCTGTAAGAAGATCAAGGCGGCATGACCAAACCAAGTTAAATCCATCGCTTAATATGTACGGAATATTGTAGACATAGTTACGCCTATGAACCTAGAAGTCAAACCAATAAATTGACGATGCTACTCCGAAAATTTTATAACTGATTAGAATGGGGAGAATTCAAAGTCCCCGGAGTTAAATAAGGCAAGAATATTGCTTTAACGTCATGATCTGATTTTTCTTTGGTCCACATTTTCATTACCTTATTTTGATGCTTTCTTTATTCAGATGCCATTAAATGATTAAATCTTATAAAAGCAATTTCTGAGCGGTGCCATGATAACAACTTATACCATGTATAAATGTCCTCTTTTTAAGTCGTGATAACAAATTGGATAAACTGGTTTTGATGCTTTAATTAAAAAAGCTATATTTTGGAGATCAGCTGTTACCATATTTTAGAAGAAAAAATCCCAATAGAAATCATCTATTGTGCTTCTTAATAGAAGTAATAATTTGTTCATTTCAACACTCAGATATACCTAATCGATTTTAAAGAACAACTGAATAAGTATTTGTTAATACGTCGTCTTTATTGATCAAATAATAACTGTACACATAAACATATGTAATAATAACCGTTTTCAGTAGGCGTCTCTGTCCAAATGAAGGCTGTAGAAAAATGTGAGGGAGATTTTAATCACGTAAACGAAAACACTTTTCCCAAACAATCTTACGCACAGAGGTACATCTCATAGTTACTCTTGAGCAAACAGTTAACATACACGTGAATTAGGTGGACCCTGTGCTTCTCTTTCTTTCCTGATGGAATCAGACGATGTGGAAGAGGCTGGAGAAAAAAGTATCACGGCGGGATCAGAAGACATTTCACCACCGTCTCGTCTCTTCTCCGATTTGTGAAGTTACTTCTCCTTGTGGTTTCGTTTCGGTTTCTCCGGCAGGCTGAACTTGACACATCGAGACTGTGGAGACGTGGTAACTCCATATGTTTTCGACGTTCCAGACGTTCCAGAGTCGGGGGCCTTCCAACCTTCTTCCGACGATAAGCTCTCAACTGAGGAGTGTTCTGGTAGAAAACAGGGGCTGGAAGATGAGAGAGTAGGGGGAGGCTTCATTATGCTGGATTTGAGAGGATATTGGTGTTGTTGAAGGCTAGGTTCTGATTGAGGGACTTGGAGGGGTCGGGTTATTTGTTGCTGTTGTTTGAGGGAGCTCACTTCGGTCGCCAGCGACTGAAGATCTGTTCGCATTTCTTGAACATCTCGGAGGAGCTTGAAGAGTAGCACTTTTAATTCCTTCTGCTCAGCTCCGCTCATGATGGAACTGGAGTTGCTGCTCAGTTGCTCAGATGGTTCGCATGTTGGTGGTGTCAAATTTGGGGTTGGGGGTGGGACTTCGCCGTGGCAGTTTTCGATCAGACATCTAAAATAAATGGGTAATGTAGGCGTCACTATGATATGTGACTTAATCGTTAGTATTTCAAATAGAAAACTTAAACTACATGGATCTATTTCATATCACAGCAGCAAAAGAGACGCAATTTATCTCCTGATTCTATATAAAGAGCTTCTGAACTGGAGCGATATGGCAATGTACATTGTCTTATTATTTACTTGTGCTGTTATGAGAGGATTATGTAGACTAAGGCAATAAACGACTGAGAAATCTAATATTGCTTAGATTATCCAACAGTCTTCCTAAACATACCATCACTCAATCCCCATTAAAATTCTACATTCCTCAATTGTCAGGTTGACAAGATAGGAACAGTTGAGCCAGACCGATTTGTACTTGACATATTAGGGTTCTGTAGACGATAGAGGTAGGGTTTTTATCCGACCTTTTACTCCACTCAGATTTCATTTTACGTTTTCTTTAGCTACCAAGAAACTTAAACTGGATTGTGAAATAAGGAATAAAGAAAATAAAGGCAAACTCAAATAATCACTCTTGAAAATCAATGTTTAGTCTATCTACCAATCAATGGTTTTATAATTTAGACTTCAATCAGTCAGAACGCTCTCTTAACCTGTAAAGCCCCTTAAGGTAAAGAGCCATTAGTCGCAAATCCAGCAGTAATCGTTTCAATTTAAAAGTTACTTGTATGATGAAACTCTATTTTCAAAATTCTTTAAGAATTGAGAAGTAAATCAGTTGAGAATTGTTCCAATTACTTTTCTGTTATGCAAATTAGTTCTTTCTGGTAAATATGAGGTGAGACTGCTTCACTGCTAAATAATTTATTTATAAAATTGTAATATTATCTTCTTATCGAGCATGGAAGATCAGTGTAGATTAGAAGACACTTATAATTTATGATGTCTGAAGAGCTTGTTATATACTTAAATCAATATGGAAAGTGTTGACGATTTATTTGCTTCTGACAGAAGTGAATTTAACAGCCTTAAATAGAGATTTGATAATGAATAATTTCTGATGAAATTAAGAGTATAGACTATCATAATTTAATTAGATGAGTTAGACTTACCATTGATTTTACTCCTGACATTTACTTGGCATTACAAGCAGATATAAAGACATCAATCAACTCACATCAATTCCAACTTTTAAAAAAATGTACTCGCGATAAGACCACCCCTGGATATGCAGAGGGGAGATAAACTTGGTAACAAGTCAATCTTTTCAAGATTCTCCCCTCCAAGTGATCTAATTTGGAATAAAGGAACTATTTTAGGTTTAAAGCATAAACCTTTCATTTTTTCGGTCAAGCACGACCGATTTCACTGTGCCCGAGATGCATTCGATGCGCCCTAAGGTCTTTTTTTATTTTTAAAAAGTTAACATTCATCCAATTTCTTTAAGCATCAAGCAATGAAATATATCAAACACGATGTATAAGGCAGAATATGAGAGATATTTGATAAAATGCGCCTGATTCACGCCCTTACAAAAGTTACTTTTCTCTTTATGGTCAAATTAAGAAGCTAGAAACAAACTTTGTTAGAAAATTTACTTAAAGGATGCAAACACTGATGACGGCTATAATCCAAAAGAAACAATCACTGGCGATCTTTTAACAACTTACGTCTAATTTTTACGATACCTAAAAATTTCTAAAGTATGATTTAATACCAAAAAACACAGCTCAAGGGACTCTTATAAATACAACACTTAATTAGGATGACGAAATTATTATTACTAGTCAGTGCCGTAAACTTATCCTATTCCTAATGCACGCTGCCGAAAAGGAAATAAGAGACACATTTAATAAAAGTAATATATTAATTCACACCTACAGTCTGCACAGTTTTCCGTTCCTAACTAAGACCTAACTTGGCGTAATGGGCTCGAATATTTAATAAGAAACGTTCTTTAGGATTAAATGGGATCAGTTACCACTTGTTATCGACAAAATAAATATCAGACTTTCCATATTCAAAATCTTCTAATGCCGCAATACTTCTCTCCCTTTAATGCATTGGTGACGTTCATATACTGCTCCAATAACTCGTGTCTAAATACGGACGTTTGAAAATTGAGACGTTTCTGAAGACGAATTTTCTAATTACGTGCCATTTATATCGTATTATTAACTAAAATTGATTACTATTATTATTCTCAGCAAAAAAAATAATTTGCGATTTTTAATTATGGAAAGCAACTGACATCAAATTATAGCAAGTCCAACAGATGATAAGGGGGAGGGGATCATAAAGAGCCTTACTTCATTTGATTTTTGGACTTGGGTTGTACAAAATTTATTTAGGATTCGTCCCGTGGATTGCAACAAATACTTGGTTGCGATAATCTGTTCTTATTGCCGGTATTATTTAATCAGTAGGAGTTGGTCTTCATTTTATTCCTATGGTTAAGAAAACAAATGGTCTTATGAGTAGCTCCGCGGTTTATGATCTTAATATAGCAGAGACGCAACTTTTAAGATTAATAATGAAGGTCTCAAGTACTAGAACACATTGGAAAAATATTCGTCATGTCCACAATGGCAAAATTATAGGAGTCCAACGAAGTAAGGATCATAGCTACCGTGTTTATGTTTCGTCTGAGGATAATCAATTCCCACAGGTTGTGCCTCAGTCATCCATCAGCCTTATCGATATGCCGCGCCAATCAGCCCTGACAGCTTGGCAGTTATTTGGACCTAAAATAGTTATCACTCCGGTAGTGTTCTGATGCCTCTACATAAACAACGCGAAGACACTTTGTTTTCTTATATAATGCTTTTGTTTGGTTAACAAAATGTCTTGGCTAATTACATTCTGATTTATCTTCTCTCACGATCTGAGTCAAATATAGTCTAGCTTTATCCAGTGAGCGGATCTATCATAGCGACAGAAACTAGACTCCCACAGTATGGAGTAGTCGTACTTTACAAAAGTGGTACCTGAGGAGTTACAATACAATAAGATGGAACAAAAGAATGACACAAATTGAAAAGGATAACTCACTGACGGAAGTATGAAGGAGGAAAATCGTCGAAAACAACCGCGTAGTTTAACAAGAGCGAGATGTACAGATTGAAATACAATACAATGCAAAAGTAGAATATTGAATATTTCGAATCATACAAAAATGAAAAGCCAAATAAAGACACGAGTCCATCACAACAAATTTTAATCCAATTTTCAAAACAAATTCACTTAATTTGTTTCCTGTAATGGCAACAATTTATATTAATTTTCCACAGAAAAGGACGTTTGTTCCAGCATTTTAGAAGTAATTTGACCCTGAAAATACGTTCGAATTTTATCATACCATGTGTTTTTATGCGGCCATTTTGAAATGATTTAGCAACGTGACATTTCGTTACCATTACAATGAGGCAGAAAAATGACCTCTAAAGGTACCAAGAAATATGCCAAAATTTTGACAAATCAGTGAAGACTAAACCATATTAAATATGAATAGCTTTTTTAAAAATATTTCTAGCATTATCCAGATAAATTGTTCATAAAATATTTAATTGTTTCAAATGATCTTCCAAATTGAATTGTGTCCTCCTCTGGGAAGCAAGATCAATTTCAACAATGCAGAAGCTTTTTTATGCAAAAGTAAAAAAGATTAAATTAGACGACTTTAAATAAATCATTGACTCTGCATACTGTTTGCCTCATCATAAAAATAGCAAAAAATTGCGGCGGGAATGGGGATAAATTTCATCAAGATAAAGTAGATATTTATGAACAGAAAAAAGTATCAGAAATTCTCTGCAGAAAGGACATTTTCTCTTAAAGAATTTGGTCAGAAGTTTGCTATCTTTTCGAGAATAGCATAAATTGGTGTCTTTTTATATATTAGTAAACTGGATTATAATAGGATGAGCAAATACAGAGCTGTGGGATTTTTAGGATGAGGGTATGTGAATGGAAATTTCTATTTATTCAATACCTACTTTAGGTTAAACATACGCAAATGACCTTTCACTTCTTCGGGTATTTGTTAAGTCTGTTCGTCTTCAACCTAAGCCTTCGGCCAAAAGGAACTTCAGACAACAGTAATTACTCAAGATCTAATTTCTCTCAGAACTGAAATCCTCACAACCCCTCTCCTTCATCTCCATACAGTAATGGGTTTTTCATATTCTTGTAAAACTGAAATGAATTATCACCTAATATTAATGCAAGTTGATATTAATACTATGCGGCATAGGTTTGCACGTATCATTTTCAATAACTGCAGCCTCAATTATTCAAATTCGTTTATCAGAGTACGAATAATACAAGGTCAGTTAAAATCCAAATGGAATTCTTCCAATATAATATGAATGTTAGCCTTTAGAACATGGTGCTTTATAAAACTCCTGCGTATTTGCACTGACCTCAATATTCTATAAGAAATATCGTCTATAAGTGAATGAAAAGAAATATTGTTCCAAATGTTTACAATTAATCATTTATTTCAATAATAAAAGCGAAAAATCGTTTATAGATATTTTGTTTTAATGAACCGTTTATGGTTTATTTGTTATTGTCCACAAAATTGGAAGCATTTACAAGCGGCATTTTATGTTACCACTTCATACGACTATTTGTGGCTTCCAGCCGGAAATTGATTTTGTAAATAAAATTCCCCTTTTCAGGGATCATTCAGGAACGCCAGAAACTGGTGCCAAGAGCGCCATAAACCACCCGATTTATTACCCAGTCGATAACTGTAAATTCTCATTTTTTAACTGAAAGAGTCATCCCAGAGTTAAACTCGACTATTTAACCAAGCAGATAAATACTGTCTATTCAGTGCGCATAGCTGAAATCATGCCCAAAGCATAAAGATTAATCGAACGCTGCGCATAACTTACGCTTCATTAACTCGTTCAATAGAACATATCCGTCTTGCTGCTGAATCTGGTACTTCGGTTTCATCACTGGGAGGTATAAAGGAGTCCATAGAGAGGTTACTTCTCTGCCGATTAACTCGAGATGATCTATGGGTGAAAAGAAAGCTTCGCTTCATCCTAGACGCTATTGATTCATCAGAATCTTTAATCTTCAGGTCCGATTCCTTCTCTACTAGCTTCTTTACCGCTGGAGTACTATCGCTATCTATAGACGATGAAGGGAGATACCACCGCGTTTGATGAATTTTCCCAAGGAGGTGCTCCTGCGAACCACGAAGATCCAGGGAGGTATCAAGTGTGCCCTCTTCTAGAGCTCTATGTAAGCTTGTGTTGACACTTTCATTTGGTCTGCAATCGGAAGCAGGTTCGCAGAAACTCTGATGAGAAGAAGATGGACTATGAGGAGATGGGGACGGATGTTTTGTGATTGCTTCCAGAGTTTCGATTTCATCTTTTGCAAACTGAAACACACAAAAGAACATTTTAATAGGCTTAATTACTTTTGCAGACTTAAATGACTTCTTTTATTTTGACGCTTTGATTACATACATCCACTGTAGCTTAGGAACACCACGTGCCTTTGGCCCAATTATGTGGATTAGTCTGGCATAAATAAACTGCCTATACGGTACGTTTTTACTCGCAAGTGTTTGCGGAATGTGGCTGTCACTTCTGCTATTACTTTAAAATGTAGAGCCATTAAGTACGAACACATGGAGTGGTTGATTAATGATGCCCACAGTAACTAGCAGACATTTCCTTCTCATTTTAAAATGGTCTTTGATGTTAAAGCAATACTACAGCTTAGGAATCACGAGATTTGAATTGATATCTTTTCAGTAAATTCCCACCTACTAACTTATGAGAGCGTCATTGCGAACAATATGGTAAGGAGAAAAACAGAGTGAAAAGAACAAAGTAGGCGTCCGTTTCGTAAGTAGCAGACTGAATACGTGAGGATGGAAAAGCTAGATTGACTCTCATGAGCATTGTCTATCGATCTGTAGAAATTTATCTTGGCGTTGTTTTGAATTATTGGATTATTTAAGTTCTACGTTGTGCTCTAACTTATGCTATTTAGGTATGCCAAATAAAAATAGCAGAAAAAGAACGCCAAAATTTTTTCTAAAAAAATAAGTTATTTTCATTATGTCCCTTCCATTTCTGTATAAATTTGTTTAATAGAGCTATCAGTGAAACAAATAGTCGATTTAATCAGAGCAAACACAGTGGATGTATTTAGGAAAAAATGAGAATGCAACGTCCAGACAACGTTCAAACTTTAGAAAAGTGTTCATCAGCTGTATTCTGTCAAGCATCTTATTTATCAGAATAACGCCAGCGGCTCATGCAACTGAGATCTGATACATGTTATAAACCAGGCTACAAGAGCTAGAACTAAATAAAGACAGTTGATTAAGTGAACTTCAGCGATTTACCAAAGATTCTGCAGAACAACGACCATGAAATTAGCACAGTTTAACAAGTATGCAAATATTACAAATAATTAACAATGAAAGTTTTTCATTTTTATCTAGCACCTCCTGGTGAAAGCCTTTTATCCACACGATTGGGCTTTGGATCCGAATTGAATCATCTTCGAGGTCTTCCGAAGCGTTCGATGTGACGATCAGGCCGATGACTGCTCTGAGTTTCGAGATGCCATGGTGGAGGGGGTAAAATTTATCTGGATAGATCTCTGCTGGATCCGTTTTCAGTTCGACAGATACGATTGCGTGCCGAGAAAAGAGATGTTTGCGATGGCGCACCCTGATTTGGACACCAATAGGAGGCGTTATCCTGTTCCTTAACTGTAAAGGATTAAGAACTCCTTTCAGTGTCTCCTTCCTTTGTGGCATGAGAGTCTGCTCTTTCAAAGTGTCAACAAATTGCTCATCCAGACGATCGAGATGGAGAGTGTAAAAGGGAGATATTCAGACCACGACAAGAGTCCTTAAATACGGTAGAAGAGAATTGGGTGACACTTCTAGACACGAAAGACCGTTGGTAAGCCGTGATCGGAGTATATCTGGTGGAGGAAATTAATGACTGCACCGGTTGTAGCAAAATTAAAAGGCATAACCACAGGCTACTTTGAATATGAATCCACAAGGATTAGATAGAGTGTTCCTCGCATAGGTCAAACATAAGTGAGATCAACGTGAAATCACGGAACTTTAGTTTGAGAGCATTTGAGATCCAGATCATAAGAAAGTATAGCCTCGCCTGCATGTTATGCAGACACTCCTGACATTGTCTCACTTGTGAGTGAAACAGATCCAGCAGGACCGATTTCCTGGGGTTACTTGCATTTATCATCCACCAATGCCAATCGCTTAGGTCGCACTGACCCATACATTTCGGAGACTTGATCTTGGTGAACTATTTAGAAGTTCCGAGGAAGGCAAAATACAAAAATCTTCGTTCCGTCCCTTTAGGCGGCATATTTGATTTGTAAGGTGATCACGAAGACAGGATTTTGGGACTGATTGTTACTTGTACACAGTTACCTCGGAGGTAAGCCGTGCTGAACGACTTTAGGCATGGAGAATTCTATAGAGTGTGTGAAATTCGCCACTTTTATACTGTCTCTGACCGATGGGTGCAGATTCATGTCATCAGTGGTCCCTTGCACTACAGTTGTAGTATGGAGCATTTTAAGGGAGACATGTACAACCTGAGATTGAGTCGAATTTTTGGAAGAATTAGGGGAAACGGTGATCTTAGATGTGTTAGAAACATTAGAAGATATTTTAGCCTCACTTTTTGTCGATAGAATCTTTATCTCTGCAGGTAAGCTCTCTCTCCTCAATAGTACTATTTAAACAAATTTGATCAATCCAGAGTTTGTTGAGAAATCGGAGACTTTTTCGCTTTCGGCATTGCAGTAGAATCATCAGAAGTGATAAATAATGTGCGCTCACGACTTATTATGAATTAATTAGCCACCAAAATAGTCTATAAGAGCAAAAACTCATTAATAATAATACGCAATTTTCTTTTTAATTTTCCCTGATTAAGAACTGTCCATTTTTCCCAACAACACATTTGGGCACTTTGTGCATGTATAATAAACAAATAATGAGTTCTAATAAACTTCCATACTAAATTTCTGCGTCATTTAATAATGTTCTCAAATGCCTTAAAAGAGAATCCCCACATCATATGAGATCAGCGATAAATTTTTCCTCCTAAATAAAACATGCGCCCCAATTAAACATGCACGACCTCTCAGCCCAAAAACACGACTGTCAGATGAAGTTAAGCTCAACTTATCAAAGTCCTTCGGGTTGGCTTGTTTTTACTCCAAAACTCGCCTCGCTTATTTACTTACTGAAAACCCGTGTTCTCTGGTACTCAACCGATCAATAAATTAAATTTTTAACTATTAAATGGGTGATAGTTTCTTCAAGTGATCTAACTAGGTAGGTCTGGATTGAACATTTATTTCATTTAAGGTAAGCATTTTACAGAAAAAAAATTAGCGAAAATGAACAAGCATGTTGTGCGAATCCTTTTATTTAAAGTACGAATATTAAGCCAAAAATATAATTTTTACGGATTAAAATATTATATTTAAAATTTCTTCACGAGAAAATAACATTTTTATTTTTTCTGTTTTATTCCCTCACATTTGTGTTATTGGCCCGTTTGGATATTTCAAGGTCATTAATAAAGTACGTTTTGTGCTAAATTGGATTGAATCCTTTTCCTCTCTTCTCTCTCTGAGAAACCTGGGATATTGGATTTGTAGGTCATAAAATAAGGTTAGGAACCAATCGTACATGGTGAAAGAAGGAATTCTTGACCTGTGACGCCCGCTCTTTTCCTTAAAGGAAGAGCCTTTGTACAAAGCCTATGTCTCTTGCTCAGCATAAAATTTACTAGAATTAACTAATAAGTTACCTAACTAGTGGTTGTTCTGCACTTGGTATAGTGCTTTTCCAATTGTGCTAAGGCATTCCTTTCTTCTCCACAGGCTTTTCCTTGCAAATGACATCATTACATTTCATTACTCTAGAACAAATCCCATACAGGGCATATTTAAGTTCAATGTTTAACCGATACCGTGACATTTAAAGATTTAAATTATATAATTTAACTTAAAAAAGAAAATCAAAACGCGATGAATTAGATCTTAGTCCAGTTGTTTAACAACGTACTTTCTTAATTCAGTTATAACTTAGAGCAAATAAAATTACATTACCTTTAGGAGCTAAAATTTTATAATTTAAAAGGACGTCAAGTAAAATAGTTGCATAAATATGGTGGGGACATATTTACGATGTGATCTCTCAGTTAATGTGACCATGCGATTTTTTTTAGGAATCAACTCCGCCCTTAAAATTTTTTGTTGAGAGAGGGCGATGTGCACTTTATCACAATTCAAATCTTCTAGCTTATTAATCCTTAAAAAGAGGTTAGAAAGTCTCCATTTAAAGGTATATATTTCCTTTAAGTTAACAACGTCTGAAATAATTAATGCATTTAAAGTGATATATGATAAATTGACACAACGGTTATCTACACTTATCCAGTTCAGGTCCACCATCTGTGGAAAGGTAATTTTAATATCTCCAAATGAATTCGCGACCCGTAGTTGAGCAATTTATGACTGAAAATGCCACTGATCATGAAATGACGATCGTACGAGAGCTTCTTGAATAAGGAAACTCTGATAGGGCAAAGATGGGCATGGCCTAGCTGATCTGCTGTTTTTCCAATCTGTAGTTGACTTATCGAAATTGATGGAAGGAATGCAGACCTATATAGTGTTAAATGTCAGTACTCACGATATTGACTATCTTCCTCGATCTTATTTTAGATATCACCTTATTGATTGGCACCTGTGTTCCCAAACACAAATTACTGATCGTTCCCAGTTCCCAATCTATCTATTCCTCGAATCGGTCAGACTCTTCATCTCCGGTCATCTCCCTCATTAACCTATATCCTTTTTTTAGGGCTCCAGCAGAACAAAGGCGGCGGTCACAAATAGTTAGATCCAGCTCTTACACAAGATATGACAGATTCTATGAATATTTCACTGAAATTTCTGTTTGGATTTTATTTGGGTCAGCAACAACTGATGCATTAAATTTCTAAGTTTAATCCCCCATATGAAATTTTATCATCATTAATTGATTTAAATAAATGATTAAATGAGATTATTTATACTAGTAATGCGTTGTTTAATATCTCAAATAGTTAAATATGCTTCTAAAAGGCTTCTAATCACCCGAGCCAATTGTCTTATTTCGTTCAAGTTCAGGTTAGAATACTTATCGCATGGAAATCAAATAAACGCACATAATTCGGAGGATGGCAACCCTAAAAGAGATTAATCATTAGTGCTTGGTGAGGAAAGAAAAGGCTATATTTTGAATAAGAATGAAATGGAATAAATAGTTCTTTCTTTCTTGTGACTTATTCTGATTTATAACAACAAGCAGGACTGTTTCGTTTAGTGAATATTAGTGTTTAACAAGTGATGGATATTTATCAGAGGTACTTCAAAACCAATTCAATATCAGTCTCAGAGATCAATATAATTATGCAGTTTGCGTCTTTGATCCTAGCGATTTCTCATTATCTCAAGATGTAATATTAAAAAATTAGATGAAATAAAAGAAAAAATTTATTCGTCTACATCTGGTTGTTAGAACATCAATAAAATGTACTATTATTTTGATCTAATTTAAGTACAAACTTATGAATATTCAAATGCGTTCTATTCAGCTAGGTTAGGAGAAGGTACCATTTGCCCCATCTGATAAACTACTATTTCATTGCAAACAAGCATTGCCGTTAGTCATTAGATATTCACCGCCAGGTTTATGATCTGTGAGGCCTAATAAATTGTATAATCCCTTAATGGCTAAAAATATACGAAATATAGGATTTGCTGTAAATAGCAGTTCTTAATATCATATATTCGTAAATTAATTGACAAATTTGCAAAGGAATTTACCTAGCCATAAACTTAAGTAGTAAACGTACAACTGTTACATATTTTAAACTAATGAATACATACCGGATCGTAGCCTTCTTTGATATTAAACGAAAGTTCATCATGTAGAGCAGCTGAGAACTCCTTAGAGTAGTTTGGATAGAGGTCGAGGACACTGAATAACGACGCATCGAACATGATGTATTGCAGCTCGCAGTAGGTTAGAGCTTTCACTTCAAAGGCCGATAAGCCAATAAATGGCCGCTGATCGATATCCGTACCAAAGAGATCACACTTTCCTTTACGAAGAAAAAAGTAATTGATATTTTATCTTGTACCATCTACGAAGATTTTAGAAATTATTCTAGTTAACTGCGCGATAGAAAAAAAGTTCATCAGATATTCTTCTGGAATACAAAACCTTATATCGGCAAACTTCTGGCTAATTTGTTGATACTGCAGAATGTCAAGATCTGTGTTTATGATAAATCAGAAAAAATGAAGGTTATTGACGCAAATTGCTTAATCAAAATCTTAAATAGTTGGTAGAGTTAGTCTTAACGGTGTTTATTTGGGAAGAAGGTTGAGCTAATACGAGGTTTTTTGAATACTTAACGTTGACTGACTGTAGACTGACTGAATAAAACCCTGTTCATTAGAAATTTTATTATCAGTATCATGCATATGTGTTTTTTTGCATAGCTCCTCAATAGCAATATTTAAACTAGAGGGATGACCTTTTTTATTTAATGAATGACAGGAAGCCAATGCACGAATATTCTATTTCCAAACGTCCGGTGGACTCATCAACAACTATTAGAATATGACAAGGTCGGATTGTGTCAGAGTCATTCTTCACCTATGCTATAAATTATTATTAATTAAATCCAAGGAATATCTGTGTGGAATAGAACATATGCTTCATAATGCTCACCGACATTTCTCACTTGTAAATGGGAGTTATTGGACTAGTAGATGGAATAAGAACAATACTTCTTAATACTCTACTTTTCATATTTGCTAAATTCACATATAGACTCCATTATTTCCTATAAAATAGGTTTAAGTGTCAAGGCGGTTCTTTAGAATTTCTCTGATAATTAAATGAATCTTTGATCGTGTCCGATGAAAGAAAACTATCATGAATTATTAAACAAGTTCAGTCCAGGAAGGAAAACTGACGAATTTGCTGTCAATAATTTAATTCGTTTATAAACTCCTCAGGATAAATGTCATGAGGTAGTTTTCTTCAATAAAATACAAATTCAACTATTTGTTTTACTTATCAGTTTACAAGCATTGTCACTTTCCTCCGATGTAAGCAGGGCAGAAGCGTTTATTTTCAACACTTATGTTGATAGAGAAGAGATTCTTCTGATCCCCTCTGACTTGGAAACCTCTCTATTGACCGATATTAATGATAGATATTTTTTACAATTTTAATTTACACTATATTTTAATTCAAAAATTGTATGTCTAATTTTGAAATCACTGGAAATTTATTAAAAGTGAATTTTAACACTTTATTCTTTGTATTTTCACCCCGACCCCCGCCACTCAAATCAGATCAGATTGACTGACGAGACTTGTGACATCTCCTATTGTTCACTAAATTGCGATTTAAATATTTCTTATATTTATTCAAAGATGTGACAATAAAATCCAAAGTGTAGGATTTAAATAATTATGTAACTATCTTTCAGCAGTATTTTGTTATATATATATTATCGATTACATTTTTAACGGACGAAAGGTGTTCGTTTGCGATTCGCTAGAACTTTAATTAATAATTAATTTAGGCTAATATTTAAACAAACTTTGACTTCTTACGGTGGAGGGTGAAATAACATGGGATTTTAGGTATTTTTACCACAAAGACTAATACTCGGACGTATTATATTAATTCCCGCTGTTTAAGTTCCAAATTTACTCCGTCTCGAATAAGTCGCTTTTATATTTCCCTGAAGTTCATTAATTTATCGGTGGCGACTCTCAGCTTACATGCATCAGTCGATTTATAATCCTTGATCATAATTCTTAGCTTATTTTTCGATAATCTACGAATTCAAAACCAAATTATGTTCAACTTAACTATTACTATTAAAATACGCATATACTGTTTGTTAAAAGGAAACTTATGGTACAAAATGAAGCTTCCTCTCTAAAATCTACAAATAATAGCAAATACTTAGTTGCCTCGGAATTTACTTGCTGCTGCAAATTCGAAGTCTCTCATCGCCAACTATTCTTAACTGTCTGTTATTTAACCCAAAGAAATTTACCTCAGTAAAGAAGGTTCTAGTCAATCATTTCATGAAAATTTTCTTTTTTTGGCAAGTAAGGACTAGTTACGAGGTGGTTTAACACGAGATTTAAAGGATAGATAATTGATGTCAACGTACTATTCAGTCCTTATTTTGTGGCTTTCTAAATGCCTCATTGTTTATTGATGAATGTATTGATGATGATGCATTTTTCTTCGTGTTTGACCAGGCTCTCAGTATTTTCATATGCCGAAGGATTTTCAACATTTTATTTGTTGATAACCTTTCCATCTGATGCCAAATGAAGACATCATCAAATATGTAATTGAGAGAAATTGAAAATTTAACAATAGATTAAGCATTTTCTGTTGATACTAATACTTTTTAATAGAGATAATATGGACATTTTGAACTGTCATAAATCTCTGGCCACCGTAGGAAAGCGCTTTCATCAATCATAACGACTAGACGATTGGTATAATGATGCCTCCTGGTGAGGATTCTGATTTCTGATAATCACTTTATTAAGTAGGCTTAAGCAGTGCTGATGGCTATTCCACTTATTGGGTGTGCAAGAAATGGGCATCGAAGCCATGATGCAGACGAGTACGTTAGCCATTGCACTAATGGGACATAATGAAAGGTTTATGTCTCGATTAGGATGCGAAACAGAGACTTTGAAATCTATGGTATAATTCTCTTCAACTAAGTTATCGTGATTTTATATGAAAATTAACTTAAATGAATGAACTATGGTGCATTAACCTCAGTCATTTGACCATCGGACGTGGGAGGGATATAAAGGACACTTTTAGAGCGGAGATTTTGATGTGACTTGCGAAATCCATATGTGACCTTCCACTGAGGTCAGTCTTATTGTCAATTCAAACAAAATGTCCTGGCCACATGATTAATAAAGTTTCGAATTAGATTATGTGTTTCATTTGACGTTGACCTCAAATATGCACCTGATTTTAACCAATTAATAGTTGGGCTTTTTAAAGTATTTATTCGTCTTCCCAAATCCCGCATGGATGCTTTAGCCATTCATTTTGTGGGGTGTTTGTGTGTTATGTATCTGATACGACATTTTTATTCGTTTCTGTAAATTGTTGTTAATAGATTATTTCTTAATTCATAAATCTTATTGTTGCCAGAAAATATTTAAATAAATTACCACTATTCTTGATTATCGATACATGTAGTTACTTGAAGGCTCCTCTAGATAAAAGATATAACCCTTTTAAAGTTTATAAATGATGAAACAGATGAAAAGAGAAGTACATAATCTATCTTCATGATTTCAGAACATTCTTGTTTTTGTTTGTACATTGAGTTTCTATTTCATGAAAACCCGTTATAACAAAGGGTTCACAAATAAGGATTTTGTATACTAGATTTGAATAAAAATGCTAAGGAATATGATCAGCTTGATATAATGGTGATGATTCAATCGGATATTAGATGCCATTGCATTAACCAGTTAATCTGAACCAAACTACGACTGATCCATCAAATCACCTAAGTAAAAACACTCTCGAGCGGTGACTATTTAATACGAACTCTTTTAAAAACTACCCGCGAATTGTTTCTGAAATATATATATATATATATGTATTGAAACTCAATGATGAAATATATTTAAATATATTAGCGCTTTGCATTTACTTCCTTTTATTTTCTCAGTTCTCTTCATGTGTCCAAATTCCGGGTCATCATCTATCCAAATAGCCATATTTCATTATTTCCGGAGGCTAAGAAGGAAATAAATATCGTCAGCTGCAAACATTTGAAGATTTAAACCAAATATTTAATTTATCAAGCACACGAGCGTTTTCTCAATTGATTTTTTCATCTAGTAAGCACGTATGGTTTAAAAAGCCAATCCAAACGCACCTTTTATTCTTTTTCAGCTTTCTTCAGTCAATGTTCTGTTTAACCTATTGTTTACTTACGTTTGCCGCAAAAAGAGAAAATATCCATTCATACAAACTTTGAGGAAGTGAATATTTGTCTTAGAGTAGAACAGAGCAGCACAGAATGTGAGAACCTGCTATTTGATTCAGTATCATTTTCATTATAAATCAAAAATTTGTTTGAGTAAAATGGAAATCTGATGAAATAAGAGATTTTTAATGTAAGCGGGGCAATTCACATAGCATTGAGTTAACCAGATCAATCATTGCTGAATCGAATATCTACAGTGTACATGAATATAATGTATTAGTTTACCGATAATTGGTTTTCACGTTCTAATCTGGAAATGGAATCTCTCCACAGTTGCAGTTATTGGTTGCCCGAATAGCCAATCATTTCTTGCCTATTTCAGTGTGTCTCATCAATTCATTTCCATTGTGTTACAGGACTTCTACCTTCTTTCGATTTATTCTAGCGGACCTGAGTTGCTTCACACATGGTATTACCCCTAAAGGTATCTAGCCCACTAACAGTTGAAAGTATATAATAGCCGTGTCGAATTAGCGCTATCTTAAGCACGTTGATGTTGGGGAATTCACAAGTGAAGCTAACATTGTTCTGCTAGTTATTAAAAAAATATCATTAATCTCTTGATTATTATGTCTGATATAAAACTAGAATGCTATAAAGTTGACACTGATATTAAAGTACATGCGTGTAATGTGCGTAGGATCTGTTTTGCCCTTTGATAACAAGTGTAATCTGATATTGTGCGTTAGATTAAAAACTCCAATCTTATTTCATCAAAAGATTAAACATCCCATTGCGACAAAGATGGTTAATCATTTATTAACCCGACATTTAGTATAGAGATCATGTGATCCCATATAAGCCTAACCTTCATCCGGAATAATGTTACAATTATAAACTTTTCACAATATTTTGGCTAATCGGCAAACAATAAGGTCTTACAAATAACATAAAAATGGTAAATTTCAAAAGCAGCAAACAATAATTATTGAAATTATTCTGTAATAAATTAAAAATCTTTGGAACACAAAATTAATTTAGTAATTGTAATATTATATAAAATAACTTTAATCATGAAAATAATGAATAAAACTCTCCTATATCACATCATCTCAAATGATTTTGTCCCTCCATTAATTATCAAGGTTACTGAGATTTTTATTGGATATTCTAGTAAAATCTAGCAAGGAAAATATCCATTAGAATGAAAGTTCAGTAAACTTTATAATGCGGTACATTGAATATGAACATTGTTGATAGACAGCATAATTTCTAGACTCTTCATAACCTTGAACCTGACTAACACTTTGGGTTTGGGTTTACCTTCTCCAATGTTAGTAATAATTAAAGAAATAACTTAACAGTAAATATTTTCCATCATTTACTTTATTAACATTAATATTAAACATTTACAGAGGCTTGGCTGACCGATGAACTTGCATTCTGCCAACATTCCATTGATTTATAATAATACAATATACATGTTGTCGTTATATAGCAGCAACTACGACTAGGCAATCCAATTAATCGACATAGGTAGACTTCCCACATTGCGTTGAGAATGCCATCGTCATCCAATTTCAACTTACAACCCTCTACTGTTTTGTTCCAGACGACCACTTTATTTGAACGGCCCATACACATCTGGTATCAGAGAACATCGCAATTACTCCGGTCTCTGACTTCCTTGAGCTTTCTCTCTATTTTTACTAAGATCTTAAGCCCAATGATCTCTCTTTTTCCATCTTTTGCATGGTGAAGATCGTACGAAGTTAAAAGAGTGATCACTCAGCAGTCTCTAAGACAACAATCTAATCACCGTCTATATGCACTGACGGTCATCAGTCTTATGGTGTTCAACTTAATAGGCAAGCACAATGGCCGTTATGCCAGCAGAGCATCGTTTCTGTATAATTCAATTATTACAGCAACAAGAATAAGAGTCTATGCGATTAAGTTACATTTGTATTTCACCATACATCTGTTCTAATATGACTAACTTGTATAAGGAAAACACGCTTGACAAAATTATATAATGAACGTACCTAATAGAGCGACAACTGAGCCATCTTCATCCAAAATCTCTAACGACCCACTGCACACGTAATAGAGATTTCGGATAGCATCTCCTCGATGAACCAGAAATTCACCCGGTGTAGCAAAGCGAGTTCCAATTAATTGAGCAATGCTCTTTTGACAACCGATACTCGCCGTTTTGAAGATGGGCAGTGAGAGCATTTCACGATTTATGTGCATGGCAATGTCTCCACGCATCTCTTCGGGAAAGACTTGCATTATCTACAACAATCACATCGGTGAAAGTTATAAAATAGCTGCATCACTCCGAGAACATCATTATACCGCTACCTAATCTCGATTAACTGACTAGCCAATAAAGCCAATTAAATTTTACTCTCAGTATTTTTTCATATGAGAGTTTAATCAAATTTGAAAAACAAAATATATTGGTTTGACAAATCTTCTGGACATTGTTCAAATGCCTAGTTTTAAATTCTGCATTCCACAGTTAAATTTCCAACGATGCTGATTAGAAGAATTAGAATTAGAGGCCAACATCTAATCCTTAATCATTGTTGTTAAAAATGCACTTTTCTACTCTCAAGTCGTATATCTTTTAAATTCTGTGACATTCTATGTTTCATAATTTAAATTTTTGAAAAATGCCTTTAACAATGATTGTTATAAACCCTTATTGTTATTATTGTTTTAGTCCATGACACAAAAAAATCTTTTACAGGTTTAATGACGGAAAAGCACCGGAAGAAGGAGAAGAATAGAGAATCTTTATTTGAATTCCAGAGTACTTATTCTCATAAGGTGAAGATTTCACATTTTGCTGTCCATGTTTTCATCATTTGGCTCCTATATAAATGTGTGAGATGACGTCTACTATATTTGAGCTTGCTGACCGATTGAATAAATTCATTGTTTGGTTATATCAGTTCAGTTATTCGTATATTTTACGTCCAGGAGAGGGCAGATGAGTAAAGCAGCGGTATACTTAATATTACCATGATTTAAATTAATTTCATCTAGTTTTGAATTATTAACCTGACACTTCTAATAAGTATAATCATTGAATCTGGGTGCTTTAGGCATACGGTTCCATTACCTGCCAGATATTTTCTTTTTATTTGAAAGTAAACATGGGCGAATTTTTGACTTTACGCTGTGTCTAGACAGGGTAGAAATAAAACCACGTTATTGCTAGAGATGTTGATCTATCCTGTCTTGCTATGAAAATATTTTGGTTTGGTCGTGCTTCTTCTGATTTGACTTTGTACGGTGACCAGCTTTTGCATTCCGCTCCTGTTTGGGTTTAAATTATCTAATGAGAGTCCTTGAGACATTTTTGAGACGAAATAGATGGGAAACCCATTCGGCTGAAAATTTTTATCAATCAATGAATATGAAAATAAACAAACCCCTGAGACCTAGTGGTTAATGTGCACGTCTGCACACATCCAGTGGTGTGGTTGACCAACCACTTTGATTAATTCTGTTAAACACGAGGGGTTGTAGAATACGACTTTCCATTAAAAGCTGCTGCAGGTAACTTTTACTCAAGTTAGGGGGTGCAAACACTTCTTCTAATGGTTTTGGGCGGTCTTTCTACAGTTTAATTTTATAGTATTTGCGTTTAATCATTTTTGAACACGTTGTACATATATCTAAACTAGAGGAAGTTTAAAAATCAGTTTAATTGCATTTTAAAGCAAACTTTAGTAACACAAGCGCAGATCAACGCGAGTGCTTCCAGGTTTATGAATAATACTGATGATTTTTTACTTATAATAAATATCTAGGAAAATATTTTGATGTTTCGGAGCAAAATCAGTTTTGAAGACAAATGAAGAGGAGGAGCCGACTAATCTTTTCACCAGAGTGATTCTACCTTCGGGAAATATAATTAAATTGCCTCCATACGCATATTTCTTACGCCGATTTCTCAAAATACCCGTCGCTGCTCATTAAGTATTCTAAAAGCAAAATGATCCACATCATAATACCCAAAGTAATTTATGTTTGGCTTGTTAAAAGTGACCTATTACTATGATCAGTGACAAAATTTAATTAAGGATTATTAATTTTGAGTGATAAGGAATGGCAAGCCCAGACTTTCTGTTTTATTCAGCGGATATTATTGTCTTGTACACGATCAATACATCAGCAATTAATCGAACGGTTGACGGTAATGCGCAGTTTATGAAAGCTCACCTTGAGTGAATTCCAGTGATTTCTGCTCAGTATAAAATGCCTGTGCTGATCTCATTCACTTGCTCAAGGGCGCAAGAATATAAAATGAATCAGTAGCATGACTAAACACAATCACCAAGTTCTGAATAGTGTGAATATAAAGTGGTGTAAATACTCAGGGCATAATCTTGAATATTTGAACTTTACGAAGTGATTTATATCCTTTATGATATATCCAAAATTCAAATGAAGGAGAACTTTTGATATTCTGACTTAATTACGCTCTTTCAGCTTCATCCATTACGGGGCTATTATTTTATTTTGCACGTTTAGATGCAATTCCACAATTAAAAATCGCCATGGACAATAATAAACATAGCGATGGGAGCAAAAGTTTCCAGTCCACCAAACCTTCGATATTGATTACACGCTTTAAAATGAAAACAAAAGGACATTCTTAACTTGCCTCATTGATGCCGTTTATTTAGTTTCCATTATATGAATAGGAATTGTTGTTAAGTCTGCAAAGAATTTTTTCTTGATAAACAGCTCAAAATTCACTTAGTGAGAAAGTTCTGCTTTGTAAGTTCAAATCTTATCTCAACTTGACTCCTTCATACGATTTAAGGAAATTAAAAAGATAATCCAATTTTTAAAATAATTAAACAAATACTAGGGCTTAAAGACATCAAAATTCAACAACTTAGAACAACCACTTTTGACTCTCTTGAAAACTGTCTTCTATGTTCTATGCCCATAGTTTCCTACTTACTGTTATATGTAACGTAGTAATTAGCATTAACGGCCGGAATTCAGAGAGGGAGAATCCGCTTTCATTTCTTCCAATCGTTAATTTATTTTTAAGTAAAAATAAAACATTCTCAATGAACGCTTTTTTAATCAGAAGGGACATTTTCATGATCAGTCACATTCTTACATGTTATATGTTGAACTAAAAGGTTAAAACAGAGGTTAAAAGGTACAGATGTAATAGCTTTAGTAAGTTGCTCACTTCAAAAATAGCGCACTTATTCCAAAAGTAACTTATTTTAAATTAGTAATAAATTTCAATATTTAATCTATTGACATTCAAGAAAATTAGATCAATCCATAGTTAGTTGTATGGTCGAAAAAGTTACTTTGTCCTGATAAAACAGGAGATTTTCGTTCCTTCAGTATTATCTGAAAAGATGACTGCAGAATTATTCGTGACTTGATAACATTTTATTCTTCTGTACATTATTTTAGCGTGTAAATTAAGGCTAAATTGAATAGATAATAAAATGTTAAGTCAGAAGGGATACAAATGCTTCGAGATTACGATTAATAAGTCAAGGCTTGTCGATCTGGGAGCAGGATAGAGTAACCTTGTTAAAGTAAGTTTGCAATACTTCTTAATAAAAAAACAGGACGGGACGAAAGACAGCCAAAAAAGATCTGAAAATGCAACTGAGCCGATATTTACCAACTGCTCTTGGGCACTTCTGAACATAACCAACCACTCAATCTAATCGACTAACCAATACGTTTTTAACGTCGCGAATAAGAACTCATTCAGAAACTCAAAAATCAAGTCATGAAATGTGGAATTCGAAGTCCAACGCCTAAAATGTTTCTACTATGGAAAATTGTGGACAGTTTGCTGATTAAAGGATTCAAATTATTATATAAAAATTAATAAATATTTTAAAGAAAAATAAAGTTAAAAACTTTATGTTTTTATACGTTATTATCAATACCTATAAGCATGAGAGATTTTTTTAATTAGACTAATAATGGGATTTTTCAAACATTAGGTTATCTTGCAGCCGGTGACTTGGCGCTCGGTATATCTTGGATCTCGTTTATTACCGAGCTTTGAGTCATTTTTGGCTAAGATTTCACACAAATGATATCCAAATTTTAGTCTTTGTTTCTGCACTCTTCTTCTGTTTGATTAAAAGTTTCAAACTTTTCGCCTTTTCCTGAGTAATAATAAGTAAAAGCAGAAGAGTATCGATAAATAACTAAAGAACAAATCAACAGCAAAGCTGATTGTGTACAATTGGGGAACGAATAACGTAAGTGAAAAAAAGTAAAGAGTATAAAACAGGTTTATTTAAAGATAGAGGAAATCGATACACTGGTTATTGAAATGATAAACGGTAAGTAGGCAGTCGATTTATTTTACCTGAAATGCAAGATTACATGGCCAATGGACCTAAACAATTTGTACAGATATCTTTTGAAAATGGATAAGGATCTAGAAGCCTCACTTTGACTGTCAGTCCTTAAGGTAAATGCATACTAAGATATTGAGTAAACTCCCCCTCGCTACTGACTTCATTTTCCCATAACTGATTTTTTTCTTATGTTCACTACTTGCTCATTCCTTAATTTGTATAACATTTACACTTGAATGTTTCACCGAATTTTTATTAGCACCCACGATATTTAATCAGTCTAAGTCACCTGATTCTATCATTAACTTTGCCCTGGAAAGCCTTTTATTTGAAATACAAGTTTTATGAGCTATCTCTATCTCTTCTCCGGATTCAGCTGCCTTGATAAAATTTCGAATGTTGGAGAAGAACTTTTCAGGCCTTAGATATCATGATCTCGACCAAAATTTAAAGAAAGTATGATATGAATGTTAAACCATATCAGAGTAGTCTCATCGTTGTAGCTTGATCAGAAAAGGCAAGCCGTGGCTAACTTGAAATAGAAAGCATCCATTTTAATCACGTTTTGATTTAAAGAAATATGATTAGATAGGGAAAAATTTTTATTGGACAAATTATTGAATTCATTTTCCCTAGGTCAATTTCTGAGAAATAATCCAATCTTAGTTACCAGTCGTTGCACCCAAAATAGTTCAAATTTCCATTTAGGAATCAGATAACAGAACCGCGTCAAAGATTAACCAACGTACACGTAATAAGAAATAAGGAAAAGTATTAAATCAAGGTGTTTAATCATTAAAAAACAGCTTCACTTTGATAAAAGATGAATATTAGAGACTAAAAGTAGATGTGCACATAGAACGCATGAAAGGACATCTATGGACGAACAGTCTTTTATCATCGTTCTTCTGTGCTCAATTTTGCTTTTAAGTAGATATTATTTGTGTAACAAGTTTTCAATGCTCCACAATTCATCGTCACAGAGGACTAAAATTCAGTTAAAGTTTGATCTTTGTGTTTAACTTGATTAATTAGCTTACTTTTGCATTTTGCTTTCCATTCTCAAAAAAGTGGTGAACATTTTAGTTAAACTAATTTTTAATCAAAGCTAAATTGTTCATTCAAACTTCAAAATTTGTTTAGAGATATTTTGATAGAAGGTAAATGTTTTGGAAAATATTTGACCGATGTATGATTAGATTTGGATTCCTGATTTTCATTCAGGTTTAACTTCGAGTCAGAGAATGATATCAATATTTGTTTGTTGCTTCAGCTAAGTCAAAGATCATAAGATCTTTATTCTTCTAGTTAAAAGATGTGTAGAGGAGTGCAAGTTTCTCGTCAGGATTTCTTCTGTATGTTTCTTCTTTTGCTCAAATTGCGATAAAAGTGTACATCCACAAAGTGAAACATCATAAAATGGATATTAATCGACTCAAATCTAGTGATATAGATTGACCACCGCCCTGAAAAGATACCTGTGGAAAAGTTAGAGCTTCTTATTAGAATGGCTCCAAGTTAGCTCAAAAATTATTTGTTTTATACCAAAGTAGATCATAACTGACTGGTTCACCACGGATGGAGTACATTAATGATTTGTACTTTTTAACAGCTAACTAAATTTTCTCAGAGACTAAGGTGACAGTGATGATGAACCAAATGGTCCTTTACGAAAGCAAAACATACAATAACTTGATTGTAAGAGAGTGCTGCAAAAAATGCAGGAACTCACGGTCTGTTTATCGATTCCCCTATTGATCGACCACATCGCTTGATAGAACTCAAGCATTCTCTGTCGTAGCTGTTTCGGCAAATGATGAGCTCTGGTGAAGTCCTTTAGGTCTTGATTCTTTGTTTGGTAAGCTGAACGTCGGGTGTACATTCGCTGAATGATTGTTGTCACGTTTCCGAACACGGCAGCATGCATTAGAGCTGAGAATGGTAAAAAAATAATGGAATATCCTTTCATCCATCAAAAATGCTTTATAGTATTCTTTCGCAGCCATTTTTTGACATGACTGCTCTATCAGAACTGTTAGATGATCATTTTTATTGGTTGTTCATCAGATTAACAGAAGATACAAAGCAGCTAATTAAAATAAGCGTATTTTAATTTGCTCTTTTATCACGGCCTTTCCTTGCAGCCGTTCAACATATCCTTTACTCTGCACTCAAATGTTAGTCTTTTGATTTAGGAAAGGCTGTGTTTCCTATCCGTCACTAAGTAGATCACTTATTTTGTAAGGGATACTTCAAAATCTAACGTGATCGGGCAAATTTTTTGGCTTTGCTGACAAAAGATAGCGCTGCTTTAACTCGCTATTAATGGGAGTTAAAAAACAAAGTGCACAATTTTAAATTGTGGAAAGCCACTGAAATCTGTCAACACTAAGTCCAATGAAAAGGAAGGGAAATCAAAAAGATTTAGAGATCAATGTCACAGTATCGAAGAGTTTCATTATATTTGACTTTTGGATTTGGGTCGTACAATATTTACTAAATGGTTACAAATTTAGTACAAATTCATATTTCCTCAGCCGGCCTTTAGATGGAAACATGTTCTTAACTGTGATATTCAATGCTCATTGACCAGTTTTTTAATCAAGAAGGGCCAGTCTTGTCGCTTCAGTTCATTCTTTCTTCCAATGGCTGGTATGACAAAATGACCTTACGTGGTATTCAGACGTTTCCAATCTTAACATAACCGAGGTAAGATAGCTAAACATTTTTAAGTTAGCAGAGCTAAATAAGCTGTGCCCATTCAGGGTTCTGAAATTTACTCTGTAATTGCTACATATAAGAAAATAATATTTTCCGAAAAAAATTCTTTTATGTAAGATTCTCTACTTTCCACCTTTTAACTCCTGCTCCTTTCAATTCCCTTTTATTCAAACTATTTTACTTACATTATGGTTGTAATTGGCTCCTGATATAAATCGATCTATCGATATGAAAGCGTGTGTCTTATTTTGATTTAGTGGTTTGGGTCATTCTGTATTGTGGTGTTGTCGGGTTGTGTCTACAAATAGAGTTATTTATTAGGGCGTTTAAGAGTCAGTTACGGTATCTTACAGGGAAGAGAACAGCAATAATCCTTTTTGCAGTCTACAGGGACGAAAGTAAACGAAGATAAATCTGAAGCTTATTAACTGTGAGAGAAAAATGTGATTCAAACTTTAATTTAATACATGGGTTTAGGATTTTTTCGATGTCGGATATTTATGAATGAATTTCAGTTAAAGCACTTCAAATTTAACTGATTTCTTTATTTCATCAGTTCCTAAATATAGCTTTCATGCGGCAATTAGAACCTCCATAGTTAATCAGTATATTTACAAGTTAGATATAAATAAAGTACACATTGTGATGCTAATTCTTTATTTCAGTGTTGTTAAATTTTTTTTGGCCTTCCGACAGTGAGAGCTGGCCTAGAAAATCCCTATTTTACTATGAAGATGAGCTTGGTAAAATTGATTAAATATTTCTGTTGAACTTCCTTGATATACGTGTAAACGTTCAATTATTAAGAATCGGCATCTTCTCAACTGCCTTGAAACTAATATTCAAAAAGTGCTCAATGTCCACTAAGTCATAAAAGACTAAACAAGGACTAAGAACAATCCAAACAAACAAGAAAAATTTAATTTTGGCACTGAAATTCTTCACCTTCATCCTCATATTTGTCCAATAAATGTATCTCCCTATATAAATCACACCTTTAATTGAAAATTATCCGATCATTTTATCAACTAGAATTTATCTGAAAGGGAGATATACAAATAGGTAAGTTCACAACGTCTTAATGGTGTCGTTCTTCAAGTTGAATAAGGTTTTAAATGGATAATTAACTGGTACAAATGTGAACATAGTCAAGTCACATCCTAATTAATGGAACCCCGTTATGACTTCTTTACTGTAAAAGCTATCCTGTTTGAAAATAATTCTAAACTTTCTACTTATAAAATACGTATCAATAATCATCAAAATCGATCAGAATCAGTACAGATCAAATTAGAACACCGTCTACCATAGTTAAATTTACATTAAGGATCTACTGAGTGTCCTAAAACAACCGAGCATCATAGAATGATTATGTGTACTAAAATTAAGGCAAGTTTTTGGTAGTGTTTAAATCTTCACTTGTCCTAAACGCTAATATCTCATAACTTGAAATACAAGACAAATCTACCAGATTTTGATATGTAAAATATGAAAAAATGTGTTACTTCTATACAGCAATCTTCTATAACATTATAATCTACAGTTGACCAAGAAGGGGCAAACTGATCATTCATGGAACAATACACTATAATGGTTTAGATTTAAACTTTAGGCTTCTTTTCCGAATTAATGGTCTCTATTTACCAGATCTTTGAGATTTTACTCAAGTGGTGATATATGATCACCGAACTTGTAGTTTTTGACGAATATAACTTTCTTCTTTTTACAATACTTGCCTAGCTTCGATTTTCAGCATATTATTTTACAAACAACAGGTAAATCGAAAGGGGAAGACAATATTGAATTTACCTCCAACAAGCATCGATACAATGGAGAAAATCTTTTCATTGACAGTGTTGGGTGAAACATTTCCAAACCCGACGGAAGTAAGGCTACTCATAGTAAAGTAGAGACTGGTAATGTAGATACTAGTCCTATTTGGTCCACCCGTCAGATTTACTCCATAATTTGAGGATGTCCGATGCGCGAGCTCAAAAAGCCAACCTAAGATATTGTAAAAGAAGCATATGAATACCGTGTCCGAAAATCTTACATAGTTTAAAATTATACAGATTGAGATTGGGCAAATAATTCCCAAGCCAAATTAAGAGAATGTATTGTCATAATTTTTGAGTAAGGGGGAAGCAGAATGCAACTCTCTGGAGAGAAATTTCAATTCTGCCACAGTTAACCAATGCGGTTGGTAATTCTTATCACTGGGTATGCATCGATAGACATCGAATCCGTGATCTCTGACTTCACAAGACGAGTATATTAACCACTGCACTTAGTACCCTAGGATAATCTTGTTTTTCCTGTGCAAGTAGTGCAGGATTGAAGAAGTTCATGACTGTCAACATATTGACAAAAGAATATAAGCAAAGAGGTGATGTATTCCAGTTTTGACAGTTAGTTGGAGAAGAATTTTGACAGAAGTGACAAAGTCGAGAAAGTAAATAATAGCTGTTTAGCCGTTTGACTGTATAGCTTTGTTTTGCCCCAAAATGGAGCTTTTAGGACCTCTCTGGTTTAATTCACCACTGACGTAGTGTTAATGAGGATTGTTATAATAAAAAAGGGGTATTAAATAAATTATAGGCATTTAGTTGATAAGGTCAAGTTATAAATACTGAAAACATTTTATTAATTAATCCTGAAATAATAATGAAATTGTAAGGGTTAACAAAGTTCTAATTTAGTATCCCTCTGAAAATTCTTGATTGCCTTTGATAAATGAATACGATTGCTGAAAGAGAACATGATGAGTTGAGAATGAACCAAAGCATATTGCTGAAAAACTATGCAAGTTCGACAGAGAGAGGGAGGAAGAAAGAAAGGAGAGGGAGAATGATTGAGGACCAGGAGTTTGCAACCAGTTTGTAAGGGACGGCATGAACGCAACGCAAGCAAATGAACGAAGTCATCACAAGGCTTTGGCAATTTCAAATCAATAATTGATACGCTACAGGTGAGAGAAATCGATTATATTATATTATGTAGGTATTCGAACGAAAATAATAATCTTACCTGAAATATTTAAATTAACAGGTTTTACAGAACGAATTAAAAAAAACATTTAGGGGTACTCTTTTAAATTACAGAGCATATTTTCATTAAATATGAGAGAATTTCGGATAATTAAATATTTAATTTCTATTTCCATATTAAATTAATGCAAGATAGGTTTCATTATATTAAATTCATGAAACGAAATCATGTTGAAACTCCGAGATTTGTACAACATATTTGAGATGTTATAAAATCCAAATGGAAGCAGAAATCGCCGGTGTAACGACTATGGATTGCCTTGAAGTCCCCAGGGATTGGTTAATTTTAAAGTACAATACTTGGTGGAATTGAGATAAAAAACAAATGAGTTTTGGTTTGCCTTCCTCTTCGCTTAAAAAGTGACATTTCAATGGCCTTCGTAAAATTGCTCATAAAATATGAAAGGGTCACAAACGTCCCCGTTAGTGTGTCAAGAATATTTTCGATGCAAATGGTGATTATCTATTGAGATTTAATGCTAAAAATAATTATGCCGTCTAATCTCAGTATTGAAGGGTAAATGTAAGAACAGCAATCCGTCATTAAGATAATTCAATCAAGGCAGATTTTTCTGCCGTATATGCTCTTTCTTCTCTATCAAATTGACTTCTGGATGTAAAAAAAAGCCCAAGAAAGTGTGGCAATGAATTAGATCCTCACGCATGAACCTTGTCGATCTTAATTGCATTAATGATAGAAAACATTTTGATATCTACATGTTTTGCGCGCTTTCTACGAAATATCTTCTTTGATTTTTCAGCTAAATCCCTTATTTTATATTAAATAGACACAATCTGCTAAAACTACGCATGTTATTACCTACATTTAAAAATAGTAAATAAATATCTTAGTCATTCAGAAAGAGACTAAAATAAAATTTTTATTGTAATAAGGTAAGCCACATATTTAGTCCTCTGAACGCTGCCATATAACGTTCACAAAAGCTTATTAATAATGCGTAAGATCATTATGATTTCCCAACCAATGACAAAGAAATGGATGGAAGTGGCAAGACCGAGCATTAAAATTGAACGACTGTTAAATAAGCACTGCGTATCGTTGATAGGAATCCGCTCAGGAATCCACATTACGAATCATGAAATTCGAGTTTTGAAAAGTGAATTACCAAATAATTAAATAGTGTAGACTCTGATCGTTAAAATAAACTTAGTTCCTTGACCTTAGAATTAATACCTTTTTGATCTTCCGCTCTTTGTCATTTATCGGACTTATCATTAACTGGTTATAGTTGCTTTCATACTGTGAAAGGTGTACAGTTTTTTGCCTTGCTGTGGTTAAAATAATAATGTTGCAAAACATGTGCCAATACATAAAAATTCAATCAATTTAATTAAAATAAAACAAAGGAGGCATTACTAAAAATAACGAACAGTTTATTTAATTAAATTATGCGTGAATAAATAAAACATTAAAACAAAGCATTAATTTTATTTTGCTCATATGTGCTTGGTAAGAAAAATTTCCTGTGACAAAACGTTGATAAACAAATGTGTTTTTTTTATTTAATGAAACAGAAAAAATAAATTATTCATATCAATATGATCACGAGAATTGACCGTTTTTTATTTGCATTAGTGAGAAATATTGCCATTCCCAAAGGGGTCCATATCAATTAGCAAAACAAATCTTTCGGAAGCAAACTTACAATAGTTTGCATTCTTTCATTCATTCATCCACCCCGAATAAAACTAATCAGTGAGAATCTATACCATTAATTTTTCCACCCATCCGACTTAGTAAATTAGAAAATACTTATTGACTGAACATGAAGTGTTTCAGTTTTGAAAGCCTAGAAAATTTTTACAGATATAGGTTTTTCTAAGCTTGACAAGGTTAAAATTCATTTCCTTGAAAAAATAGCCTGTAAGCGAAATGTTCTACTATTTCTGATGAAAACATGCCAATCGAAACGCCTCAAAAATTTCAAGAATAAAATTTCCTGAACTGGATGGTGCAACAAATGTTACAACAAAAGAAATCAATTTAATGGGGGGAAAATAGAATGGTCCAGGTGAAACTCATATTAAGTGCAATTGATCGATTTTACTCTTAAGTCATGAAGTAGCACTTGTGAGACTGAAGTTAATATTGACATCTATTTCATAGGGATTTTAAAATTTTGAAACCAGACGTACGTATCAGACCATAATATTTCTTAAGAAAATACATTATTAATATATTTCATTTTCATTGCGTTACCCCTATTATAATGAAAAATTCATCTACTGCAAAATATCTCAAATTGTGATATGAAACTGCAAATAATAAACCAAATATCGAAAAGGGGTTGTCAAATGAGGCGGTTATAAATAAAAAATTGCAAGTTGTTACTATTTTCATCTGATAAAAACAAACAAAGTGCTACTGAAAGCGATTTAAAAAATATTTCTTCTAACTGAGGACTGTCGAGTAAGTCATACATTTGAAGGAATTGAATTCGCTTCTTTGATTTCATCATGAACTTAAGGAATATTATTGAATTAATTCTATTTTGTGCCTATGTGTCACTGTTCTATCCTTTTTTCCAACTTCATTCTGCGATGGGATTTATTTCTGACCAAATAAGATATTTAACGATTTTCAGCCTTGTCGAAACGTCTCCTTTACTCTACAAATTAGTTGCAATTTCAGCTTGCAAAGCTCTCACTTACCATATTACTCTCCTTCCCATCTTCACGAAGGGAAGTTCGGAAAACTGAGAACAGCTAAAGCTTAACAAGTTTTTGCTGTTCTAACATTGACATCATCTAAGTTAGAGCTCAACTTCGTTCAGTAGAAAGCAAATACATTTCAATGTAAACGCATTAATACTGTAGTTGCTTGTGGCACAAGTGAAGAAACACAAATCTTTTGCCAAATACAGATACTTTTATTTAAACATCGTATCAAGCATAGAAATTGGATAACAGAATACATTAAAGAGAAAGAGAACTTTATAAGACATTATATTCCGTGCGTCTTTGACACCTAATTTCATCTTCAAATTGGTATTTTTACTGAATGTCTTTTATTCATTACACTAAGTAGTCTTGGAATGAGAATAATATTATGAAAGTGCCAATCGAGTAGCGCTAAAAATAACTAATAATAATAATTTATAATACGATTTATTACTCAAAATTTTGATATATGAGCGAAACTTGTAATTTGTTTCTGACATTACATAGGTGCATAGTTCTGCTGAGCTTTTCAGTGACTAGTTTTTAAATGATCTACCTTCCATAATTTTTTAAAATAGCACAATAATAAAACGATTATTAATCATCACTAATTTTGGCCTGATTTAGATTTTTAAAATAAACTATTTGTCAGAATGCAGTGTATGATCGTACGATGCGGTAGGCTACCAGTGCTCCGGCCTGCGATGATGTCTGTCTAAAACTCCTCAGTCCAGTTTAGTTAATCAATTAATTAATTTTTTTAATAACTTTACAAAGAAAGCGTTCCATGTTTGCCTCATCGAACATAAATATTCGTTTAAACCAAACTGCAGAGAAAGAATTAATATTTCAAACTTTGTTCAGGAGGTATATAATTGACCATACGTTAATCTATTTAGTTACCACTCAAATTAAGGGAAATAATTTTGATTGGCTCACTTTTGAATTTCAAAATTTGAAAAGACAAAAAATAGTTGCTTCGTTAGAGACTGTCTGGTTCTTTATGCTGCAATCAAGAACACCGAATGACTAGTCTAATGCAAAAAATATGTGCGTTTGAGGTCAAAGTCTGATGTATAACCAGACTACTGTCAGACGGAATCATGGAGCATATCTAAAACTTAACAAAGACTTGAATTAGATTTCCAAAAACAATATATTCGAACATCATTGTAATTTACTTTCTCTGAATTTAAATCAGTCATTTGAATCAAGAATTACATCGATAGTGCAATATGAATAGGACATGTGATTTTCAGTGTAAGGTCACTTGTAACAAAGCCAGTTTGCGTTGTTCCTTTCTCTTATTTTAACAAATATGAATAGAATATTTTTATTATTCAATCTCTTGTGCCATATTAGTCGATGCAAGTTCTGCGAATGAAGGAACCATTTAAAAGGAAATCTTATAAAGAAGGTTTCTATAAACCTAATAAAAATAATTTTCAAGAATATCAAGGAACAACATCTTTCAGCACGCAAAGTGAAAAATCTTATCAAGAACTTGAGTGAATTAGATAAGTTAACTTAGTTAACTTACGTGACCTCCATTACTCAAAAAGAAACAGAGAGAGAGAGAGTGTGTGTCCTCCACAAAACTGGTAAACTTTAAGGTGGCTAGGTAAAGCATGGTAAAAGAGAGTTTGAGGGCAGAGAAGTAAATCAAAGACCGGTTGGAATTAATTTTCCCGTAAAGGAAAGAATCGATAATTTTCAATGGTGGATGAGTAGCAAAGTAACTTTAAATTCTTCATTTCATTTGTCAGTGTATTGAACTTCTGTCATGTAAATAGGAATCTGTTGGGTTTTCGCTTGTAATCAGATTCTATGGAGGATGTTTTAAATCTTAAATAACAATTTGAATTAATTTTAAATAAAATAACTATGTCTTAAATGTAAAATAGTGATGGAAAGGAATAAAAGTGGTTGCACTTAGCGTTATTCAGTTAATCAACAAATGAATTCAACTTAGAAGATAAAAGACTACAAGGAAAAACAAAGGGGTCTTTTCCAGTCATCAATAACTCCACAATAATAAATAATAAATGAATAAATAATAGTATTCATATTTCATTACATTACGTTTTTGAAATGACATGCTCTTCAGAGACCTTCATGGTTAAAAACTCATAATATGGCAAAAATAAGTCATAAATTGCCTGGTGATGTAGTAACTGCATCCTATTCGAGCGGAGTGTTTACCAATTTAATTGTTTCTCTTTTTCATTGGTGTTGAAAGAGAATAACATCTTTAATTTCATTATATTTTAACAAGATATTTTCAAATTGATTACTTAAGTAGTTTTCTATTAGCGCATTATACTTTACTTGAATGAAATATTAATTACACTGTTTCAATAACAAGAATCAATAAGTACAGATTTAATCTTTACTATAGTTGCTAAATTTTAAGACTTATTAATGATTTAATTCCAATCTAAAATATTTCTATCTATAGTAAAACGAAAGAGTAGCATGTAATATCCAACCTCCAGATAAAGTATTGCCTCCCCCCCCCCTAAAATCTTTAAGTGAATTTTTAAATATGTTTGAAAATAGGCCTCATAGGTAATTTGGTAAAGGAATTATTTGATTAATAAGTATTTTTCAGTACATATAGAGATGTAGTTCAGACGTGACTGTTGAATACGATATCTCGATACTTATCAATGCTCTGGGCAGTAAAAGTAGGTAATTTCTAACTAAAAACGACAAATAAAACTCTCACAGATCATTTCCATGAAAAGGCACTTAAAAGCGATCATCTGGAAATCGGGGAGAATGAATTTCAGTATAAACATTAACTGGGATCAATAGGTCTGATTAAAGATTGAATATCAGGTTTGGAATACTCACTTCTTGCTCTGTTAGGTTCGTTTATAATAGAGGAAATTCCTTAGCTTAAGAATCTGCTTACCTATTCAACGGATACAGTTATTTTGGTGCACAACACGCATTCTTTTTGTTTCACAGTGTTGTATTAGAGATAATCGTAAATAATTTTCTCCGTACATTCAATTCAATACCTGTTTTCTTCCACATATTCGGCTTGATTATAGCTGTAATGCTGTAATCGATGAAATCGTAATGAAGAGCCAACACTTAAGGTTAGGGAATGGAAATAGAGTAAAAATATAAACCTCTGGAAGCTTTTACATTTCTGTTTGGAGTAAAAGAGTACAAATATCTCTTTTATATGAAGATTTTATTGTTTTTATTCGATTAGATAATGTAAAAATATTAATAGAAAGTACACTATTAACGAAAAGTCGAAATAAAGGTTATCGTGTCAAAATTAAAATGGCATTAAGATTAGTATGCAAAGATTATTTTGTTTCGTATATTTTAAAATCGAACTTAATTGAATCCACTTGCCTCACTAAAGCGTTTTAAAATAAGTAAATATTTTTGCATACTCTTAGAGGCATTATAAAGAGGAGTATGTAAATCGGAACAAGCATTTCAAAAATCGGAAGTGAGCATTCAACACCTATTTCAAATGCGTATGCATTGGATGATAAAGGAACGAATCGATAATTCATGCGCCATTAATCAGAATTCGCAGAAAATTGCAGTTTGGTAATATCTCTAATAATGCAAGTTTTCCAGGTTTGATTTAATACAAAATAATGAGTATAGATGTCAATTTTAATAGAAATAAGAAGCTTGTAAAATGGGCACTGTGAAAGTTGTATTTAATTAAATTGTTCAGTAAACGAGATCTGAACATGATGGACAATAATTTATCTAGATACCCAGGGACCAAATCAAGAAGATTGTGCTTTGGTATAGTTGAACATTGCAAAGTGATTTATGCTACTTATGAGGAAGTGGACAATTCTGCACTTTATGACTTTAAATAAAGCATGACTTGATATTCTAACCTTCGCCATATAAACCTCGTTTCATCCCTTACTTACCCGGTAAGCTTTTTCATTTTTTGTTCTATTATTAAAGTATACTATTTTTTTAATATCAAAAGTAATGCCGCGTTTTTGATGTCTATTTGGGAGTATTTAGCTATAACATTTTGCAGTAAGCCTTGTTTACTTATTTACTGTCATCAGTAGGTTTCGTACAGTGTAAAGACATATTGGTAAAATGTCACAGAATGTGACTGAATAACAATAATAATTACTAACTTAACTGTCCCCCCTTGTATGAACTAGCAAATCATAGATACCTTCTGCCTGATCAATAAATGTTGATTTTTCGAATATTACCAACTTAAAATTGTTTAACTACTCAGTTTAATGTGAAAAATACGGAGAACCTAGTTAATTCAATTGAAGTTCTCACAAAATTGTAGTGTAGTGAAAGTGATAAAAATGCAAATGTGAGTTCTTTAACTGGCCTTCTGTCCAATATTGCTGAGCATTGCTTGACTTGTACTTATCATTTTAATGATTTTATTATAAGCAGTTGAATCGAATACAGACTTTCAATAATTCGTAACTATAGTTTTGCATACATTATGGAAGTACTCTGCCAAAATGGGTGCATTGCGGAAAGAATTCAAAGCAGTTGGCCAAGTAGTCGTACTGACTGCTACTCAAACGCTGCTGAGTCCTGTTCGCTTAAATATATCCCTGTCAGATAAAACAAGCGTATATTAGAGAAGAAATTAGCTGTGCAAACACTCTTTGTTATTTTGCGCTATTGGAAGTTTACATTCATATAACTCTAACTCAAGGCTGCTCAATGAAATAAAGGGAAAATGTTTTCATGAAACAAATAATACAATTTAAAGATAGAAATGAGTGTTAATGGTAATCTCTGAGTCTTGCAGAATGTGAAAGCCATACTTTCCATTGTCCAATAAATATCCTCGACACGATTTTTAATAAAATGACTTATTAGTGTTTGAAATATTTCATCAATCTATAGCGGTAAGATAGGGGTTCTTATTTTATAAAAATTCCTAAAACATATTGAACTCTGCGATCAAATTTATTTCCTTTTTTCACAAAAAGGAAGCCCAATGAAGCAGAAGATTTTACATTTTTTGATAAGTAAATTAGAAAATTAACAAATTAGAATAATATTCTTTCCATATCCACGAATGTAAATCCCAATATTTTTAGACAAATTAGCAATTCCAGCTCTTTTACAATAAGAAAATGAAGTAAATTAAACTGAAAAATCAGTCATAAAATATATATCGATTGAGCATTCGTATTTGTACTAATTATTGTCATCTCTCCTGGCTCTCTATCACTGGAAAAACAGTATATTGTATTAGTAAATCCAACCTTTTAGAATAATACACTGGTTTATAAAAAATTAACTCGCTGGACATTAATGAAATTACAAACTCAGGAAACAAATCCTAAATCTAGAAATGCGAAACATTCTAAAATGAAACAGTGAAGTGAAAGCATATAACCTGATTTCAGGAATCAAATTAAGTGCGATATTCAGGATTTACTGACTTTATTTCCAACTTCCAATTGCTCAGTCTGTTTTCACTTTATAATGGAATACTTCAATATTCTCTGTGTTCTGATGATTGAGCGTAATTCGGAATGTATCCGCGTAGAAAACGCCTAACTCAGGTTTTGATTAATGATTGCCATTTAAACAAAAGGTGGAAAGAGAAGATTAATTTACAGAAAACATCAATTTATTCAAAATTATCACTGATTCAAAGCGTCAGTAACCATTAGCATTATATATGAAAAGGGGACAGTTTAACACACTGTCTCCTGTTTTGGGGTGGAATTTTAATGTGTATTGCAATAAATTTATAAAGAAAATCTCAGTATTGCAAATGTTCTAAAATGCTTGGAAATATTTGGTGGAGCTTTTTGCAGCTCTGAGAAAATTTTTTCCTTAAAAATCTTCCAGCACTTAGAATACATTCGTACATAATTTGTCAGACACTTTTAGTGACCTTGGTAACCAATTTTTCATACTTTCTGCTTTTTTGTTTAGCGCAGTATATGCCCCATTCCACAGCGTAGACGTTACTTATTTATTTTTCAAACTTTGTTGTCATTATCACAGCTTACTGATTACTAGGCCACTGGTTTCTCTCTTCTTTTTCTTATATAAATATTATTTCAACATTTCCATATTCCTATGTTAGTAAAATTCAATCACTTAATTTGTAGGATTTATCTATCCTACCTTGGCGATATCTAAGCCAGAAACTGTCTTGCAATGGATCGAAAATGAAATTTCTACCATTTTTTAAAATCCAAAGCTAGCAAGGAGATAGACGATTTCACCTAAGTTAGATTAATTTCCTTTTGAGCTTGCACGTAAAAATTGTTGTATATAGCAATAAGTTGGACTCATACTCATATCCGTTTATTAATAGCATGAAAGAGAAAACTGAGGTTTAATAATGTTTCAAAATCATCCTAAAGAAAAGTTAAAGTGAACTTACTGTGATGTCTAGTCTCCAAATTCCTTAGTTCATTAGTGCCAATACTGTACCAAACACAAGCAAACCAATGTGCCAGGAGGAAAAATATACACATCAGAATGCCCAAGACGACTGCGCTGTATTGCGAATAACGTTCGATCTTCTGAACCAGCCTTGCTAGTCGCAGCAACCTTGCCAATTTCATAAGATGCATCCAGGTTGCCTGTGGGGAGGGGAGAGGGATAATCAATGTGATCTAAATGTCGTCAAAGGGAAGTAATCACTTTAAAATTTCAATAATTCTAAATAAATGTTAATGAAAGTGATTTTTTCCTGTTCCCTTTTTTGCTTAATTCATTATGTATATCCTCATTTATACTGTTTATAGTGACCTTCATTAAATTACAAAGAAAAAATTTTATTGATTTATTATTTTAGCAATAAAATAATAGAATTAAATATTTATGAAGGCTGTAAATAAAAGACTGAATATGGCGTCAGTAGATTTTAAATAGAAAAATTGTACTGATATCATTATCCAATAAACATACGAAACAAATCCTGCCGAGTTCAGGGTGTATATTTAAGGCCTTTCCTCATCTCATGCGACTCAATAATCGGAAAAATGTTGAAATTATTCCTGAATTCAGGTTTTTCTAAGCTTCTTTTGAAAGATATTAATGCCTGTATAATTTTTAAGAAAATCAATTTAGAAAACTCAAAATAATGAAACTCGGAATATTTCATTTTATCATAATGCCTTCATATTTGAAACTAAATTACTCGAATTTTGAAGAAAATCTGTTAAATTTAATTGCTTCATTAATATTTTTAATTCTTACTTGTAAAAATCCTTTATCCAATCAAATCCAACAGTAATTGAATAATCTGATTGCAACTTTGTCTTATTCTGAGTTAAGTTGAACCTTATTAACAGAATATTATAGTTCTCGGTAATTCACCTCTCCTTAAATATGCAGCGTCATCATCACCCACTTCTCATACTTGTTCGTTTTCAAGTTGAAAAATGCGGGATTTCTGAACCGCCTGACAGATGTTTCTCAAATGCCCCAATTCAATCTCAGTCATAAATGTTTTCTCGGATTCTTATATAATTCATATCTTTGACAGGAAACCTTATCCATAATTAACTAAATATAAACTCACCGATAATGTTTGTGAAAATTAAGATATTAAATATCATATCGTATCTGACTGTCTAGTTAAGTTATATCTTCACTATTGACATTTAATATTTTCTGCAATTACTTGAAATTCATAAAACGCCTAAGATTTAAGGTAGGAAAGCGGCCTTAAATTCGACACATCTGTAATTTGCGTATCCTAGTTAAAAAGAGATTCAAATTTAATATTCAATAGCATTTTTCATTTGACACTTATTTCATTTTGAGCACTTTCCAATTTAATAATAAAATTATATCGCAAGAATGCCTAAAATGTGGTCTTTACTTACCACGGGAGATTCAGGATTCTGAATAGTTTTGATAATATCAAAAGGAACTGCAGCAATAAGGTCAAGAATGAACCATCCACGTATATAATTGAGCGCAATCTCCTTCGAATGGTGAACCACCTGTCCACTCTTGCTGACAAAGGTTGTCCGAAAATTCAGTAGTATATCTAAATTTAAAATAGTTATAACTTACAACTTTGTGATGAAAAGTCTTCTTAACGTTCCATTTCAAATTAAAATTGTTACTAATAGTTGTGACACATATAAAAATTATGCACCCGTTTGTTTCATTTTTACATGATAAAATATAACTTTTGCAAATAAGAAGCAAAAATTCGTTGAGATTATTTGACAAAAAAATCAAATTCATTGTTGTTTTTGCGACTGAAATAACTAAAGCTATTATTAGTGAGAGAACACTTGTGCAAATAATACGATTCCATTTCATCGAATAGGTGATAAAATTTCGGAATTAAATTACCCATAAACCCACATTTTGCTCAGATATATTAAATTTGAAAATTTTTTTCAATTTGCAAAGTTGTTAGCTAATGTGATTCCAGTTTGGAGAGTTATTTGAAGAAAAATTATGAATCATCATTTGAACTCCATTCTGATAGATGGAGTTCTTGAAACGATTGTAACTTTATCAATTTTAGGCAGAGAGACGATTTTTATGTTTTACCAGGCCAGTTTTTTTTCAAAAGATCCAGCCTTGAAAGCTTAATGAATATCATACAACTAAATTTCATAAAAGGAAAACAAACTTTCAACATCTGCGATTTTCAAGCTGTCAGCATTTCTAACTTCTACTCTGTCTCTTTGTTGATCGTGATGTCAATTCAAATATTCTTGGTGCACTAGAATAAAGTTCACAGGCTTTATCCTTTGTGCTAAATTAGACTGGAATTAGACTACTGGATTCTCGTCAGGATATGCAGTTTCGCCACTGCTGAAGTTACTGGTTATCCGGAAAATCCAAACAATTTCCCATGTCCATTGTATGCATATGCGGATGTAACTTCTTACTAATGTGAGATAAAACCTTCATGTATGTTACATGATTACTCACTTATTTCTAATGGGTATGAGCAGCGATGACCGTAGCCTAACCACAATTAAAAATAAGAGAGATTTAGCTTGGATTATAGAGGGCAAAACTTTTGTTCAGTTCAACAGAAGCATGAATATGAGGGACAAAAACAGCTCTGCTGTCAAAACCAAATAAACTGTTTATTGTGTGAGGCAAGATCATTTAAGAAAAACAAATTACTTCGTCATTGATCACTGGATATCGTGGATAAGATAAACCTCAGTAATCCATGTGATTTACGTTGAAATTTGAATGTTAGAATATAAATTATCCATTAAGTAGATATTTGCAACCCACTTTCAAAAATCGAATGAAATAAGAATATTTGATACTTTAACACTACACCCATGGTCTTGTTAAGTTTCTGTCTCCATCATTTTTGTGCTTACTGTTTTACTTGCTCTCCAACAATAAATAACAAAGTATGCGATATGTTGACCAAACTAAACAATATACCTATAATAAAGAGGACCTCAATAATCATATCAAGTGTTCGAAGATATCGTTCATTTCCGTCTCGATGAAAAGCGGCATTGTATGGGACCATGATTGCAAAGTAGAATGTGCAGAGAACGATTAACCAGTCCCAGACGATTTTGAGAATACTGTAATGCAGGAGTATACAACACGAGGATTTCAAATCCTGCACTTTGTACTCGGGAATGGAATTCTTTGTTGAAAGGTGTGGAAGCTAAAATAGGGAAATAATATATTGATTAACTGTTAAATAAGATCCCAATTAAATCAATACCAATTATTTTTATTGTCGAAAATATGATACGATATAATAAACGTTAAGGATAACTTTTTAAATAATAATTCCATTTGTTGACTTTTTGTTCAAATCACTACTTAGCTTTCCAACGCTTTTTCTTTTAATTCGTCCAATAAGTAAACTTTTTTAAAATTGAACTGACCTGAAGGATAATATAGTCGAGCATTAATAATTCGTTTTAAAAGAAAAATTAAAGTTTTTATAAAATATAGTTGTTTAATAGATTAAACAAGTCAGCAAAAAGCAAAATTCATTTCGTTTTAAAATAGCTTTAATTATTTGAGGATGGAAGAAATTATTTCCTATAAGCAGTTATCCTATTTTCGATTTGAATAATTACCTGAAATAATTTTATTATTAACTTGCTTTAAATCACAAATCGCTTAACTTTGGAGCTATTTTTAAATAATTCAATTTTATAATGAAATTTGTAATCTTTAGATTCAATATTAAGATTAAATATACGTGTTTGGAATTATATCGGTATAGGAATGAAATGGAGGAACAGAAAATAATATCCACTGATAAATATGAATCTTAATATCGGCTGAAAATTTTTCAACGTCTCTTCGAAGGTTACATTGGTCGAATGAGAATAAACTACCATCCATAAAAGTCATAAGCATTTATATAGCAATAAATAAAAACATTAATGCTAATAATATAACACTATAACTAATCGCATTTGGGTTATTAAAACAGGTAATAGCAACCTTTTCTTCATGAAATGAAAAATTTGAATTAGCCGCTTCGAAATCCGTAAATATTTCCGTGGGTTACAATTAACCTTATTTTTAATTTTCAGCACCTTAAATTTCTCGAAAATTTTGATATATGAAGGAATCGAATTTGAATCGTTTTTTCAAGTTTGTTCTTTATGCTCAAGGGTGTTCTAAACCTCAATTTCGACAAGTCACATTAGCTTTTTTGTCTTTAATTTATGTGGGCGAATATGATGCGATCGATTACTGTAGTTTTACTATATTAAAATGGAAAATATGGCGTCTGGAAAGCTTTTGCCTCTCCATTACTCGAAGAGTATCAGTACATATGTCATACTTTGGAACAATTATAATTCTGAGTATCAACTTTCAATACAGTATTTACTGAGAGTGGAGAAGAAAATAGGGGATATAAGTCTTGAACTTGAGATATCAACATTGGTGTGGTTGTGGTTAGTTGAGAGTTAATAATGACTTTCGAAGCTAAGCTTTCATGGCAAGCAGGTGCAAGTTATTAGTAAATGTCGGTTATTAAGAGAAAATTAATCTCATTCAGTTAGTATTGGTCTTATTGCGAAAGGAACTAAAGACCCGACTTAACCAGATTAAGAAGATCAGGAGGTGGTTTCGTTTCCACCTTCATATTTAAAAGTCAATAGTTGATTTAGATCGATGATCAAAAGAACGGGATGGTATTAGATAATTTTATTTTGATGCAACATTGCATGAGATATTCCTACTATCATAAAATAACCTCATTGAAACGACGCTACTATGTATTTTATTTTATATTTACCTGGTTGGCTACAATATGTGTTGTGGCCAAGATATCTATGATTAAAACATATTGCGCAGCGAAAGTAACGATGCTATCATTTAAGACAGTAAGGATAAAAAAATCATTTGTTTATCTCAGGTAGCCAAAAGAAACAAAGAGCTATAATTCTACACGTGGAAATACTTTCTAAGAGAGTATCATGTGATGCTCTCGACAACTTTCTAATAAAGTACTCACAACAAAAATACGCATAAAAACAATTTGCCTGATTTCAGGTAAAAAGTTTTCACTTCAGCGGTGCTTCTGTTCGTGTAAATCTGTGAAAAAGTTGATCAGAGAAATAAACAAGCTTTCATTGACTCAGGCTAATATCTTATATTCACAAATCATTCGTAAGTAGTTTTACTTGTATTTTTTAGTTTTATTAAGATCTTCCAAATAGAAAAAGCACAGTCAAGTATTTTTTGGGCAATCCAAAATAAGGGACTTTTACAATTAGTAATATTGCTTATGTAGAGCAGAGTAGAATGAGCTTTTAATCTTGTAGGGACAATTAAACAGTAAAATAGGGTAATTGGGGATTGGGAGGGGTAAGGTTTGAGTAAAGTGGGGAATAACGTCAAGGCATGAAAGGAATCTTACTTCATTCGAATTCAGAATTAAGCAATTGGTCAAACTTTGCTAAATGTACCTAGACTTAACCCCTGGACTCTACAGTGCTCCATGTGTACATTATACAGACCTAATTGCCCAGTTATCGAACTAATATGGTGGAAAATTTATTGGAAAGTATTAATTCCTGCATATTTTGAAATTTAACTATTAAGAGTGCCATCTTTTAGTCGATTCCAAATGATTGATGGTGCAAATCTAGACACTTATATTTATTATTCAAGCCACCTGTTTTATGATGCACTACAATTTTTTAGAGACTTCTAACAATAAAATTGGAAATTAATGGTACCTAATATATACATATATATATACTCACCTCAAACTCTAATCCTTTTAATAGCTGTCATCTAAAACCGAAAAGGGTGTACCAAAATTCCTTGTCTACCATGTTAATTCTATCGAAATAGCATTTGATTTATTTGTTGATATTAATTTCCTCCATTGTTTTGCTGACCTTTAATTCAATCTCTTTTAACTTACAGTTTTGGAGTTGATAAGCATTAAATTTGATTTATTTTCTAGACAGAATAGACGGGGCGATTTTTTACTTTATGAATTTTAGTCTGTTTCTATTCGATAATCTTATTTCGAGATGCTTTAAGATACTACTAACTATTCAAATCTTTTTCTTTATCGTCTACTTAATTAGGTCCAGTAAGTTTCGACAAAGCTTTTGGGTATCAAAAGAATGAATTTATATGTATAATTTTAAAGAAAAATACAAGAACTTTATTACTAGAAGGCGAGACTCTAACATTGAAAATTTTAATGTAAATTAATGAAAATTAAATAACACAGGACTCTCGCCGACTGTACGAACTAGGCTGCTACAAGAATGAATCATATTCCACAGGTAACAGGGAGAACGCAGCAACGTTGTAACGACTAAACTGAGAAAGCGTTTTTGTAGGATATAAAGTTTGCAACTCATATTTTGATAAACTACTGAAATTTCGAAAGGACGGCGCATAATTACAACTATGTGAAAATTACAATAAACAGAATTATGCTGAGGAGAAATAAAGTTGCTATGCGCATACAATAGAACCAATCATTTCCACTTTAAATGAAGAACATGTCGGTTTGTCCATTTTGAAACAAGCTCATATGTAATGCTAGGAGATATAACACATTTCACTATTTCTTGCTGTCGCGAATCAACATTGATAGTAATGTAATCGAAGAATTAAGATAGCACTTGACATTTTCCCAGAGAATTTTAAATTTTGCCCCATAAAAGTTTTAAATAAAAGAAAATAAATTAAATAGGAAAAATATTGGAAACAAATATAAACTAAAAATGAAGTAAAAATTATTGAACTATCATTTAAACATATGTCTAGAACAGTAGAAATTAATTTCAAGTAATGATTCAGTTAGTTTCATGTAATCATTAAAATTTATATACTAGCTTAAATGAAACGTGACTTTATTCGCAAATTAATAGGTCTAGCTGGATAATTTATAGTCAAAAGCAGATTTATGACACAATTACTACAAGACTAAGACAGTATTTTTAGATTAAGCGGGGGATACTCAAAATAAACAAATTTAAATTATATCTTCCCAAGACTTAACATGAACTCAAACTGAGTTAAGTCGCTCAAGTTGGAAATATCATATTTCTCTAATCTTAGAAGAGTAAACTTTGAACCAATGTTAAGTTAGTAGTTACCAAACTAATGTAGACTTATAATTAATTATAATTGTAGCCTGATATATTTACATGAGAGAAAATTAAGGAAATATACATGATTTAATAAAGTTTGCCTTGAAATTTGCCATGTGTAAAACCTTTGCTAGTCTCATCTGCCTCACTATGGCTGTAAGAAGGAACATATGTATATCTAAGCGGCATGACCAACTATTCTATTAAAGCAACAGGTTAATAGACCCTGAATATCGTGGACATAAACGCGCCTGGATATCTACTGGTCGATCTTGAGATTGAGCTGCAAAACATGCGCATATTATCAGTAAATCATACTCCTTATAAGAAAGTGAAAAGCTCAATAATTTCGGAACTCACATAGCATTCTAAATCCATTTTATACTACCCTTCGACTGAGTTTATATATTTGTTGCTACTTAGTGCGTTTGGAAGCTATTTTGTGATTAAAACTTACAATAGTGGGTTGTTTTTGCATTTTAATAGGTAAAATTTATGTGTACCGTAAATATCAGCTTTCCTGCTAGATTCTCACAATTTTAAATCATTAATTTTAGTAATACGGCTTCAATAAACCTTTTTTTATACGTTTTAATTTTCATGAAAGAGAGCTTAACTGTTTAATCCTTATGAGTAAAATATGGTAAAACTGAAAGCTCAATCTGAGGGAACTCTATTGTGTTAATTTCCAAGTTAGTATCAACTAAGTGCTCTTATGGCAACGAAGAAGGTTGAAGAGTCAATGCCCTTGCTCTTAAAATAGCTCAGATTAACTTCTAGTCAAGTACATTATTAAGAGATCCGAAATAAAAAGTTATTTTTGAATCTTTGACCTGCATCCCTTATTTCTGTCCGACATTTTCCTTCAGCTCATTTTAGTATTTATTTTTTATTCCTCGTTTTCATGGGCTAAAATTTGGATCTTTTGATTAAGAACGACTAATGATGAATTGTAGCCTAAACTAATTTGTCAGATCCCTAATTTATAAACAGCTGCTGGAGAAAACAGAGTCACTTTAAAACCCTTTCCACACTTTTCCAGTAAATTCTAATTAATCCTAAACAACTGAATGTAGCACTTTTTGAGATCAGATTTCACCACCTCACGAAGGTATGGCTAATACCATATATCAGTCATAAAATCGGATAAAAATGTCTAAATCGGAAATATTGATACCCGTTTTCTCTAAGAAATACTAAAATATTGTTAGAAATTTTACCTTTCTGTTTCATTATTTAAAATCTTTCCACGAAATTCACATTTAGACCTTTAGAAACCAACAAATTTCTGTGGTACGCAGCTATCTAGTCTTACAGAAGTGCTTTACCTTCAAAGATGGGTTTTGAATAAAAGTAGACAGGCCCACTGTAGGCATAATAGTGGAAAGAAACTAAGGAATTGATGTTTGACAGCTCTAGCACATCAGAGATAATTTTTTACAAATTGAAGTGTAAGATGTTAATAATAGGAAAGTAAAAATTAACGATTTAGACCAAAATTAGAAAATAAAAGATTGAAATCCTTGAAAATCAACTTAAATTCAGTCTTAAATGAATAGCATTAAATCGTAGGACAAATAGAGGAGTAATAAGAATCATAAAACATTCCGTTTGATCGAAACTCATTCTACTACTTAGATGCTTCAACTCTAGACCTGATCAAAGTAGACTTTGTTGATAGAACACAGAAAATATAATATAATAATAATATTTTTCGAAATTTTCGAAATTACCTTACTACAAGATAGATAGAAGACAAAGACGGTGAAAGAATATTCATATTATATTGAGCATCTGTGGCTATTTATCACGTTGGACGTCTGCTGAGTCAGAGATCACGGATTTGATTCTTATACCGCAAACCCAGTGAGCGGTATGACCAACCACACTTGTTAAGTCTGGTTAATAACGAGAATGAAAGAATCTGAGCCTCTCACCAGGAAGGCTCCATGATGTCATATTCTACCGAAGATGAGCGTTGAAAAATTTTTCGACATGGATTTGGGGATCATTATTATACTAGATAAAAAACTATGAGAAAACACCAATCTCTAAGGAGAAAACTGAATTTATGGCTAGATAGCAGAGTTAAATCTCGATAAACAGAGGGTAATCGATAAATAAAGATGGACGAGGATGGAAGAGGATGAATATTCCTAACTGAATGAAGGAGATAGAAAATCGTGTCACATTAATTCCCTTCAGATTCTGAAACTCTCGTCAAATTAGCAGTCAATTCACCTAATTTATTGGAGATTTGTGTTATCAGTGTTTTTAGAACTGTTCTTTATTTATCTTCACTGCAGGTTATGTTTAGCCCTCTGGACGTTAACTAGTTCCAGCCATTTGTGCCTATAAATAAACCCTGTAAGATGCCAGAAAGTCCTAGTTAAGTTCACATTCGAATAATAATATTGGTCTAATCTTGCTTGCTACTTGAAGTCTTTGATGCCAATACTTTGAGGGTAATACTGTCAAAGATATCCTGAAGAATGCGTTTATTATACATGTGGAAGTTAAGTTAAAAATGAAATTCTTCAGCTTCTTCTGCGTTTTAGCATTATTGTTGGGTAAGAAGGAAAGGATCCATATTATCTTTAAGTAGCTTAATATGTTTTCTCTTTTTTACGGGGACTGTCTTTCTTCATTTCCTTCGATAGATATTTCATTGTCAATTAAGTAAAAAACTCATTATGTGGCTGTTATTTCTTCATAGAAGGTAATTTTCAGATCCAAAGATTCCGATGCATTAATGAAACTGAAAATTCTACTAATAACACTTTCAGAATGAAAACAGACATTTTTGAATATTCTACTATCTAGTATCATCTAACTACTCACGACTGTCAGAAGAAACAAAGTAACCAAAGTGCGGACGTGAATTCATTCAGAAACCTAGGGATCTAATCGTGAAAATAGACCTTTTAGAATATCTGAATATCAAGAAGTAATATTCATTTTAAGAAAATTGATAATTTATTGCTTCGAGAATTTAATTAAATTAAAATTTTTGACATTCTGACTTCATTTTATATTCCTATTCAAATCTCCGCTTCATTTCTACTGGTCGATCTTACCATGTTGTGTGTTCGTAAGCTAACTAAAATTATGTAGTGCACGCATATGCCTGGATATTTATTGATATCTAAGCTACCACCATTAGGAGTTTTGAGCATAGTGGAACAACCTTAGGTGAGATTTTGAAATATGTGTTAGAACACAGTATATTTCTAACACATAAAAACACTTTTCCAAAATATCTTTCCAGGTCAAACCTTAGCAGAACTGCATACTTGAACCTTTCCCTCGCCTATAAAACCCCACTCCTTACCAATGGTTTGAACTGATATGAAACGAATTGTCCCCCAATTTTCTTAATGTTTTTTTAATTATTGTGTTAAGGAAAATTCAGTTAGCATTAATAAATGGCAAATACTGTTCGATTTCACCTTATAGATTCTCTAGGAGGATATGTCTTATTCAAAAAACCTTATCAACTATTAGTTTTTGGCTAAAAGAGATTATATGTATTTAATTTGCTTGACCAACAGTTTATCGTAGTTAATAGGGAACTTAATGATTGTATCATGATATTTAAACTCTGGAAGATTATGGCTTGACGCAGACTTTATTTTACTCAACACTACATTTACCGCTACTACTGTTTACCATGTTTAAAATTTTCCCGCAAGTAAAATGGTATGTCCTATTCATTGCCACGGGTGATATGGAAAAATAACAGAAAATTTTAAAACTACACACGGAGTACAATCTAAAATAGTACAAAACAGTCTCAACTTGCGATCAATAATAACTATCAAAGGCAGTAAGGTAAAATTATGTCCTTTTAACGCTATCAGTACGACACTTTGCCTCGTTTTCTCTTTTAAATTGGTTGTTAGGAGGCAACATTTGTAAGAAGAAGAAAGGAAAAACAATGACTCACCACGCATTTGAAATTGAGCTTGCCGGGTTTGTTTTTCTTGTCAAATCGACCTGAAAGGTGGTAGAGCACGGCTCTACTTCGCCGTCGCTGATATTTAAAAGTGGAGGAAGTTTCCGCATTTTCAGAGTCTGAAGATTTTGAGGAAGAGGAGGAGGATGAGGACGAGGACGGGGAAGTTTCAATTTTTGGAGAGACCTGTGTTCCAGACTTCTTCGAGAGATGATTTGTTGGACTCTTTGAGGTAAGAGCCAAGGTGGAAGATGGTGAAAGAGGCCGAGGTGATTGAGTGAGGGCATCCGGGTTAGGTGATCCAGATAAAGAACTCGATGTTTTCTGCTTGACTGGGGAATCACGAGGAATGCCATATTCAGAGCCAAACCGAACTCGAACACTTTTGTTAGATAATGCATGAGGTGCTGATGCCCTCCGGTTGCTTAAAGCCGAAGGCGGAGTGGGACAAGTAGTGATTGGCGTTGTTGGATGAATTGCATGCCATCGACGTATAGGCACTACTCGATGAGGAATTTGACTGCCTGATGGAATTTCTAATTGAGGTTGTCGCTTAGCAACCAAGGCTGCTGGACCCAAGGTTGACGCAAGACCGCAGGTCAGTAGACTTGCTCCAATTCCTTTTAAAAGATAGTAAATTTGAAATAGTACATTTTTGAGAAAATATTGCAAAAAATTTACTGGGAATGCTTATCCCTAAATCACTCAACAGGTAGAAATAATTATCTCAATTCAAAACCAAATTTTAATTAAGCCTAATTATTTGTTTGCAATTTTATTTTTTGACCTCTGGAAACTATCATCTTTCAGTATTTATCTTTAAATATGCATTTTGAATTTTTTAATTTTTCAAATGTTCAAATAAATACTGGCATTACCCGTGGCCTTCTGAGCAGTTAAGTCCTTGTGAGATACAAGAAAGAGTACAACTTGACCCTTCTCGTTTTTAATTGGTACTATATCCAGGAGGCAATTGAAAGAAGTTCCTAAAATGAGAAAGACATCAATCCTTTAAAATTTTAACACCGTTACAGCAGTTTAGGATGTGATGCTCTTATTGAGTTTAAACTAAAACTTGTGAACACAATCCGGTTTACTTGATGAAAATTTTAAAGTAACAGTATCCCAATTAAACCAAACCACATTAAGGTTTCCTTCAATATTGGTTAGACTGTAAGACTCTGACCTCATAGATTGATTTATTCTCTATCATATTCTTAAATCGGTTTACAACTGAATTTGCCAAATTCCTTTGACGGGCACTTCTCTATACCTCAAAACTCCACGCAGTTTTACTACTTACATTTGGGAAGATAGATTTGAGTTTTATCAACCATTACGTAAGTCTTCTCACACCTTTTCATTAAATTATGAAAGCTGCTAACTTCCTGATTAAAGTTGCAAAAGTAGGACCTGAGTCGGCAGGAAATATAGTGTTATTTAATCACGGATAACCTTGAAGGTGGCAAATCTATAAAAAATGAACTAAGAACGCTGCAATTACAACGGCGTTTTATGATTAGGATGACTTACTGATGCTCCCACTATTTTATGTTTTCACTGGGAGTGTCGAATTTCAATCTCCCATCCCTCACTACAGTAGGACATAAAAATGAGATATAAAAGGCAATAGTTGTATAATATTAATATCAAATTATTGATGTAAAATTTTAAAGGGACAAGATTTCAACGTATTAAGACATACAATGACTCTGAAATAACCAGCGTTGAACGGAGACATCTGGCTAAAATATTGCAATGCCAAACTGTAATGCATTTAATTACCACAATATAAGAGAAGGCAAAGACTGCAAAAGGGTAAACAGAGAAGACATGATCTCCATAAAGGTTAAGCTGAAATGTTCAATATTGCAGGAATATGATTACGGGAAGAAATCAATAAAAAACAGAGGAAGAATCATAGACAGTTTGGAATGAAGCTTAATGTCAGATAAGCAAATTACGATAACAATACAATGACAAACATATAGCAATGCTAAGTTTTATTTCCCAAGACTCTAGATAACAGGTGTTTAGATTTTGTCAATAATTATTACTTACTCGAATTTAACTATATATATGTATTTTGTATCGTCGGCGACCTATCTAAAATCTCTTCTAGGCAAAGAACTTAACCGAGACATAAGAACTTCACATTTCCTTGCTTCTTAAGAGGCTTTAAAAAATGAAATATGGTCTAGACTAAATTAAATGGATGGAAGTCAAAATGTCGTCGAGCTTTTTGCGAAAGAAAGATCCAAAAATTTACAAATTAATTTGAGTTAAAATATTTCTATTTCTAGGATGTTGTTCTCAGATAGTCGCAATTCAATTTACAATTCCCACGTATAAGCATTTCTTTAGTAATAGTTTTTACGTTTAACGTTATTAAAACAATTGTTAACTATTTTTGTTATTACTACTTCCCTCAAGGATAACGTTCGAACTAAATTGCTTAACAGTTAATGTAAACATTTGGAAAAGAATGATAAGAAATGAGTGTCAGGAATCAATTTGTTGATAAAACAGTGAATGAGGTTTTGACGTTTCTCTCATAATCAACCTTAGTACTGGAAGTTTTATTCCTGTATTAGCAGCTGAACATGAGAAATGACAAATTAGAAATGATGCGGGGGAGGGTTCGAAAGAAGTTTATAATGAAGCCAAGATGCCGTTACTTTTTCTGATGAAAATTCCGGTTGCATCGGTTGAATAGTTTTCTTAATTATCCTACTTCTCAGTTAAATGACTTAAGTTTATATCTTTAATAAAATTACTTATCTGATTGTCTGTCACGACTCCTAAAGGACATTAAACAAGAGACACCTCAAAATAACCTTCATTTGATTTCAATCACTTATTTCTGGTATCCATTTGTAGACACTATATAATAATCTTATATTAAATGTCTAATACTCTATTTCATCTTCGGTGCCGTTATAAGTGAATAAAATGAGCATTAAAAAAGTTCTCACCATATCTCGGACTTTCACTTTACAGCTATCAGTTAATGTGCGTATCAAGAAAATACTCCTTGTCCGGAGCTTTATTAAGCACTGCTATTTTAAAAAGCAATTGTTTGTCTCAACTACCTATCTCTGCCTGTTAAAAGACACAGATAAATCGAATTGGCATAGAACTGAATTAACCGATCACTTGAGAGTCAACTCATAAAATATAAATTATGTTTTCACAATTCCGATTCATATAAGTATTTCCCCAACTTCATAACATCTCATTAAATTTTAAATTAGACGAGCATAAGTGTTTTATCAAGAAGGAAAAATATAATAAAGTTTTTATTATGAAACTCGAAATATACAGCTCTTCTAGTTAAGTTTGTGAAAGGACATTACGGGTTTCAATTTGGAAAAATCCAATTTAGCTAATGCAAAGGCTCCATAAATATACTGTCTTGTCAATTCTTATCTGATATTAATTTACCATAAACTAAAGCTTATGTGTCGCCCAGATCGACTTGTATATTGCTCACTTTTTAAATGTACGCGGACATGTCAAAGTAATATTATTCGGATTCGCGGAAAATTACAGATATAAAAGGTAAATAAAAGGCAAACTGAGTAGGTAAACAAAGTAAATCTCAAAAGCAACTATCCAGTGAAAGCTAATAAAACCCTACCATAATAATTAAATCTGCCATGAAATGGGAACGAAAGGGCGTTTAATCTGGAAAAGCCGAAATATAAGGGGTTCAAAAAGAGCCAATCATACATGTTAATGTAAATCAGTTAATCTATTCGAAGCAAAATGCAAGAGTAGAAATAAATCCATGCATTCTAAAGTTCAAAATGAAGTATAATTTTTCGATGATAAATCTACTTACCACTCTTTTTGTGAAAGGTGACTTCAATTTTGAGTTCAGTGTGAACTTTTAGCGCTGACCAAATGCTGTCTTTAGCAGTCTCACTTGTATTGGGACCCCAGAGGAAGGTGCAACTACAAGATCGAGACATGATCTGCGATCGACTAAATCCAGTCAACTCCACGAATCCATCTGAACAGTAAACAATTGGGTATTCCTTCACTTGAGCGTTCCCCAGGACGAAATTACTGTCTATAACGTTGTAAAGAAGTGGAGATCATTGAGCAAATCGATTTGATACCTTCTCTTTACTGGAATCAATATAGAATTTGATTTACTTATGATGACTGATTGTAGGAAGTATGACTCATTTTGAATCCACGATGACATTTATACATTTATAAACCATCGCAGTGAAAATGAAGACTCAATTCCACTAATGATTAACAAGGTCACGTTTCAGGATTAATTTATTTGTCACTGTATTTTAGACTTGAAAGATTGTGACATTTACTTAAATGAATATCAGAGGCATAGTGTCATTTTTAGTCTGAACTTAAATTATTTTGCTCCACAGATGGCTTTTACATAGCACTACTTCAAATTTCATACTGTGTACTAATGAGAGAAATGAGTTTTATATATGACTTTCAATTTAACCTGGGAGTATTACTCATCAATAAAAAATGAGCTGGGCGGTGTTTACTCTTTATCGCTTTACTTTAATGAGTTTACGTTATTCAAGTGAACAGTTTATGGCGTTCAGTCCCCTAGTAAATCAAATGGAAAAATTCATGAATAATTAAAAACAATGGCCTTTGATTTTTGAGTGGGTGAGACAGTGGTCAACGAACATGTCTACTGTTTCAGAGACCACAAGATAGATGCCTATCAATACATATTTGGTAATGCCCGTGATTAACCCCACTGGTTAATTCTGGTCAACTTGAGGGTCGATAGAATGCGAGTTCACCATCAGATCTGCTACAGAGCACCCTCCTTCTGCACAGGTTAAGCGTTGGGCATGGGAAGCTTTATGAATTAAAATTATTTTGGTTTTCTATTGTTTGAATAGTCTGAGTTAAAAACAGGTCTTTCTCTCTCTGCAGTATCTTAATATAATAAGATAGTTAATTATTTTTTGCTTACAACTGATTACACTTTAATTTCCATAAGGAAAAGATCAAAGGCAGGTAAGAAGAAATTATTTACAACAAAAAATATTCTCCTTCCACCGTTGGTTTAAAGATTGATTTTAATGGAGCCAACTTTGAGCTAGATATCTGCAAACATTACGACTATTTATAGAAAGAAAAATAAAGGAATTTTGTACGCATCATGGATACTAATTTATTTAGCCCATTTAAAAGTTGAGTATCATTAGCGTTCATAATATCAAAACATTGCATACCTCAATTTTACTAAATCTCGGGCGTAGCGCATATATACACTTATTCCTCCTCAATATCTTAAAATTGTGGTTGTAAATGCAGCGGAGCCTTTTCCCATTAGCACACTGATTGTTGAAGATACTTGTGTATATATGTAAATATCAACAATAAATTTAAAAGAAATTCTCCGTATATTCATTCATGTGTATTTTTTTATAAAAGAGATTTAAGTAAACGTAGATGAAAATTTATTTTGTCATCAATTTTTTTCTACTGGAATAAATGGCTGTAAAAACGGAAAAAATTTGGAAATATTCTAGAACCTTAGATGCATTTTCTAATTTCGGCGAATATACAGTTATTTATTTCTGTCTTGCGCAATTGTAATTAAATTTAACAATTAAAGAACAGATTTTTTCTTCATGAATTATTATTTATTCAGTAATGGTGACTTAATAATTAATTCGATTGTAAATTAGATCAAATAATTGAACACATAAGATCCATAACTGATAAATCAAAAAATTAAATCATTTTAAAATTGAAATTTATTTTAGTACAATCTTGATTTAATTAACATAGTAAAGTTAGATCAAATGTTTCATTAAATATTAAGTTTTCCTTAAAGATTTACCAACTTCAACTTTCACTCGAACATATATTCCAATTACTATAAATGATGAAGCTTTATATCGCAACTCTTATTAAAATTCATTAACAATATTTCCGACGTTTTTAGCTCTTCAAAAAGATTCTTAAATTTACTTATTTGTTACTCACAACAACTCAAGAGTTTTGACTTTTTTCATTATATATGTAAGCAGCCGAACAAAGAAAATTGCAGTACAGTCAAAAATAGGTTTGATGAAGTAATTCAAATAGAAATTGAGAATAAATCTAAGTCATCAAAAAGTTTTGCAGATTTTTAAGTGTACCTTTTCTATTGTTTGAATGTTACGTTTTCATTATTCGCCCCATGAATTCAAAATACATTTATTTTTGCTGCGTTTGGATATAAATATAACAGAGTTCACTAGCAACCACTCAATGTTAACTATAATAATTAATTCGACCAATAAAGGCGAAAGCAAAAAATTAAATAAAAACTTCTTGTCAAGCGCTATGAAATCATGTATAATTTTGATTTAAAAAATTTAGATTCAGGAACTTTATATTACAACTTTATGCCGAGTCAGCTAAACACATTTTATGCCCTTTTATCTCCGCAATAAAAATCATTGTATTTAAGTTAATTATCGGGACTTTAGAAAGTGCATAACTGGAAAGTGTATGATTATGTCATGCCCAACGCGCATTCGGGTACATTGCGGGAAAGTAATTACATATATGACCTAATTCTGGCTTGCTATTTGCAGCGGAACTAATATTTTTTCATAAAATATTTCATTAAGTACGCGATTACTGTTATATTTCACCTTGACTGAAATCTTGTGAGCTCAGCTATTTAAAATAATTTTTGCCCTTATCATTAATCAATATTTTGGCAGACAGAAGAAAAACGTCGCATAAAGTTGTTGACCGACCATTTAAATTGATCGATTGTTATAACATTCTGGACGACAGGCGTATGAATCTTAATCTAGATAAAGGGAATGAATTCTAAAATTTTGACATTGTAACATTAGAGCATTAAGACACGGACAAGTATTAGGCCATTTACAACTTTTAAAAACTCTTGAGACGCACTGACGTTTATGTCTATTCCCTCTCAATCTCCATCCCTCTGCTCGTATTAAACGGCTTTATTTTTCCCCGTGCCTTTGCTGGTCATACCTTGGGTAATATATTAACAAGATCATATAAAATTTACGGCATTTTGACTATCTTGCAATTTAATACACTTAAAGAAAAAGGAAATGTTTTATTATTACAAGAGTATTTGTGTTTATTTGCTTATATTGTTTTATCCAAACCATTTGTCCAAATTGCGGCATTTGTATTTTGTATATCATAGAAAATATTTGCCTTCTATTAAAACAAAATCAATATGTCGGCCACACGTTAAATCATCTTTCAGATTGCCGCCAAATAAATATCAAAGTGAGTCAAAATTCATTTAAATTTTCTGTAAGCTAAACTTCATCTGCAAAAATTAAATTTCTATTTAATGAATTGAGATAGTTATTTTAATGGACTTCTTATTCAAAAACTTTATGCTAATTCTAATGCAGGTATCACACTTTCGCATTTGAGATCGAGCAATATATAATTCGAAATAAAATCAATCTTTCTGTAAAACTATGCCGTATCTACTTAAAATATTCAGAGACGGATAATAATAAAACTGCTTAATGAAATAAAAATATTTCCTTTTAATTAAATTTATTAAAATAATAATCAGTGGCATTATTAACAAATCTCGAAACGTACGAGTTCCATCGAATCGAGTAGCAATGGTATCAAGGAATGTATTTTGAGGAGCGAGTAAGCCTTTTCTTTGAGGCATATTTTTGATTCTATTTGCTCATTACTACATGTGGGACTTTGAAGTAATATAATCCAATATCAACTTGTGCACTTCAGTGGTTATAAATAGTATAAATCGTCAAAATATTAGTCATTTCCATTATTGGAAAGAAATATATGAAAGATTCGTGCTGAAACTGTTGATGGTGATAGTGACTGTGTGGTGGTGGTGGTGGCGGTCTGGTGGTGGTATTTCCCAGTGGTCATAGCGTGACAAATTCGCTCGGCCAATCAAAATTCGCGAAATTCTGATTGGCCGTCCTCTGTTGCCTGAACGACATTTACCTACCAAAGTACGGATCACGACTCAACGTACTTTTCGCTCTTTTGGCTCGATTTATTTATATAAAGTATCAATGAGTAAATATGTATCTTGTAAAAAGTTCATTAAATCGGACATTTAATTAGCATGCAAAAATAGAATTTTTATTAAATTGAGTAGCATCTCAACATAAAACTAACTAGTTCTGTGGAAATTCACATTGAATAGGCGTGCATATTAAATTCATAATGTTAGAGGTCTCAATGTACTTGAGTCCTAGAATCATCAAATTTTCATGGGGCAAAATATTCTTTTTAATACTCAAATGTCCCAAAGCTTATTTTCCTTTATTTGATGCCTCTACTGCTTAAAAAGCCCTCGACGGCGATACTTGATGATAATTGACGGATTTTCCTATTTAAATGAGGAAAATTCATTAATTCATTAATAGCTCTCTTGACGTCTTGTAATATATAATTGATTCATTATTCATAAAATAAATTTGCCCTGTTACATATTCTGGAGCTTTAATTCCTCTCCGGTCAAGAATGATAATATATAAGGTCCGTAAGCATGATTTATTAAAATAGACCCTTTCTATCATAAGCATTTATCAACTACCTATGTATCTGGTGTTGTTAATATGGAAAATAGAGAAATGCGGGAAATGAGAGACAGATTTACTAGATCTAAATAAGGAGGGTTTTTTATTATTTTGGCATGTGAATTGTCATTAATAATGATCCGGGTTGATGTGCAAAATTTCACCAAAAATGAACTCTAGTGAGATAACATAATGATCATGCTATTTGTTACAGCTATGTAGCTTTAAAGATGGGAATGACACCAATCTCATATACTTGAATGAATTAGGTGTTTGCTTCCTTTTGCAATCAGATGACAGTGAAATGCATGATATGATAGAAATGTAAATAAGTGCAAATATTCATTTCTAAAGACAAAAATTTGCCACAATTTTAACTCACTTTCTTTAAAAGCTCAGTTCCAATCAAACGCTCTTAAAAATCCCTAGGAATTAAGTTTAAAGGACAAATACGTCCTCTCCAAGTTTGAGTTATACAGAAATCTTGATTTTAGAGCCAAAAATGCTTAGCATTTAGTAATGAATTCTTTCTACCGTCGAGAATTTGTTATCATATTAAAGGAGAGGAACAAAGTTGCGTAATAATTAAAAAGACCCCCAACAAGTTATACATTCGATCTGTTCTCATTTTCATATCGGTCACTGAAAAAAGCATAAAGCAAATGGAAAAAATAATTTATGGTTTAAATTTATCACGTGAGTATATAAAAATATAGTAACGTTAAGGGGGAAATTTCGAATAGAATAGTCACTTCAATAGTCACTTCAATGACGTGAGCTATTATAAGAAATCTTATCTAAAACCCTTGACCAACCATTTACATTTTCCACCTGGAAATAATTTCCAGACGTCACAAACATTAAGAAAACAGAGAAAATGCCTAAAATTTGAAAATCGATATATTTGAACATTAGGTAAGGGACTATACTCAAGAGGTCTAAAGTATAAAACTAGAATCCAAAGGTCAGATTCCCTGAAAAATTTTGATATCGTAAATTTAGCTTTTTATTCTACTCTATCTCCTTCCCTTACCCATATTAGACGCGTTATTTCTATGTTTTCAGGTGCTTTGCACATTCAAAATTGTAAAACTTTGCCTTGCCTTAAATAATAACAATAAGTCTCTTTATTCAAAGCTAAGAATAGAATAGCAGGATGTATAGCTTTCAAGTTCTTGCAGATTAAATAGGGAGCTCTGCGCGGCATTATGATTACATTTTCGGCTTTTTTGACATTTATTCCCAACTTTGACTTGTACTAATTAGATGTCAAAGGCAAAAACATGGAAAAATTTTATTTTTGTTTCATTGAAAAATCTTGAATATGAAACGATTGTATAAAAGTATATAATGGGCCAATAAATCAGCATTTGTAACGGATTTGGGCTCACGAGTGGTTCTAATTGAATATTATTGTATATCATATCATAATTATTGTTTTGAATGTAATTCATTACATTTTCATTATAACTTAAAAGTAAGTATACAAAACCAACTCATTAGCACGCATCCAGTTAAAAATTAAATGTAAAAGATCTTTACTATAAAAATTTTCAAATTCACAATATAGCTTCATATCATTTTAAATTAAGTCATGTCTTAAATAATTACTCAATTATACTTTATGTATTTCTATATGAATTTCGTGTGCCTATACCAGAAAAAGGTTGCTTTCGTGCTAAAGGAATGCTATCGCTCTATCTCCCGATTACTTCGTTACTTTTCCACGATTCGCTCTTCCAATTCCCTGGAGATAAAAATTACCCTAATTCCGTTCTTTGTAATATTAAAAATATTTAACACATACCTATTTCTGTACAATTTTGATAAATTACACAAAATCTAATAAGGGTGAGGGGATTAAAGAACTTAGCAGAAAATGAGTTAGCATTTAAAGGCCTACTTTATCAAGTATTCCAGCAACGCCTGAAATAGAGATGTATAAAATGATTTGCTTAATGCAGTTTTAAAAAATTAAGCTGCGAATAATTAAGGAATATATAAGAAATTTTATCAAATTTTGACAGGCGCCAGTATTGGGAATCTCTTTGGAGGAGGATTGAGTTTGAATGAAAGCCGCCGAACTCAGTAAAAACATAAAATACAAATGTATTTAAAAATCCATTCAAATAATAATATATTCAGAAGTAAATAAATATAATATTTTTTTATTTAATGAAATAAATACACAGATTAATTCACAAACTACAGTTCAAATGACTAATCTAAAACAAATTGTTTTTATTTGACATCATCAATTATTTATGAAAATAATTATCTGTTGTCAGTTATATTTCTTAAAAATATTCCAGCCAGTGCGATTAAGTTGCTCTTGTCTTCTGAAATCAAATTAAAAGTCACTCAAATCAATGAAGTGATCGGCAGGCTTTAACAGTCGCAGAAAGAAACTCATAAACATATGGGTCAAATTCAGGGGAGTTAGAACTTGGGAGTAAGCTACATCCATTTGAATGAATTCTAAAATTCAAATGTAGTAGGTGACTTAGGATATGTAATCTTTGTCATATACTTAATGCTACCACCTAATCTTTTAAATGTGGTCAAATCGGATGTATTTTTCCTTCTGCAATCTGAAATTTAGAAAATGCAAATGCATGCAAATTTCTTCTCTTTAAAACTCACAGTAGAATTTTTGGCCATTCTCCTTGAGGACAAGACCTGAGCTGAAAGCTCTTGAAGTCTTAATGAATGTCGACTTAAGGACAAAACGGCCTTAATTACAACCATAACAATGCAGAAATCTCCACACCGGTTGGAAAGTTAGGAACGTCTATTTCAAATGTTATCTTAAATGCAACTTTTGTTCTAATGGACTAAACAAATATCAAGAGCTTTTTTACTCTAAACAATGTCAAATTAACCCGCAGAAAAGCACTTGAAATAGAAGTCAAATTTTAAGAGGAGAGAAGATTTTGTGTTGCCAAAAGCAAAATTGCTTCCTTTCGAAACTTCAGATCTGTCTTTCTTCTGTGGATGTATAAATTTTAATAAAAAATCAAAGAAATGAAAACTAATTTATTTAATTTTTATTTATTTCCATTCTGTGGCCCCACTTTCTAAAGGATTAAATTATGTTGGTTTTTAGATAATTTTGTTTTTTATGACATTATTTTAACTTCATTGGAACTTAATGACAGTTGAATACTTATTTCAAACCCCTACCTCAAGTCCCTTAAGCACGCGTAAGTGTTTATCACAAGACGAATGGAAAGCTTGTGACATAAAATAAAATCGCATCAGTAAGAGAGAGGACAAGAGAATACTCTAGCTAAGTTTGGATTAGTCATTATATTGTTTTAATCCACAGAAATGTGAAAAAATTAACAGATTTTTCATTATGGGAAGGAACCGAAGTGGATTACTTAAAGTTCAATGTAGATTAAGATGAAAGAATGGAAAAGAAGGCGTCAAAGTGTTCCTATGTTTGGTCAGCTGATTCATTTAATGGATAATACTGTCCACTGCTTCACCTTCGAAAATTTTAATAGGATAATTCTCAATCGATCGAATTCTTATTCACAAGCTCCAGTGCTCATTGGCCGACTGTTTAACTGTAGTTGGTGGTATTGCAACTTTAATTCATTTCTTCTTTCAAAGGCCAAAAGTAGCATGACGTTACATAATCCTTACATAGCGGAGAGCAAAGAACAGAGTTCACGCAAGATGAACTCTGTTGGATCAGTTACTAGATTGATTAAATGCTAATATCATGACTCATGCCATTTTTCGAATCAACTTGATCGGGCTGATGACTCGCACCAAAAATTCTCTCAGATTCCTCATTTTCTGTGTATCCTGATGAGATATCCTTATCCAACCCAATTACTCCATCTGCTTTCATCCAGTTGTGTGGTGACCTCAACAGACGCAAACTCTTATCTTATCATTCGTATATCCGTTTAATGTGAGGTATTTTCATAGTTATAACTTATTCTTAGCTTTTCAGCTGTCTCCTCTCTAAATTCCCCTGCTATACTAGTGGTGATCCTAAAACAAGCTAATCGGTGTTCAGTCGGTGTGCCCCATCGCTTGCAAGTCTCTATATTACAATCACTTTCTTTAGCAAAATTAATAGCACGCTGGTAAAATGTTTAATTATTCTCATTCTCGTATTTGAGCAAATTAAATTACGAATTCTGTAGATCAGTTAGTACTACATTTTTTTATTACAAACCTTTATTATATTTTACGAGCATAAAGAACGCATTTACCATCATTGATTAGTAACGTTAGGCCCCGGTTAAGATATGATAAGGTGTGAGCTGACCAGTACAGTAGATAAAATTCCCAGCTTCTTTATTATAATACTTGCTAACTGATCGATATTTGCATTAATACTTTTGTTTCCTATGAATAAGTATAAAATTTCTAATTGTCCGCTTTGCCTGTGCAAAGAAAGCTGCATTTTATGAGCTTAGAGTCACATTTCATTTTATTAATACTCCAGTAGAACTGTATTTATGAATTATTTAAATTAAATGACTTGTTCAACGAACATTAAGGCCATTTAATAGGTGGAAATATGATATCCCATTAATCAATCAAGAATTAAAGCAACAACACCAGAAGTTGGGTAAAAGCTGAAGGTCATTTTGTCAGTCATCAGCCATTCCTATACCAGTTTTTTCTGCATAATAATGCTCAACGAAACTTTTCCATGAAAAAAATATATTCTTTGGTTAAATTATTCATCGAATATTGAAGTCATTGATTAATTTTTGAGGAAATATAAGGATTAATAGTGTTTTTGGTGGATTATTCTGTTTTTGTTAAAAATATCAAGCATATATTATTTTAATAAAAATTAAATGTTTTCAAGTCCAATCTCTCCTGTAATGGAATATTATATCAAAGACCTGCACCAATAGTACAAGGTGCATTAAGGCATCTGAGGACATCTTACGCACTTTTAGAAAAATAGAAAATGAAACTGTTAAGGTCGAAACTTATGACTTCTTGTAACAGAACAAATAAACATAATACATTTTAATCAGGGTTTTATTCTATATATTTTCTTTCGATCAACTAAACTCGAGCCTAATACCGACTGCAAGTTTTCATCAAATGGCCTTTATTTATGTCCCCATTCCTCGACCTATTGTTTACATCAGAGAGAAGGGTTTGGTGTTATGGAGATGATCATTGACTTCCTTTTCAACCACGTCCAGCCCCACACATAATAATCTAATGGAGTAGTTAGGAAGTTGCCATCAGTTTCGTGTGACATAATGAGGAAAATTCTCTCTTGTTGGAAGACATGGGATCTTTCTCCATTGGCTACGGTGTCCATCCAAAGTGGCTTAACAACAATGGTTTGTAAAGTCTCCACATAAGCATCTGCATCTACATCCACATTGACTCTAAGGTTCCGTGGAAGAAATTGAGTAGTCATGATGTGTCCCTTCCTTACTGTTAACAACACCGAAAACCATCACTATTCCTGGAAAACTTGACGGCTAAAACTTCAGTGAGGTCCGCCCGCACATGCCCACCTATCATTTTTTCAACTGAATTTTCCATCTTGATGGAAGTTTTTTCGTAGTTGAAAAATCAAAGCCACTCCTCTTCTGGGCGCTTAAAATTTCTTTAAGAGTCATTTTGCACACATTAAACGATTCTCTTGAGTTGTTTTTGTACACATAAACTGACCTCACTTAAGAACCTGCGATTTGAGGTCTTGATAAAAAACGTTCCTTATTCCTCCTTCAGACGCTTAAAGATCTTTGTCAAGTTGTCGCGTGTTGACTTCCCACGATTTTCGTCCATCATGCCACTCTTCTCAAAAACTCAGGTGGTCTGAGTGAGTGAGTCAACAGAGCGTTGACAATGTTGTTTTCTCTTCTTCGTGGCGGCTAATTCATCGCCATTGTTTTCATCCAGCAGCTCCTTTCTATCTTTGTAAACGAAAGATGTATCGACTTTTAGAAATCTCGCAATTTCTAAATAACTATTTTTTTGCCTTTACAGACACTATTACCGCGTGGTATTTTTTTTCATTCAACTAGGTATAGTAGTATCCGTAATGAAATCTTCTAATATAAAATACATTAATAATTACTGGGTTAGTTTAAATTAAAAAATATACGTGCCCTCAGATACTTATGGAAATTGGGGAAAGAGGATAAGAGAAGTAAAGGAAAAAGAAACAAAGAATAACGGGGATCGGGGAAAGGGGAACGGGGAACGGGGAACGGGGAGAGAGCATGAGAACTAAGTGTACGAAATGAGCATATTAGTACCTGCGTATGCATAACGCAGACAAATTACCGGAGTCACTGCAAGGCAGTGGTGAGCAAGAATGAGTGATCGATATTTTGCCTGTGGGAGGGAGGGTGGTGGGAGGAGGGTGAAATGCATCGATCTTGCTGCGCATGCAATTAAACATGATTTAACTTCATGTAAAGTCGGTTTAAATTGCCGCCTTGTTTTTAAAAGAATAATTTTGAGTATTTTAATGAAAGTAATCTTCTAACGTAAACGACCTTAATTTAAAACAAAATTGATTTATTTTAGCCATCAAGAATGTAATTTTTGATTAGTGAGGTTTCGTAGTAACTTTATTTATAGAATTACTTCAGTGTTGCCGCATTTAATATTTTGGCGTTTGAGTTGAGTGTTTGATGAATTACTTCTATAACCCTGTTTTAATATTCCCCTCGTAGCCGTTTTTGCATGATTTGACCTGAACTTAAAAAAAGGAGAAAATATAGCACATTTGGTTAAAATTGTAAATTTCACTTATTTGCAGACTTCGGCAGGACGCTCCTTCCTGTTTCCCCAAATACAAATTTTCTTGTATTTCGCTTCCCTTGTTTGTATAGATATTTTAAGGTCAGGGGGTGATAAACAGTGGGTCCATATATCTACACTGATGGTTTTAAAGAGGATGCAATTTCATTGAGAAAATCATCCGCAAAAATTTTCGTTTTGAAATGACTTTTACAATTTTTAATGTTTTCAATATGTTATTATTTTCAAACAAATTTAAATCACCAAGTAGGACTCGTAGCAGCACTCTAATCCAAAGAAGTACGTATGATAACGGCGTAAGACAATTTATACAAATCTAATGGTTGCATGTATTTGGATAATTTCATTTTCATTCATTAATTTTATTTAGATTTAATAGTATTTGTATAGCTAATAACCTGATTAGGCATATTTTATGAGCTAACCAAACTTTAAATACGCTAAGTTGGTGACAATTACTTTTTCATAAGTTATCTTATTGGTTTATGAACGGTTCAAATTCTCGCTAAATTGGTAGTCCTAATGGTGGTTATGGAACCAATTAGCCATAAATAGAAGTATTTGTGTTTAGTTATCTTAAACTCATTCTCTTGCATGAGAATACCAAAAGTATGCTTTGTGTTTTTTGCTCTAAACACCAGTTTTTTTGTTTAAATGGAGAAAGTGATTAATGCAGTACCTCATGGTGTTCAGCAATTGAAAAAGTATATCATGTGTACTTATTTTAATGAAAAATTATTATTGTAAATAATTTTAAGTACTGAATTCTTGTTAAATCTTTAATTACCTAAGGCATATAATAATTATGTTAAAATATGAACATTTATGTTTTTCAATGAATACAACATTTAACGCTACTTACTTGAGCAACCAAAAGTAGGAAGTTGGAAAGTCATCTGCAGCCTCTCTTCGTAAATACCAAGGTTGGGTGGAACAAATCTGCAATGCTAACGCTCCTCAGTTTACGTTTGGGACAATATTTCAGCATCCAAGGCTGATATACTGAGTACAAATAAAATCAAATGGACACCAAAAGAAAATACTTTTATAAAATGAACAACAGAAAAAATTAATCGCATTTTTCAGTTTATTAAGATGGCAGAATTTGAAAGTACTTTTTTCCCAAATAAATAAAATAAATATACGGTTTATTTTATTCACGAAAAAATATCTCACTTTAACTTGTTTCATGGAAATCAATTCTACGTAGATTTTAAATTTGTTCTATTTTCAATTTAACTTTAAGAATTAAAAAAATTGTTTAAATTCAAATAAAATGCGTTTGTAATTGCAAAGGATTCTAATCAGTAAAAGAAATAAGTTGACTTATTAGTGCTCAAACAGGTGAATATTCTAAATTTTGTTTCTTTATGCAGTCATTTTTATGATCCTTCCAAAACCAAGGTTGCTCTATGGAATAAAGCAAACAAATCCTATGTATATGACCCTCAGAACAGCTCAATGCAGTTAGGAGTTGGGAGAAAAATGAAACCTGTAGATAAAACATCAAAATGAGCAAAAGGGAATTGGTAAGTCTTGCATCCCCCTAGAATTTGAAGGTTATACATCTTCTGAACGATTCGTAAATGAGCACATTATTATAAGGTAAAACTTACAAAACTGAAATTCAGATTTTTTCAGATAACAAGAAACTCCTAAAGGCCGAAACATTCTACTTCCTATAAAAATAAGGTTGCTCCTGTAAACATCGAAATTCCTTAACTTCTTAAAATAAAACAACAATACGTTCAGAAGCTTATGGAAAATTGACGCAAGAGTGACAGGTGGCTAATGTTCCGTTTTTATGTTCACCAACAGATGTTTTCTGCGAATAATTGTGCGAAATTTCATTGCAGCACTAGAACATAAAAAAACTTCCTTTCCAATTGGTCGGGATTTTGAGAGCTTATGAAGTAAAGGAAAGTAAACAGGCAACCTTCAACTAAGAAAAATTGATAGGTTGATGTTAATTTAGAAGCAGTTTGATTGTTAGTTGCTTATTGAATGATAATTTTGTTTTTACATGTTTTTTTAGCAAAAAAGATATGAGTATTGTTTACCAGTCTCGATGATTTAATAATTAACGAATTTTTATAAATATTTTTCGTCTTAGTGTTTTTTCACACATTTATTAAGGACAGAAAATCTGCTTTTCTTCGTGGGGATTTATCTAAGTACAGAGTACACTAAAGCAGTCCACATGAATGAAAGGAAGGGAATCGAGAAGAAGCAGAAACTAGTCACAAAATCAAGGTTCATACAGAATTTCCCTTTTACTTAACGTGTATATTTATATTCACTTTTAATATCTCCTTTTCTTGGTGAATTCATATTCGCAGCTTCCAGAGATACCTAACCATTCGATTAAATTGGATAGGGTTCCAGATACAATTTTCTTCTTGGAAGAGAGCGAATAAAACAAATTTCAAGGCTGCAAAGTTTTCGGTTTGCTTTGAAATAACCAATTCCCCGAGTTTGTCTCTAGGTAGCTCACCATTCTTAACGATATGTGTAGCATATCGCTACTGACAGTTTAAAAGTTATTTGGGGCAAACTTGTTTTCACTTTGGTGGTATTTTGATCTTCATACATCTACAATATAAAAACGACATATTCCTAATATAAGCCTTTACCCAGCTAATTAAGTGTCTAGGAACACGTGTGTTCTGTCCTATCTCTTTCACAATCCAAGTCAACTGTATTCTAATTATATCTAGTAGGCGGATAAGATCGGCGACACTTGGCTGCCTAGCATTTTAACAATATTGAAGAGTTTTGCTTTAAAAGTTTCTAATAACCAGGACACTAACCAGGATGATTTAACGAATCTAAATTTGCATTTATAAAAAATAGATCATTAATTTATCCATAGTCGTTTATGGAGGCACAGACAAGGGAACTATTCTCAAAGTGACCTGAGTGCAAATAACTGGACATTATCGGATTTTTGTCAATAGATGTGTTTTTGTGTTCTAAGTCACTGCATTTTACAAGAGGGATATTAAACCAATTTCATAAATAGCGAAAAGGATCATTAACAGTTCAAACTGAACTTCCATTGTTCAAGTCCTTATAAATTCATTCAATTACCAAAATTATTCGTGACTAAACTGCCAAGCAGAAAAATAGACCTTAAACAACGATCGAATTTTGTTTTAGAGCTCTGTTTCAGCGATGGTAATTATGCAATCTATTACCATGTCCTGATTCGTAACACCTCTAATAAATGAATTTAGTGGTGATTCAAAATTAACTACTATTAAATATGAATATACTAAATTATGTTGTGTATCTTACGCATAAGGCTCGTAACTATTCGAAATAACTATGATCAACAGTTAGACAAGGCAAGTGTTTGTACTTTAATATTATCATTTTAGGTTTGTGTGAACTGAAAAATTTTAAATAAATTAGGTCGTGGAAGATCAGGCCTCTTTTCGACTTGTGAAAAATGACATGAATATCAATCATCATAAACTTTAACAGCCGGTCAAAAGGCGTTGGAAGTTCCGGGTAGAAATTATATCAGTAAACGTGGGGAAAAATTATGGAATTCGAATATGAAACGGGAAGCAGCAAAGTGCCCATTAAGTGAATACTCTATAACTTGAACCCAAAAAATAAAGGAAGAATCTCCTCCTGTGTATTACCGTTCGTAAATTTATTTTTAAAACTGTTGATTCGATGGCAATTAAAGAAAGCTTATAGCTCTATATATATATATTAGAAGAATGATACCACTTACATCTAAAAAGGAGTGGAGTAATGAATCAGAATAAACTGAGATTTAGACAGCGGTGTAAATTAATTCGGTCTTATTCTGTTCGGAAAGTTTATGGTAATGTCTGTAATATCCGGGCTCTCAGTGTGGGATCACATGATAAACTCGCTTTGAGGCACAGCAAATTGAGTATAACTAACCTCTTCCTGTCCTCAAATGTGTCCAATTTGTCAATCTAATTCGTCGTAACTAGGACACCTTAAAACTACATAGACTAGACCAGACGTGATCTCTCTGAGATCCTCTGGGATTTCTAATGTGGTTCCCAATACGTTACAGTGTATCACTGTACATCAAACAAATTTTGACACAGCACATTTATTTCTCATTATAGTTATCATCATCCGTAATTCCATACATATTTTTCGCCACAATTACTCCGATTGAATACACCCAGCCATTTCTTACCCTAACTTTCCTATTGTTTTATTTTATTCCACTGAATGCATACATATATACGCCAATTCCAAAGCTAATAGTTTTTGCATTTCATAACAATAAATAACAATAAGTAATGTCCATTTCCAATCATTTATTATCTAGAATAGGCAGCATGGAATTCTTAAAATGACGCCATTTTATGAGCAACCATATTGTTTTTTGTAAGATTTAGGATTCTTTGTAAAAAACACGGCGCCATTTTAAATTTCCAGACCATCAGAAAATGGACTCAAGGTATTTAAATATTATCTGAGGATTAAAAAATAATTTTTAAAACTTAAATGCAGTTGTGTCTATTAAAGGGAGGGTATGGATAACAAGTCTGGTTACATAAGGATTTAAAAAACGTGGCCCAGGAAGAGAGTTAATTTTCTCAAAATAATAAGTTCACTTAGTTAATGGTCGTACACGGATTGATCTATAGAAAGGAGAGCTTTCGAATTTTGGTAAATTGGAAAAGAGCTCCGCCAAGCTTCTCAATTATTCTATTTGTGTTTCGACGGACTTTTCCATCTATAAAATGTAATGTTCAGCTCTTAGGATTATGTTTACAGGTTTATTTTTTCTTCATTTCGTTGAGAAATCTTGAATGGAGAATACCTGTATGAAAGTGTACATCTGGCAATCGTAAAAACTAAGAGTGGTCGGCACTATCACTGATCTCATATTTAAAAGGTTGCTCATTTGTTTTCAAAATTTAATATTTTTATGACAGTTATTTGTACGCAATGTCATAAATCGTCATAATTTTGAGTTTTTGAGGATATTTAAGAAATGTTATCAATTTTTATGATTTTATTAAAAGATAAAGGATTTTATTGCAATCTCTGCCATATGTTTCAGGAGAGGTTTACTGCATCCAATACATAAACCGGAAAGGTCGTTCAAAGGGAAATCGATGGCTTAAATAATGAACTGGATTGAGTAATATTAAACATATTTTGGCATTTATTTAATTTCATAGTTTATAAAAATTTTGAAGAAGAGGCTTTACTTAAAGTGGTAGTTTTGTGAGTCGGGTACTTAAAACGGTTGAAGGGAAAAATCTTAAAATACAATACCTGATTTTCATTTTAAAATGCTTTAAGGAGTAAATGTTTGGAAAAAAACATAAAACGAAACAAAACGTTTAAAGGAAACTGAGCTCATTTTTATTAAACTATAGAGAGCTGTGACATATTCAAATCCACTTAGGTGCTATCCCCCTGCTATCATGACCGTTCGGTGAAAAATATGCGTGAAAAGGTCGAATCCACAAGCATATTTAATCAACCGCTCATTAAGTCTAGATCTCAAGAAAATGAAGTTACCCTTTAAAACGCTAGACAAATCAACTAATTTTATTTTTGAAGCACAAAGCAATAAATTATCCATTCTTCTGAACCTGTTTCACGACGCTACTTGTAATTTTTGTCTTGGTGTGTTTTGTAATAATAATTCCCAAGTTGAACGCTCATCATGGGTAGAGTAGCATTATAGAGCCTTTGTAAGGGGAGACACGACTTCTGTTTGTCATAGTGGCATCAAAAATATTCCAAATAAATAAAACTAAGTTTCCTTCTGTAAGTTTGACGCAAAAATATGTTTTTAGGGATTGTATAATTTCCATTGAACAAAATGAGGGTGCACTTAACAGGAATCCTTTGAATCCACATATCCAAATAATCTTTTGTTTTCTGCTTTTCGTAATAATGATAAAAAGTTCATTTATTTAAAGATCGTAAAATTAGGCAAACTGGACACTAGAATGCCTAGCTTTTAGTTCTATTACACTGAAAGGAGCGCTCTGTGGATCTTTATGATTTCTTTTCTGCATTTCGACTTTCTTTTCCTATTATAACATGTAGCGTTTAATTAAGCTAAGTATGCTAGTGAAAAGAAATTCCTGCATTTCATTAAGCTGCCTTGAATTTGGGATAAATATATGACGGTACACATCCGGCAGCGTAAAAAATGAGAAGAGTAATTGCAGGACTGATTTCCTCTTTACATGCCTAGATATATGAAAATCTGTTGTAAAACTGACATTGTCTCCTCTTTTGCATTATGTAACATCTGGAAGTTTATTAAGTCATATTAACTTCATCGTTTGTAACTCATAGCATAACTGACGCAATTATTACTCTTGTTCTTACACTCCCAAGAATCGAGGCCAATCTAAAAAGCTGGATTCTAAGTTCAAATTTCGATGGCGTAGGTCTCGCAACTACAATTTAAGATAGTAGAAGAGAACTCTTCAGCGTTACTAATACATGGAATGGAACTTTTATAAGTCTTACTCATCACTTTACAAAGCACTGGACACTGGTTATCCAATAAAGATCGTAGGAAGCTAAAAATTGATAGTTAGGACATAAGATACGAAACCTATTGTTCCGTTTCCAATCAGGAATTCAGATTATTTCATCATTGGGACGGATGTGAATAGAAGCGTTGCTTATAATTTGCTTTCAGAGTATACCTAAAGATACTATGCTGTGATGCGAAAGAGAGATTTATAAAGACCGTTAAGGCAAGATTAAATTAATTTTATATTCTGATCAAAGACTATGTAAAGTTAATTAGGATGCATAAAGTTTTATTTTTTGGCGTTTTACAGTTTATAACTTTATGCGTTTTTGTGAAATTTGATTTCTGGTTGATTTTGAATATATTTTATCATTGAATATATAAACAGGAAAAGTAGAGAACTTGTGATAAGAAAAGCTAATTAGGATATCAGGACCTATTTTCTTACATACGCCTTATCGTCGATTTCTTCCGATGGGTTGGTCTTTTTAATACTTCTTTGGTAATAGTTCACCAAAAACAGACCTTTTGACAATCGTTGTTTCATTTACCTAGCAAATATTACCGCTCAGGATGTTCCTCTTTTAGCATCAGGAGAATGCAAGTTTCGACACTTCTGAGCTATCCAAATCGCTCCATTTTTTTGTGTTTTGGCGGTCACCGACTGTTCATGAGATTCTGTTATTTCAAATAATTTTCTTTCTTATTGAAGCTTTCTACTTTTCCATTCTTCATATCAAGCCATTCGTATTCTTTATCATCGTCACTATTACAACCATTCTCTAATATTTGATTTTTCTCGTTATTGTGGCAAGTCGTACTAAGCATTTTTTTGCTTTGAAATTCTTCTGCAATTGTTTACCAACATACGTATTTACAATAGTAGAAGTGTATCACATAAAGCAGATTTCATTATATCTTCATCACAAATAATGAAGAATACAGCTAATACCATCACTAGAATCACAAAGGCGTCATTGGGGTAAATAAATTTGTTCTCGAAGTTTCTCATGATGAGCAAATGGATTAGGTTGCGGCTGGTATACTGCTCTAAATGATCCGCATAGAATAAAAGTCCACCAAAATAAAACCTAAATATTAAGTAAAGACTGTAAGCAAATAAATGCCACATAAGGTCATTTTGTCTTCTAAGGATTTGGAAAAAATATGATTTAAAGTAACAAGGTTTACTCTCCTTGATTAAAAATTCGATTAATTGGCTCTGGAAACGTGGACTTGCATTTCCTTTAATCCAGGAGATTAATCAGGAAAGTTAAATTATGGAATGGGAAATACTCATTTAGTACTTATTATGCAGATAGAGTTGTTAGAAAACTGAAATAATTAAGGGACAGTGTAAGAATCCAGCTATGAATGTTGGAAAACGGGGGAGTATTGTCAGTTGATCATGTGAGTGATATGATTTTGCTGATTAATAGCGGTTTTGACAGTCGTCAAACTTTCTACGAAACATTAACTCAGACCCTAAAAACACCTAATCATAAACAACGCCATAAACACTAATCGGAAAAAATTCCTAAATACGAAGTATGAATAAGTTTTCACTCGTGCTACAACAATTGCGTAAAGTTGACTGATTATTAAATATTAATACGAAATAACTAATAGAATTTTTGAAAATTCATGAAGAAGGGATAGTGTTATTTATTTCGAACTGGAATCCGTAAATAGAGTTTTGTTTTTAACCCATTTAGTTAAAATAAAAGTTTTGTTTGTAATATCAGTAATTTGAGAATTTTCATTAATTTTCTAATATCTGGTTTCAGTAGTTAGAGCTGTAAGTAAACAGCATACTGTTGAATGTTTAGTACTAAGCAACAAGTAACTTGAAGGAATTACGAAAAAAGTTCAAAACTAAATTTATTTTCGTACTTGAAATTAGAGTAAATTATTAACTATAAATACAAATTAAAATGCATCCGTCAAGTTTAATATACTTTATCATTTTATCTCCAGTAACTCAGGTTTCCCAAAATAAAGTCTTCTGACAAATACATTTACGCATTACCAACAAATAAATATATATCACAATAGAAATTTGTAGTTGTATTTTGAAGCACGTCATTTAAAAATATAATAACAAATATATTTTCATTTGGGCAAAATACGATTTCGATTATTTGACTTATAACCCATTTCCAAAAATATTTATACAATCAAAATGTTAGCAGAATATTAGCTTATACAATCTCTTATTATATTTCATCGGAATATAATTAACAAAATTTTATTGCGATACTTTATTGCCCTGTGATCTGTAGTTACCAACGGATTGAAAACAGTTTCCCAGCAAAGCAAAATATTTTTGTTGAAATTAATTTATTATAAAATGAAAAGAAATGAATATAAGCTTACTTGCTTTATATCTATAATCTCTTTTATCAGAACAAGCGTTTTGATATTTTTGTTTATTGGAGCAAATTTTGTGTGCGTTTGTGCCATCAAACATTATCTCCTCGAGCCATCTGTCTCCCAAGTACCATGCATCAAAACACCCCAGTTAATGTTTAATCCAATTTCCACATCCCAGTTAACATTAATGCTTCCCGAGAAATAGTAAAATTGAAATAAAATTTCTCTATCCAAGTCGCATTTACGATTCAAACTATTCTATTTCGTAGACTGATTCGAAAATTTTGATCATACATGCGTTTTAAACGTGTTGGCTTTCCGTGAAATCGCCAATTAATGACGATTTTAGAATTAATTTTTTATTTGAAGATTCTCTTGCCGACATACTGAGTTCTTTTTACTTGAGCTACTCCGATTTTAGAATGCTGACAAACCTGATGCTGTTAGGTTTCTTGACAGTTAGTTTAAAATAGATGAATCAACATAACTGTACATTCAGAGATGAATTAGCCTTCAGCAGTGAATCAAATAGAATGACGTTTGTCACAATGAATCTTATTATTTTACTTGTCTCTTCCGCAATTTACTTTACCGAGTTTGGATTTTAAAATAGATGAAATAACTTCAATTTTATATTTGTGCAGGCGTATAAATTTAATGAATAATTGAGTAAATCTTTTACGGACTTTATCTCCGTTCGAATGAACTTCATCAATGCTTTTATGGAGATCCTAGTACAATTTGTCCTAACGGTTTCATAATTTAAAACTTTATAACAGAAATATAATTAATTTAGTGGAAAAGTCTTTTACTGACGCCTAATACTGCTGCAATAACTGAGTGCGCATTAATTCCAAGTCAAACGAGTTTGAAAATATTATTATACCTTGAGTAAACTTTAATAAGCTCATATTTTGTTATGGCTTTGACATTCCTATCAGCCTGTTATGATTGTAAGAGGATGAGAGTGCATCATCTATCTCTCTGTTTTAATCAAACGGTCATCGAACTCTAAATATCGTTGGGACAACCTCACCAGAAACTCAGAGACCAAGTCATGAAAATGAGATAATTAGAATATTTTGGATATTAGATAATATGCACTCATTACGGTGGTGGACACTGAAATAAATTAAGACTTTAAAATCCAGACTTCTTTATACACTCCTACTCAGTCAGGGAGTACAGAACACTTTGAGCGTTCAGATGCTATCTCGAGATTAAAACTCCTAAAAGTATTCTGTGTTGTCATGTGCAATAACTTCTGGGATCCCTTACAATCATTTTTTTCTTCACCTTTTTGCATTTTTATAGAGTTAGAAATAATGAATAGATCATACTAGATAAGATTAAAGTAACTCTGAATAATAAATTATCCTTATTTACATTTGACGAGTTATATTTATTTGCAAAATTGTATCAAGGCTTGGTTCAGCCATTTGTTATTTGTCTATAAAGCAATGACGCACAATCTATCTCTCTGATCTGGAGCATTTATATGCATATCTTTTCTCGTTTAAGCGCTTTTTAATTTGTACTGTATTTTTATCACCCTTGTTGTGGCAAACAAAACCATATTTCATTGAGAGAAGGCAACTAAAATTAAGAAAATGTACATAACTCATTAAAATTTTAAAGTGGGTTGGATCAAAAACATAATCGGAGTAAAACGGAGTATTAAATGGTCTTACTGTATTTGATTTGCATATTACGGTTCAGAAGTATTTGCCTAACGATTATTTTAGTGTTCAACAATCCAAATTTCGTGATTCCTCCGATTTGCTTACTAAACTATGTTCCACGATGTCCGATACTTATTGACCAAAGTTTTTAACTGATTAACTCATTCTTCCTTCCAAAAACAGATGACGGGATGACACTGATGATTTTAAAATGTGACAATTTATCAAGGTTTACTCAGGGTGAATCCGAATGACCCATAAGTTAATTTTGCAATTTTACCTATAAATAATTGATTGGTATTTCTCATAAATCCACTTTTGCTTCTTCACCTCACATTCTTCGGCTGTGGTTCAACATTGACAATTGTGTTTACTTACTTATCCCAGCCTAAATTCGCTTAAGCTAATTGCAAAATGTCACCACATTCCGTTTTGAGACCCTTAATAAAATACATGTTACATTATACCACCCATCATCGCAAACCAGCAGCATGAACACTGCCTACTAAAAAATACCCGGCTATTCTTATTTTCCTCTACAATTTGCCGAGCTTTTCTGTTTCCTTTTTTCTTTTACCTTGCGGTCATGAAAAAGTCTAGATTCATTTATCAAACTGTGCATCAGCCTGCAGGCTAATTCACGTTCTATTTATGGGACCAACTGTGGAATAATAGATGACGTTCTGATTGATATTCTATTAGCCTCTTGGTGAATGTTATTTCTGATGGAATAATAAAACCCAGTCATGTGTTTGCCATTAAACGAACTTAAATCATTATTTTCGCATAATTAGTAACTAGTTAGATAAAAATATGCGTATACAAGCTTAGTTCTTAAAACCGACATACGAAAAGGATAAAAAATGTTTTCAGTTTTATCTAATTAATATAAGATTAACATATTTTTCTTGCAGACTAATTCGGAATCGCAAAAATAAAGCTTCATGAAGAAAAGGTTCGCACTGAGTGGACTTGAAAAATCTCATAGTAAGCTTACGTCTTTGAGTTAGCATTCAGTGATGAAAACTGTAAGAAAGTTCTATCCGATTGTGTAACTTTTGTCTAAAGTGTAACCAGAGAGTTCATCACCATTAAACAACCAGAGCAAAATAATTATACCTACTCTCAGTTCCAAAGACATCCATGCCAAAGCGATGAATTCAACATTGTTAATTGTGTTGGACTGCTTGCAGAAAAAAATTTAATATGCACAAATATTGGATAAATATCTTACCATATTACGTTAATGTTTGAAATCATGCAAAAGATCCGAATGATTAATGGTGATTTATAGGTTAAGTGATTGATTGTAAGAACATATTATACATTATTTTTATAATAATTATAAAATTAATACTAAGAATTATGTGAGTAGACGAGGCATTCAAATATCTCTATTTGTTTACCGACCAGAACATTTTCTTTATTATAACATACCTGGTAAAGCATCTCTTTACTCGTAAGTATACCTTTATTCTGCTGATTTAGCTAAAAAACTTACATTCCTACATCCAATCAGTCTTTTCCAAGTGGATCCAAATCTATTTCCCCTTATGAACTCCATCCGATAGGAAAAAGCTTAGTAGTAGAAATCTACTGCGTGGTTCATTTTTAACAATAACGATTTAAACTTGACAAACACCATGTGCATTTCAGAAATGAATCATGTTATCCGATTTCTTTAAAAGTAAACTAGGTACGCACGTATCTCCCGTACAGCACAGAAGAACTATGGATAGATTGAAAAGGAAGCACTGGACATTATAGATGCAGTAAAAAAATTTCATAGGTTGTGGTGAATATTTAGCCCAAGAAAATAAGTTCCGGTGCATTCTGCAAGTCATCTTCAACGGTGGGTACTCATGTTAATGGGTTATGACTACGATATCAGAAAGCGGAGAATTTTGCCCAACCTAATGGTCTATCCTATCTCATCGATAATCAGTACGCGCAAAACGCTGAAACAATGGTTGCATTCATGTTGGTCGAAAGAGATGCTCAGCACGTACTGGCGGAGTTGACTTAAAACACTCTGGTATCAGCAAAGGACATACGAAAAGAAACGAAGAAAGATGCGATTCTACAACAAGCGTTAAAGTTTATCCAATCCAATTGGCCTTTATTCTTACCAAAAGGCGGTCTACATGAGCTTTACCATTGAGATTTAATAATGGCAGTCGAATCTTGCTTAGTGTTTTGGGTAAAGTTATTGGCCTTACCCTTAGAAATAAGGCTTAACAACAGTTTAATTCAAGCCATTTTGGAATAAGCCGGATGAAATCCATAGCCAGACATGAACAAGAACATCGAATATCTTGTGCGCTAGTGCAGCGAATGCCAGCTAGCTACATAGAGCCCGATTCGCCAAGATCGCATGCTATGGCCACAAGCGGAAATCCCATGGATCTGGTTACATGTCGGTTTCGAGTGCACAGTAAGTGGTATTACATATTTAGTTGTTGTTTATTCAGAAGTATCTCTACTACTCTTGACGATTAGCGGCTTAACAATCGGATTGAATTTTTTCAACACACGGATTGCCGAAGACTCTAGTTTTGGATAACAGGCCCAGTTTACGTCAGCCAATTTTAAGGAGTTTTGCGAGCGAACCCCTTCGTACCACTCCCAGTCAAACGGAAAGTCAAAAAGATTCGTCAAAATGCCAAAGAGAGGTTTACAGAAAGCAGAAAAAGAGAGGACTATAGAGGTGGTACTGCAGATTTTCTTGTTGGGATACAGATCAACTTCGTAGCCTACGTTAGGACAAAAATCCCCGGTTGAACTGTTAATAGATGGAAAAGTAAGAACGGTGCACGAAGCGATAGGAAAAGGCACAGTTAGTCAGTTGTTAACACACGAGTTTATGTTTGTGATTATCGAACTGGTCGCCAGTTGCCAGATGCGGTTATCACAAACCGCCATGGGAGCATGATTTACGATGTTGAGGTCGGTAAGAATACGTGGATCCGCCACTGTAATAAACCCCGACGAAGACTGACCGGACTCACTATTAATAAACGTTATCTTTCTCTGCATTTTTTGATTAATGAGTTTAATTCTGTTCATGTTTTTTCACCCAGATTTCAGATTACAGATCAGGTTATGGTTCCCTCGCGTGCAGTTCAAATAAGGATAAAACCTTCTCGTATCCAGATTGATCCATCCTCGAAGACCTACGGGTAACTTGCCTACGATGGGAGATGCTTGATGAAATAATAATTATTTTCTATTATTTTCTCTATAAAAAATGTGATTTTCTTCCTCATTTCTCCTTTGGTGAAAGACACTTTGTAATTATGCCTATTTGTTTAAGCCTCACTGATTGAGATTGAGTTTTGTTAGTACACGCGTGTATACCACAACGTGCCTCGTGTTCTTCTCATGTGTTAAGTTGCTCTATCACTGAGCTCCCCAGATTGGTTTGCTCTTCGAGATTACTACCAAGATTTCTGTTCTGCTATTTCCGTTTTATTTCAGGTTCCATTAGGCCTAGTCTTATTACAAAGAAAAGTAGACATTGCAGAAAAATGGAATACATAAAAAATTAGAAGCAGAAAACGCCTATAACTGCAATGTTGGTTTATATAATTTTTATTTAGACAGATATGGAATACTTATTCATTATATTGCTATTAGCCAATTTTGCTTTGAAATTAATCGCTAGAATTAATCAGCATTTGTTCTTGTTGAAGACTGAGCGATTCAGCAAATCATTAAGTGAATCTATCTTTTCAATTTTGCATATCTATAACAAAAAGTGACTTAAGAGAAAAAATGATAAACAGTTCTATTTCCAAAACGAAATTATGTAAATATTCTATTACACGAGATAACCAGTACCTTTTGGTATCGATCACTTTGGATTTATTTATAAGATTCTCTATTAAATTTTATGAAACTGGCAGTAAAAGATAAAAAGTTTGAAATAAAATGACGGCTTGTTTAAAACAAGGGATAGGAAACAATGAAATATTTCACTGCATTAGTAAAATTAATATGGTGTATATTTTAGGATAAAATATTATACAATTAGACTGTAGGGCAGAGGTAAAATTGGAATGAACGCTGAATCTACTAATGTAAATAAATAATATTTATCAGTAATTTTTCAAATTTATCGAAGAGTATACATTGTTAGAGCAATAGTTCTATTTTACAAAACAGGGGACAAATGTCCTCTAGATCCAAACAATCAATCAGGAGCTTGCAATTTCGTAATATCATACTCATCATAATAATGGAATATAACTCGTCTTATATTTAAATAAAATATACTGCCTGTTAGTTAGTCACCATTTCTCAGAAATATACTCCTACATATTATCATCTAGCTTCAGAAGTGGTATTAATAGCATTTCTTTATCGAAATTACTAAAAGCACTTCTACTCGCATTTCAGGTTTTCATTATTAAATTTGAGAAATAATGTACTATTTCCACTTCCATAGCAAGTTAATCACATGCTGGCTCCAATAAATTGTTGTTGAAAGGGACATTCTTTAAAAGAAGTTTGTCTCAATGATAGAACGAGTCATGTTTGTAGGCTATTTTTTTCCGCATAGGAATGCATAGGACAGATGATTGTGCGCTGACAAATTTTAGCCCGGTAGCATAATGCCAAATTCATGCGTAAGCCATAATTCTGTATACCTAATGAAAATAATGACATTTAATCCCCTATCTGACGAAATAGGAAGAGATAGGTGCCCAGGTAAAGGTAAAATAGGGCATGTTCAATAAATATGTGCAGGATATACAAGGTAGGCAATGACTGATTGCATGCGTTTACTTATAATTCAAGCAAAGTGCTATTTTTAATACCTAGCTCACGGAACTCTGCTGACTTAAAATTTTTGACTAGTCCATCTGCGTTATGTTAAGACAACTGAATGTCATGTAACAAAATTTGTCTTCTCAACATTTACAACAAAATGAATTGAAGCGGTAGGACAGACTGCCACTATTTAAAAAACGGTCAATTTGTGCAGACATTGGAGACAGGCATTAGTTTCATTCCAGGGACAAATCATGAAATTTGAATTTTGGAACATGACATAGCATTTTAATACATATTATTCAGTCTGAATCCAAAACTATTGTGAATTAAAACTCTCAATATCTAAACGTTGTTCTTAGTATCTTTTCAATCTTTACTATTTTATCCTTTATATCAACCTATTTTAGTTGCTTTCCAAAATTAAATTGTCAAATTATTTGCACGGCCATAGGTAATAATAATATATTCGTTACAGTGAAACTGAAACTTATTACTGGTTTTAATCATGAGTCTGACCATATGAATAGTAAAATATTACGGAAATTTGAGTAATAGGAGTTCAATAGAAGCGTAGAATAAAGTCCTACTTCGTTTGAATTCTATAAGTATTCAGTTTTCCCACTTTTCATTGACAATGTAATTCACTTTGTAGTATCAAAATACATAGCATTTAATTGTCATGATCTTGCAGACGAATAAGTGGATCAATTCATATCCATGACATTCAGAGCTTGTTGATCGGTTGGCCATGAAAGACAATTATTTACAATATGTTGATTCTCCCGTTTCTTATTCTGGCCGTGAGCAAGTAAACGAGGCTAGTAAAAGCGTTTTAATATACAGCGTTTATATACACCTACTCTACTTGATAAAGGACACCTACATATACATATGTTGAATTTCTAGACTTCGAACTATCTCTAAATTTTAAAAATAATCAATACCAACGTATAAAAGTTTACTTTTGCTAAAATCAAATACAGAACAAAGCCATTTTTGTTCACAATGTCGTTAATGATATGTACAGCATTAAATTAGAGAACAAAAGGCCGCCTAATGAGTTAATTTTTCTGCTATCTGCAAGATCGAATACACTGCACACTGCGTAGATCAATGAAAACTGACCGGTATAATGCGATGGCCATATGCAAAAAAATATACTTTTACATGTGTGAATGCCTAGGTGAAAAATACCTTCAGGAAGGTCGAATGAATTTGTTACTGAATAGATGAACTGAAAACCGCGGCAATTGCTAAATCTGTCTGCTGCACCAGATGAAAAATGGAACAGGACTAGTCTCCAATAAAAATATATTAAATATCTTTACTTGGGAAAAGAATTAAAAGGCTGAATAAACTGAATATACTGTCCTGATATTTATATAAACTTTGATTGAGGGAGACTAAATCTGTAAAAAACTCTCAAAATTGAGTTATACCCAGCGTTTGGTTCTATAAAAGGTTTAGCTCCATTTGTAACTAGTAAAATAAGGATTCCTAAATTTTGAATGTTTGGTAATGCTTTGTCAAAAGGGGGTGTCATAATGTGTGGATAGTAGACTTGACCTTTCCAAGATCATTGGGAGAAGTGTTTACAGCAATGAGTAGGGAGAGTGCATTCTGAACACGCTCACCCTAGAAACTGGTATTTTACCATCCCACTTGTAGGTCAGAATTAACCACAGCGGTTGGTCACAAATACCACTAGATGTGCACAGATGGCCATTGAACTCGTAACCTTTGGCTTATCAGACGTGCGATTTGGCCACTCGGCCACCGACGCATATACTTTCTCACACCAAACAGGACTGTTATTAATCGTTATTTTAGAAATGTTTTAGAGAAAATAAATTTTGAAGAAATTTGTTCTAGTTCCGCAAGAACAGTGAATATCTTCAAAATAACCGTTTTATTTAGGAACTTTAATTGGCTGGAAGATAATAATTATATATTTTTTTATTATCACGGCAAATGTTGAAAATGACTTATGCGTGGACTTCTGAATCTTGCAGTTAACTTTTATTAAGCTTTTTAAGTTTTAATCACGGGAAATAGCCTAAATGGGATAACAGAAAGTCCTCAAAGTGATAAAGGAGTGGGATCAAAAGTTGTTGAGATCGACATCAGAGTATCAAAGAATCTTACATCATTTGCTCTTCGGATTCTTATTGAACAGTATTTACTAAGTGACTGGTTTTTACCATGATTGAGAAGGCAAAATCAGCCAGTAGTCGTAAGAGAAATTATCTCAACGATCTTAAATTGTGCCATTAGTTTTTAATTAAATGATATTTTATAATTAAATATACATAATTATAATATTTATTTTAATTTTTGTGTGCGATAACCAAATAGAAGTACTGTTAGCGCACTGAAAGGGTAATTTTTTCGCCACTGTTAAATAATTGAAGTACTTTTATCAATAATATTTTTTAATATCGCATACATTTATATTGATTATAACCTATTCAAATAACCCAATACTTGTAAAATTGATAGACCGTAAAATATTTTTACAAAAACTTAATTTTGTACACTTCGCCAAACATTTGTTTAAAGAAGGAAATATTTAAAGAGACGTTAATAAGGTGTATCCAACCATGATCGTTTCATCAATTTAATTTAAGTCGTTTTATGCAATCGCAAACAGTGATAATAGCATTTCGATTCCAAAATATTTATGAATTTATTATAACTGTTATTATATCTCTTATAAAATATTATGTTATTCCATTTATACATTAATGTATTTGCGACTTTGTCAAAATCACCGAAAAACCGCAGTGCCAATTAAATTGCCACTCATTTCCGTCACGTAGGTAAAAGACAAACGATGATTGATGTTAGCGCCTTTCCGTTTATTTATATTTTCACTTGTATTTTATTACTTTAGCAAGCATATCAGATTAATGACATACGTTGTTTCTACTTAATTTAATACGCTGGAGTAGTTTTTACCTAGAAAATAATTCGATTAAATGATATAAAATATGATTATGCAATAATATATCTCAAGTATGAAATACCTTATAAATGACTAAATTTCTTCCACTACTCGAAATAATTAAATTTAAATTACAATATAAATGCATTTTATTACTTTCATTGAGCACATCAGAGTGAAATTCTGTAGTCTATAATCCCATTTGCTAACATTTCCAATCTTTCTGCCATACTTTTGACACTGGTCTAAAAGCCGCTGAAATTATAGTTGTCTTTAATCATACAGTTGCCTTCAAATACTTATAGTGAGTGGAAGTGAACAATTTCAAATTCTACATGAATGAAAAGACCACTAACCGTCAGATTTAATAATTTGGTTCATCGTTTCGTCAGTTGAACACTCCTCGTGGACGTCAAGTGTATCGAGATGATGGGTGGATGTGTTGCCAAAATGTTCCCATTTCTTTTTCACTTCAAGTATTATCGGAACGGAGGTGCCCAAACTTGACTGTCCTAACCTTCCAACTGGACCTTATTTTTTGTGTTTTCTCATTCCCACATGAATATTACTCTTCGAATGCAAAGTAAATTTTGCAAGATAGTCTGACACTAATATCTCAAATGATCAACAATTTCACTAGGTTTGTTAAGGTTTTTACCCTTTAGTCACCCAAAAATTTTTCAATGTGCTGTTTTCATGGTCAAGCCTAGTCAGCTCCTTTGTGCTCTTCCCGACTTTTTTACCACAACTACTATCAGCTTTTTTACTGCTTTTATGCTACCTGAATACTTCCTGGTGCATTCCTACTTAATAAAGACGAATATCGTTAACATTTCTCCTTTCTCACTTTCACTAGGCGAGTAGTTTACATGTGTGCTATACTTAGCAATAAAATACCAAATACGTCATTGAGTTCCTTTATCATTTCTTCCTCTGCCATTATAGCATTGAAAAGCACTTATAATACCTTTGCACCGGAATCTGTTCATGAATAGTTCTGGAATAGAAGATTAATTTTATTGAAATGCATTCTAAATATATATGTGTACCTCTTTAAGGTACTTTCAGATGCATTTTTAGTCGACCACTTAAAATGTCACTAGACATAAACTAAGTCTTGCATTTTTAAGTCATATTCAAAAACGACTTTGTCAGAAAGATGGGCTTGTATTTTTTAATCGCTTTTATTAGTACATTTGGGATTCATCCTAATAGGCGTAGCAGTTTCACAAAAGTTTACATTATGGAGGCTCAACCACTCTGAGATATTATTATTATTATCCATGACAAAGCAAAAATTTCACAATTTTTGCTCAGGGTGAGCGTCTAAACGAAATGGGTGATAGGGCGAGTTAAGAAATGTTGTTAAGTATAAGATGTAAGTCAAGAGACATCTAGAATTTGAAACAGTCAGGCTTCTTGCATTTTAATTTTCTTTCATAATGTTTTAAATTATCCCTACATTATTGCTACATTGAAATTTCGGGTGGCATGTTTTCAAATGATTTTGTAACCACCCGCTTTCAATTAACCACAAAGGGAGCCAAATACTGAGCAAGAAATGCTACGAGTCTGTTAAGTGTCTGCCTTTCGTTGGTGGTCTGTTTGATAATGTCTTTCCATCTCGCATTTGCAAAGTGATGATGATACCGAGTGTCTATGTAAACTATCTCCCTCTTCTGTTAGGCGTGGGATAGATTTCTTTTTAGAATTTTGCATCCAAACAGCGCCCTCCTTCTCAATGATTACCAGCTTTGCATATGCGTTGAGATACCTAAACCAGCTCTTTGTATTAGAAACTTTAGATTTTTCCAATTCCGATAATTGAGAATTCGATAAAAGTTAAGTGATTGTATCGCCTTTATATGCAGGCTTTTCTAGAGGTTAAACCTACGATTTTGTAATTGCCCATCGGGGTTTCTCAGAGGAACTTTTCCTACAGGCAATTTAGCGCCCACTTGTGCAGGCCCATCATCAATCGGCGAACTGTTTACTGAAAAGCCTTTAACTTCCTATCACCCATCCTGCAAAAGTCAATAATATACAAAGTGCAAAGAAGAACAGGCTCGAAAAGGTTGCATTTATGATCTCTGAACTAATCTGAGTGTCGCCGGCTGTCTTTCGAGCTTCATAATGTAAGTCATATTATCCTCATCAGTTAGACCTTTATCATTCACAGGGGAGTCAAGATACCAACAGGAACACACTCAGTGATTTCTGTATTCATTTAAATGAAGATATTACTGTTCCAGATTTGAACACACATTCCGACTGTTTTTCAAACGCCATTTCAATGGTATATTCGTTTAGTATTAATTAAAATACTATGTCAAAGGATATTGAACCCTCTTTGGATCCTTGTCTAACACTCTCTTCATAAAAAATACTTCACTTCAGCCCTTTATTTGGTATTTCTGGACATCTGAGAAATGTATAAAACAGTTGACTTTGTTCCAGAACAGTTTAAGTTTACACAGTCTCGTTAAAATCGCAGGGATGGTAGTGGATCAATAGCCTTCCTTAAGTCAATAAAGATTAATATAGTTTCACATTCCGGTGGATGGCTTTCTGGATTACTATTCTTACAATTAGGGTCGACGGTCCTGTGGACATTCCAGCACGAAATCCATGTTTTCTATTTGATAGTCGTATACGTATTTGCAAATTAAGCCCTTCACAGACTATCGATACAAAGTATTTCTCGACGAATGTCAAGAAGGAAAACACTTCGGAAGTTAGTTAGGTCAATTCTTGCTCTCTTTCTTTTTGTAGGTATTGATAACTTCAGCATCTACAAAGCCAAAAGTCATTAATGAACTTCAGTACCTTTTTTGTGATGGTCCGCTCCATTCACAGGTTTAAAACGTTGGATTTTTCGAAATTTGCTCTTTTTAGTTCCTCTAAAGTCAGGTTTTTATCTTTAGATAGTTCTATTACGTTTAAAATTGCATCAGGTCGGTAACCAAATAGTCCAACATAATTTGAATTCGATATGCTCGAGAGGTTGTCAACAGGACTATTCGAAGTAGGTTGTGGGCTTTTCTAGGTTTGCTAATTGTCAAAAAATGTGGAAATTTTGCCAACTTTTTAGGTATATCCCTTTTGCATATATTATCAGCAATTTCACCTTATTTCTACACTTTTTATGGGAGACGTATTCATTCCATCACTTCAATTTTCCCAGCTCTAGAACAGTAATTTGACTTACTTTATCATTTATCAACATTTATTCTATCATCATATTCCCAATTGCTGCGTCTCAGGTTCACCTATTCAGGCATTTCTTGATATTGGCATTTATGTTTTGATATAAGGTCAATGCCCTTATTCTGTTGCCGAATTCTTGCCTGATTTATATGTCTGTGTAACTTTCTTGGTGTAGGTTCAACCCTGAGATTTGATATAACCAATCAATGGTCAGAGTTTGTATCTGCTTCTAAGGATGCTTGAATATTGAGAACTTGCTGTACTTTAGACTGTCGCAAGGCAAAAAGCAAGGACATCACGTTGGCCTTTTCTTGGATGGCACCACGAGTGTCATGTTTTATTACGTTTTTGCAAAAAAGAATCGATGGAATGAAAATTAATTTTCTACAAGAACTTTATGGGCGCATCGCATTTCCCATTGTCTCCACTGAATCTGTAAAGCTGCCTTCTACATTCATATGGTGTACATGAGCATCTTTGTCAAGTCGGTAGTCAAAACTCCCCACAGTTTTGATATTTTCATATTTAAACTTTGTATCTTTCAACACAGCATCTAGTTGCCTATAAATGATTCCTTATATAAAGTGTTGGGGTAGTAGTCTATTGGCGCATAACGGCAAATAATACCCAGGGATATATTGCTAACATTAATAATAATCGTTGCTAACCTGTTAGAAATGATTTTGAATTCTTGAACCTGAGGTTAGGAATCATTAATGAAAAACGCGAAGCCACTCATTGGTGTAGGAATATTTACTTGATCCTTCAATGTAAAGGATTGTGATATGGCATAGGTACTCTTCACCGCATTCGTTGTTCTTACTCTCATAGGTGCGAAAGACCGGTCACGAAATTCATTCTAATTGGAAATATTCGGCCAGTCATTTTCACATATGCATTGTATATCTTTAAATACGTACCTACAGGCACAATAATCATAAATGCAATAGCGATGAAATTAGTGAATAAAGGGAAACGTAAAAGTTCTGTAGGATTTCCAACTATAATTACATGCAGTGTGGAAGAGAAACTGCTGTACGTTATCAATATAACTAAATAGACCTTAGAGCCCTAGCGAACTGCGAAGCACACTGTTTTTGTTTTACGCGTGAAGGTTTCTACACCAGGCAATGATGAATTTTCATTTGTATTGTCGATTTACCGATTACAGATATATATATATTCAGAGTCGAGTTGATAGGTAATAATCGCTCAGCAAATTAACTTCTCGAGAGGCACTTCCGTAAGTAGTAATCTTCTAAGTTGGTTATATTAAACCATTAATGGAGCTTAATTTTTTTGAAAACAAAGTCTGACTGGATTAATTAATTAAATCCGAACAATAAGGGTACATTTCGGTGTTCAGCGAATCACGTTTGAGGTTATTTCACACTGGGTTGTTAAAAAAATCTCTCTTAAGTAGGTTAGATTATAACTGATGTTTGATAATAAAATAAAATCTCATTAATACAGAACAAATAAGCCAATATTTCCTGTAACATTATTATAGATATTGAGGGTAAAACTTATTCCTGGCTAACAGCGTTGAGAAAGATTTTTAAATGAGTTTTATGCATCAGGAATTTGAGTAGCGCCATAATATATCGTTTATTCTATTTAATTTATCAGTATTAATCCACCTTTCAAGAATTTTCGTTTTTAAAAAGAAAAACCCGTACAGAGAAATTCTAACATGAGTAAATTAAAAAAAGAATGTAGTGGAATTATGAAGAAAATCGATCATTTAATTATTTTACCATTGAGCTCGTTCATCTCTGTTATATTAAGACTCTAAGCTGCTGAACATCACGTAAGGTCATTTTGCCTTATCAGCCATTGGAAGAGAGAATGAAATGGAATGGCAAGACTGGCCTCTCTTGATTAAAGAACCGATCAATAAGCACTGCGCATCTCAAATAAGCATTTGCTGCAATTCATGGCGCGAATCACGACTTTTGAATGTTGGAACGTGAAATACTCCTATCCAAAATACAGTGAATTAAAACTCTTTGATGTTGTAACATTGCTCCCTGTGTCCCTTTGGTCCCCTTTCCCTTATCATTTGTTGGACCAATTTTTGTTGCTTCAAACAACTTTAAATTAGTTTACTTTTGTATTACTATGGACAATATTAATGATGTTATCTTTAAATAATTATATTTTGAGATAAATCTAAGGTTTTTTTCTATATTTAGCCTCAGTTTATACTATCTTCTCTATTTTTATTCATTAAACAACTGTGATTAATCGATTAATTGGATGCTTCTTTCCTTATATAGTTATTGCAAAATATTCCCTTCATAACCGGTCAAGCAATTTTGTTATAAGTGATCCAATAGTATTTTTCTGCCAACTTTATACGGCACAGCACTTTTACAAAGATGAGTTTTCAAATAAATGCAAAATTTAACACCGAAAATTCTCCCTTTCAATTCTGTATAAAATTTCAACGTTTGCGTGATTATTAAAGCAAGTAAGAAGACGCAATTTGATTTATTTATCGTGTACCAAACACTCGAAATCTTCTGATAAATGTGCAAAATGTTCAATAATGGGCAGAAAATAAAAGAAAACTGCTTTTTCTAAAGATGACCTAAACTCATTCCATCGAGGTGCCTATATTTTTTCGATGACAAATACAACATATACAAGACGGAATCTGTTCAATTAAATAAAATGTTCTCCTGAAGTTGTCGACCAAGCATTCAAATAAGTAAACATGCAAACACGGAAAATAGATAAGAAATTCGGAAATTTGGGTATTGAAACGCTAGAAAATAAAGTAAAAAGCATACAAACGGATTTCACCAATCATATTTTGAAAGAAATTTCTGAAGTTCTGGCTTTGATCACCAGCCTAATAACTCTTTGTCAAGACGTAAAGTATAATTTTTTCCCATCTCAAGTGGGAATTCACCACTTAGTGGGAACGCCTTAGCTCTCTCGATGTGCCCAGACCCGATGATGAAAGAAAGAAGACGAGACTGAGGATGGACAAAGAACTCAGTCATTTCTCCACTTGCAAGTAACGAAATTATATTGAATTTAAAAATAGAAATGAATATTGTTACTGAATGAAGTGTTGGAAAAATGCTGACCACACGCCACTGAGATAACTTCAGTTTGATCGGTAATGATCGTCAGCATCGTGGACAATGGCCTTGAGCGTTATCTCTGCATGTCTCACCTCAACTTTGATAAGTCAGCTGAAGATTTGAACATCAATATGCCTACAGTTTAGCTAACTTTAACTGAGCTTAGATGGGACATCCTTTCATAGAGACCATTGTCTTTCTTTAATTTAAAAAGATCAAATTGAATGATTTGAAATGCACAAAGATATATGCCTTAGTTAGACGGCCCTACCTATGACTTGGATGAAGACACGGGACGGAAGAGACGAGAATGAATTAATTGGAAAATCACCATAATTTAATACCTTAAACTTAAAATTACAATTCTTTATCAAGAACTGTGACTCATCCCCAATCTACATTGTTTTCTGGTGATAATAATTTGTTTGAATTGAATAGCATGCTGCAAACTACTCCACTCTCACATCATCAGAGTGTGATTTATTTCTCGTGGATAGCGAATAATTGTCATAATGCACTGACAACTACTGTTTGACAACAACACCATTAAACTTGCTAATGTCACGTGAAGGATATTTGATTTGATCTATTGAATCAACCATCTTAAGCAATTTTTCTCTTCCCATTAACATATATTCCCTATGCCACAAATAGAGAATCTAAAATCCATTATCATTACATGGATAGAAAATTGGAAACCAAAGACAGCACTATTTGAGAGTGATAATTTTGATTGCACTTTTGATTAGATTTCGTGAGTGAAGGTTTGCAGCTACTTGTAATTTCGTTATTTTATATTTCACGATTCAGATCCCGATTATTTTTTCTGCAAAGAAAACGTTTATCTCAAACTGTAGCTACCCCTTCTTTCAAAGAAACTGAGTCAGAAGCTTCCATATGGCAAAAAATGCAGCCATTACAAATTAGATCAGCTCAAAATTATTTTGCTTTTGTCGTCTTATGGGGAGGAAAGTTGGGAGCCTATTTCATTGGTGTGTCCTTGAGAGAACGTATGAAAGTGAAAATTTCAGAGTAATTTAAAAGCCGATGTAATACTCCATTATGTTAAATATTTAATTTCAGATACTAATAAATTCTATTTAAATGTTAAAAAGATCTTTTTTCATCTATTCAATAATATATTCATGTATTATTTTGCAAGTTTCATTTTTCAATACTCCATCTATGGCATTTTGCTTACCTATAATTAAAAAGCTTTCCAGCCTCTCATCATAGGGAAACATCCAAATACCAAAGCCATTTAAGTTAATAAAGAAGGAGAATATTCATATTTTAAGGGAGAACTGTAGAGTGGGTAGCAGAAGTGTAAGTTAGGCAATCAGGAGAACTTTACTTCATCTGAAATCCAGAATTATTAGGTCAGTTGCTTCCAAACTAAAGTTCTTAAGACTTATCCTTTATTTTCACCATCTTGCTCTTCATACGGAAAATCTGGGTCACAAGTTTTCATGAGTTTTGAGTCATCTTCTTCTGACAAAATTCTTTCTTATTTCCCATGGCGGAAATAAAAAGCCATAAATTATATTATTATTAATAATATAAAAGAATTTTTATTAATGATGTGGTGGGAACATGCCCAAACACCAAATTAGGAGTAATGAGAACGGTCCAATTGGTGCTCGTGGAGCCACTGGAATGCGCCATATTTTATTTGACCTGATTTAATTTGTTTTAACTTAATGCAAACCTTATAATTACATAAATGTATAAAGTTCGAATTGTCACCAATCTTTAAAACTCAATCTTACGTACGTTTGAAAAATACGTAATTATAAAGGTAATACGTAAGTGAACGTATCAATTAATCCAAAACCGGTAGTCGGATATTTTGTCAACCTTAAAATGCTGATTTGTCTTCCAACGAAAGGCGTTCAAATAACTCAAGCCATTGAGGTTTTAAAGACAGAAAGACTTTTCACCTTTTCCCGCCGGCTGATTACAAATCGGCTTATTAACTCCTCATATCTAATTGCACATATCTATTCTGTCACTAACTCTGTTTCATTCTTGTCTCCGTGTTACAGATTTTATGCAAACTAATAAGCACAGGCTTAGTTAATTGAATTTTGTTAAATTAGACCCCTTCTTGCTAAACTGCGAACTCTGAAGTCAAAGAGAGATCATTTAATATCAAAACTTTTTTAAATCCTTTATTTCTGGAATTCGATTTACCAATATTCTCCCTTTTTCCTTTAAAAATGCTGTGTTTACACTAATAAGTTAGATTTAAAACTAAATTTTGAATGAGCTTTATGAGCAAATAGACATAATAATTACGGAAGTTTTTTAAATTTCACGACATTTTCAGTCCTTTATTTTGATTGTGGGTGTATAGGAACCGAACAGATGTCAGACTACAGACACATTAAATTTATTTCTAGACATTTCCATAAAATATATCACAGACACTCTGTTTTGCCTTCTCATTGTTGAAGATTTGAAAATGATTTGCTTAAAGAATAACGTTGAGAGGAGAATTTGTGGGAAATAGTTTCAACGGTGTATCCACATCTCAATTTTTGAAAGTGGCTTTGTTTGATTAAAAGAGTGCTTATGGTATGAGGCAGCTTCGGCTAGTTGAATCGCTTAAATCAATTATGGTCAACCATAGAAAAAGCCTAAAAGGAACTGCCTTAGTTTTAATTTTATATTATTATATTATGCATAATTGAAATGCAAAAAGTGCTTATGATTTGTAAGAAGGTGCAGTTTACGACGCGTCACAGTAAGATTGTTTAAATAAGGTTCTTAATAGGAAATGAGGTGGGAAGGTAGCAAAAGTGCCCACTTTAAACGTATATTCGAAGGGATAAATCTTTCAGTTAACTGAAAAAGGAGCCTTTTAGCACACAAAATTATAGCAATGAATAACAGTTTGAATTCGTCGCAGTAGGATCTGACATTGCAAATTCCAAAATTCTCAATGTGGCTAGACTCCAAACTAGAAGGCTTGTAATCAAAATTTGGGTGATCATTATTAGCTGAAAGATCTACATCCCTAGAAGTTATTATGATCCTATTTTCAGAGTATAAATGAGATTTCTCGAATCATTCTAATTTAACAAACACAACAAAAATTTCTACGTGGATGTACAAAGGTTAGTTAGATTCAATTAACAATCCGTTTATGAGAAAAAAATTTGTCACTTTCATTGAAAAACTAAATTCAAAAGCTGGGCACTAAACTAAAGCTTCATTTTTTCTCTAGCTGTAATTTATAATTTTGATTCTGGTTTTGGAAATTCGAAATCATTTGAAGATGAATATTTAGATTCACTTTCAAAAGAAAGTGAAGCTTTTGTGATGGCCCTAGAACTGTTTTTGACGGGCTAAATAGTAAAAATAGATGATATGTTTGCGACAGAAAACTACTGGAAAAGAGGGGGGTTGAGGGTTTTTTGTCTATGGCTCCTTTTGTGACTTTGTGAAGTTAAACGTTTTCTGTTTTCTTAATGATGGGCTAAGTTCTACTTTAAGTAATCGTCTTCTTTGGTTTTGAAATACAGCGTCCTATCTTTGGGCATAAAACGATAGATTAATTGCCTAACTTTTAGAATATTTACTGTGAATTTTAATAATAAAATTCAAAAACTTATCATTTGACTAAAGACTGAATGAATACTCCCTTAAAGTTAAGTGCAGAAAGTTAAGGTCGTTTTTGAGATCTGCAGGGTTTATCAAAAATTGATTAGCATTATAATTTCACGAAACTTATTTTTCGTTATTTTTTATTTTGAATTTAAAACTGGAATTTTCGCAACAAGATTCGAATGCGCAGTTTAAGGCAATGTAATTAAGGACTGTAAAAGGTGCATTTGGATAAAAAACATTTATAAATACATTTTCTTGAGAATAACTATTGGATTGAAGATGTGATTTTATAACTAGTAAGGTTGATGTAAAAAGGATATTTATATTCAACGGTAGAACATCCAGTTATCTGAAAGTATATCGAAAATTATTCAAGAATGTTATCGCTTCAACCATCCTATTTTCAGTATTTGAATAATAACTGGGCTTAATCTCTCGGTGTTATTAAAGAATAGATTATTCGAGCACAGATTACTAGTCCACTATTTTTCTCAAGTGCCTTCCTTAAAGCTTATTTGAGTGAAATTTCTATCAAAATGGTAGATATTAAATATTTAAACTTATTCTATTTGTTTTTGTTTAGTTTTCCTTTTTACATCAGTCTGCATTCCACTAAGTTCGTTAGTAGATCCAACTTTACTGTGAGAGAAGGAATTAGAGTTTGGGTATTAATTTCCTTAAATTTTCTCACTGCCAACTTTAATTAATTTATTTCATTTGATAATTACCTTAATTAATTCATATATTTTCCATATTTTTTTTGCAAAAACAAATGTAATTTTTTAACATCGCCTCTATTAGTTGTTAAATTTTTATCATTGACATTTTTATTTGGAAAAGTTCAAAAATTCTATTCAATTAATCATCAATAGTGCTTTGCATTCTCTTTTAAACGAAACTAACTGGTATTGTTTTGAACTGCAAAATATCAGCTAAATTACTCTATAAAAACAAATAGAACAGACCTTAAACGTGATACAGGAATGATCACAAAGCTAAACAAGAATGGCTCAGAAATATTTCATTTTGTTTCTTGTTAGTACATCTCCTCCCACAGGATGAATATAAATATCTTGTCACAGCCTACCATATCACGTAAACCTGATGGAAGACCACATGCTGAAATGTGGCGAAGTCGTAAATGCACCATATCTGTGTAACTTACTGGGCATTTGCATGTCAAATGATCTTAGATAAATAAGGAAACACGTAACGAAGCTTAATTTAATCTAACGAAAATGAAGGTTTTGAAGAATCAAAATTTGAGAGGCGATCAGGCAAATAATATTCATTTTCTATTGGATTATCGGAAATAAAATTACTAAGTTCCAAACTTATTTCGAACTAAAGTGGCCTCTAATGACCCAACCCACCTTGCTTGTATGTTGAATTTGTTTCCGTGTTAATTAAAAATGTTATTCTAACTTTATTATTTAGTTTAACTTTAATTAAATGGATACTCTTGTCCATTTTAGTCTGTGCAAATCCCACTACTCTATATGTTAGCTGTATACTCTACTAAACGTCCCTAATAAGACAGACCAAGTCCGGGAAGGTTCTCAGCTGGTTTTCTTGATGAATAAATTCTTGCCCATTGATATCTTTGTCTTCTCTTTCGTTATCTTGATTATAACAAGAATTCTCTAGATTGAAAACTTGACTAGCTTTCACATAACTTTAACAAAAACTTCCTTTTATATTGGTCGGTTGAGTTTCCGAATTATTTTTATGCAAAGCTATTTTTCATCCACTAATCTAAATTGAAACTAGCTTAAACCAAACGTTTACGAATTTATTGTATGTCCCTGGATCATATGGACATATCCTAGCCTTTGATCACTAATAGTTTTCCAGCAATCCCAGTGCTCAATCCTAGGTAGTTTATATCCTCTCCCAGTCAAGTCCAGAAATCAAGAATGAGTTCTTTTCCATCAGTATCGATATTTGTTTCGGATATTTTGTCTTTTATGTTTAAGGTTTGATTTTTCACACATACTCCGTTGGTGCATTTTAATTTTACTTATTTTTCTTTCTGGAACTCATTCACCGCGATATAATCTCAACAAATCATTTCTTTGTTTCCAGTCGCTTAACTTTCGATTTCAGTTTATTGTCTGTGATAGAGGACATTCCAGATCAAGATCCAAACGTGTTTTTGCCATTGGCGAAAGTTAAAATATAAATATGAATTCAATCAATTTAAATATTTAATAGCTGAAATTAGAAAAATTTTGCTTGAATTTTTTTTCAGTGAAAGTTTGTTTTCTCATGAATATTGTTTCAAAGCAATAGGAATATTTCATTTTCGTTCTACTTATTTACTTCAGTAGGCACTTAATGTAATAATATTTAACCCTCAGCTTAATGAAACGGTTATGTATACTAGTACTAGTAATTAGAAGTGAAAAAAAATCGCTTAAAATCAATGCTAATCGGTGTGCTACTAAATAATGAACAGACATTCAACAGACCATGTTGATCTATTAAAACTTTATTTTAATATATTTGAATCGTATATTGCACACTCTTTGTAATGATCAACTAAGGCCATTAGTAAATTTACTCATTTATTTTAGAGCTTTGAATCCGTCAATTACGCGCATGGTTTTCAAAATGAAAAAAATATCTCGTGCCTTTAAGATATACGCAACTAAGGTCATAATAATTCTACATATATATGAGTAATATATGTATGTATGTATATATGCATATATACAGTGAATAAGTTACGAGTAAATGTTAAAGATATTCATATTATTTACAGCCCTTGCTTAATCTAAAAATTTAGGCTTTATATGTTGCTTTCTATACCTTAGTACGTTTCTTTCAAATCAGTCAGCTTTACATTTCACACAACCACCTTCATTCTCTGTGGAGTAATTTATTCATTAAAATACCTCCCCTACCATCCTGCATATAACTCCTTCGATAAAAGAGTAATATCCACTTCAAGTTTGCTGAGGATTGAGCAATCGTCTAAACCTGAATATTGTCCAAAGTATCTGGATCCTCCTTGTATTTATTAAAAATTGTGGACTTTTAAACTAAAGAGCTTTAAAACTGACTTTTTTTCCGCTTAAAAATCTTATATAAAAAGCAGTAATAATACCTTAATCTATCTTGAGATAAAGCTATATAAGAGAAAATAAAGTTGTTATATTAAGAATTTTAAACAGTAGGTTCGTAATTAATGAAAGAGGAGGCGATATTCGAGAGTATCATCCATTAATAAATTCCATATATTAGAACGAATTAGACCATTTGATTTACATATTTTAAATATTATCTAGCGTTGGATATTGTCACAAGAAGTAATACATTCCTGTTTTCTCAATTATTGCATCAGTTTTATCATTTACCCTCGAACCTTTAAAATAGATATTACTCACGGAAATATATGTTTGGAAATTCCCCACTCAAGTTGAATTCCAGTGACCTCTAGGATGTTAACAAAATTGTTTCTGGCCTCATCTACACAATCTCGGCTGTAAAAAGATACACATGAATCGAAATGGCATGGCCAACCACTGAATGAATTCAACAAGATCCGAATGTTGGAGATATACTCATGAAACTGGAAGTCTTTGCGTCGGTGGCTCATTGATTACCGCGCCCGTTTGTCATGTCGGAGGTCATGGGTTCGATTCCCAGCGGTGCACACTCAGTGCGCGGAAGGACCAACCACACTGGTCAATTTTGGTTAATACATGGTATGTCTGAATTCTGATTTCCCACAGGGAGGCTTCATAATGCCTAAGACGAGCTCCGGAAAATGCTTTCTTAAGCAGGCTTGAGAAATAGGAAAGTTAGGTAAGTTAAACATTAGAACATAACGTAGAGAACTATAATACCTATGAGAAAAAGAGCACCTCAGAACTTCTAGGATTCAAATTCATTCGTTTTATCGCCTAAGGAGTTATCTGGCTATTTTGTGTGTTTCGATGTACCCCTATACTAGAAACTTCAAAATATTTTTACACTGTCTGGAGCAACAATGATAGTAGAACCGTATTCTCACTGTATCATGTAAAAATGAACTGAGTAGAATGTCTTCTGATGATTCCATAAGGTGAGAACTTAAGCATGGGATCAAATTAATGTTCATCTGAATGAATCATTTGTGAGCTCTAGCAACATGTGTTTTCTTGCGTGTAGGCAATGTTGTCCAGGGAACAGTTTGCGTCTCTTTAGCATTATTGAAAATCACATCATTGGTGATATAACGTTCTCTATGCAGATATCCCAAATCAGATGATAACGGAAATAGGCAAGAAATCCCGGAATATAGACATAAAATTTGACTCAGCTTATCTTTAATAAATTCATCGCCTCTCCGCTTGACAAAAAAATCATGATTTTGATACTTAGACTGAACTTTACTGTATTAATTTCTAAATTCTATGAATACTATTTAAGTTTCGATGATGCTATATTCTGCACGATTTAGAAATTTACTGTCATTCATAAATTATTGGTTATAATAATGGCAATATTTTGATGATAACATAATACCAGATGTACTGATAATTTCGATCATTCCATTCCTTTACGTAGTCAACTAACATTCACTCGATGCTCATTGAGTCGTTTGGTTTCCATCGAAATGACCCATTTCTTGCATTAATCATCCTCTGAATTTAAACAAATACGCCGAACAAGATGAATAGATCCGGTTGATTAAGAATCAGCGTAAGTTAGACAATAGGATAGAAGGATGAGTCAAAAGTATATTATTTGCCATCATTCCTTGACCTGTCTTTTAGGTAGAAATTTAATCCTACCTCCAAATGACCGCTAAAAAGTTACTATTTCTATGTTACCTTGTATTTTTATTTATTAAATTTTATTTTATATCTACTGTGATTTAATATAAATTTAGTCGATTTAATCTACCTTCGATAAATGATATTCATTTGCCTATATTAATTGACAATATTCTTTAAAAATGTGTCTATCGTCTTCGATTACTGGTTCCTCATTTGCTAATCGAGTTTAGGCGTTAAATAGACGATAAGTCCTATTACTCAATAAATAACAATTCCGTGATTGGTTAATTTAAAATAGTTGCCTAGTTTTTTGTTATTATTTGTGTACCTTCGCCAGCTTACTCAGCCTCTTCGCTTATCAGTTGCCATGTCAACGGAGGTGAGTGCGTGTGTGTGTGTGGTGGTAACGCACTCATTTTCCCCTCGTTTAGCCTAGACCCTGCCCTGAGTGGACACGTATAACAACGTATGTGCACTAATAGATTTGCCACGGGCATGAGACGACGTGAATTGTAGTGACATAGAAATCAAAATGTGGCAAAATGGTGGATGCTCAGACGATTGTCAATGTGATCAGAGGATTCTTGAATCAGTAAGATTACACACCACTAAATTTTTAACAATATCTGTTACAATTATTATCAACAGAAGCTTTCAAGTTTGTTTCCAGATTCAATATAAAATCTTTGATAATAGAAGAGGACTCTGGTCTAGATCTTCCCCATTCTTAGTGGCTTAAGCTTTTTGGGAATGAAAAATTGGTAAATTTTCTGATCACTAAGAGACAGGTGTGCCCTGTTATTGGAGATTAAAAAACTTGCCAACTATAAGAGAAATGATTTCAATCCCTATTTTTGGAAGGTATTTTGAGAATCATGAATATTATTGACTTCCGTGATTGATCATGCAAATCACCGGATACTGGCCATTAAACTACAATCTTGTAACCTCTGACTTGTCAGTGGTACTCATTTCCACTAGGCAAATTTTACTTTGATTTTGAGAATAGAGTAAATTAATCGCAGAATAAAATTATTGGATAATTATGAGTGACTTAAATCTACTTCAACTAATTGATGGAGGTACTTTATTCTAAAATTGAATCTCAAGCACAACTTTTATGTTTTTAGGAAAATTTGAAAGTGAACGGTGGATGCAGAAGTATGCATCAGGCCGAAACAGATCTTGAGGAAAATGCAAGGCAAATACGGACATTTCTGCTGCGAGCGGAAGAGGATAAGAGACGACTAGCTCAGAGAATTGATAAGCTGATAGCTAATGGTACGCTTATTCTAATAAACCACTTCTCTATTTGAAGGGGTTCGAATAGAAAATCGATTCGGTTTTGTCTCTCTCGATCATAAATACTTAATGCTATTCGAAAACTAATTAATGTATGTAGAGCCTTATTTTTCTATAATAATTTCCTGCAAAATAAGATAACTGAAGTTTTGCTGCATACTAGCAATTACTTTTTGTCACAAAACTTATTTTTGACGGTCGGGCCATGATCTTTGAGTTAGAAAGAGGATAAGCGTTCGTCATTTTAGAAATATGAATTCGAACTGCATTCATGGGAGGATAATTTCCAGAAAAAAGCATACTGAACGCCAGTTTTCATTAAAGAAAACTTCTATAAATTTCGAAAATATTTTAGTTGCCACTTGTTTTTCATAAAATCTCATTATCTCCAATAATGCCTTTTTTAATTTGCCTATAATCTTCGTATTGAACTACTATTTCTTTATTGAACACGGAAATTCTTTCGTTATTTGAAGTCAATTATTCGTGCCTATGATGGTGCCATTTCTCCTTTACGATTCGACATTAATATCAAACATTTAATAAAGCAGTATGGCAATTTGCATATTATTTTATTGAATATATTTTTTCTGATAATTTTTTTATTAAATATGCGAAACACCCTAATCCCGGGCCTTCCTTAACCAATTTTATTCTAATGAGTTTTATTAAATGACACTTGACAATTTATAATATGACCCAGCTTATTACAATTCTAGTGATAAATGTTAGCTAGAATAAACGACTTTCTTTTTGGCCGTATGGTTAAGGTAAGATTTTGCACAAACAAGTTTTCTAATAATTTATTATAAGTATTCACGTTGAGCAAGACTATTTAACTCTACTGCCTTCAATTCATTTTAGTTCTTATTGTCCTGTCATACGCAGGATACAAATCTGTTCATTTGGTTAGTCATAAATTCATCGGTAGTTATTCAAAGATTAAAACCATTAAAACTAACATAGTACGTCTAAATAAACATTTAATATTTAATTACTTCTTCCTAATAGAACGAGTGCTAATAATGGAGCTTGAGAGACTGAAACGTAGGGGCGGTGGCTCAGTGGCTGGTACAACCAACAACGGACGCACAAGTCAAAAGAAGGCAACTAGCAATTTGGAGGAGCATATTGCTGGTCTGGTTCAAGATCGCGATTACTGGAAAGGTCAAGTTGACCTCCTCAGCCAAATGCTCGCCTGTCCCAGCATTGTCGGCTTAAGAAATGCCAAACCGCTCAGTACAGGTAGCAGAATTGGATCTGCACCGAAACTTAGCAGAAGTAAATCCCAGCGAGAAAGTCAACACAAGGTTTGTCATTTTTATTCACTATTTCAAGCCTCTGATTGTGGTTTGCCGTATAACAAATGTATGGGCTCTGTCGAATTAGAAAGAGTTCTATAGAGTTCGTGTTTTCTTTATAATTCTTAATTTGTAATATGAACCAGCTTTCTATCATTTTGAATATTCGTAAAGACTAATTCTTTCATCGTAAAATTTGGTTGCTCCTTTGGCCTTTTCAATAATGTACTCGCATCCCAACAGCAATATTATTTTGGTCGTAATTTGCCGGACTGAATGTAACATATGTATGTATAATTGAAACCTTTCACTTCTGAGAGATTGAAAACTCGGTTATTCGGCACCAGTATTTCTGAAAGTATACATTAAAACTACATGAAGTAAAGGTTATCGGAAAGTTTTAACTATTCCTAAGGAGCATTTATCTAATACCATTAAAATTAATTTTATAATAAATTAAGGCGGGCTTTGATAGATTATTAAAAAGAATGTCATCTACTAGGATAAATTGTTTGTGCCCACAAATAAGCATGAAAATTTTTAGAAAATATAGCCGCTTTTTGGAAAGAATATCCCTAAGTAAGGTCATATTAGATTAGTACAAAATTTTACTGAAAATATTTCAAATACTATACTTTGCTTGTATATAATTTTTGTATTTCAAATTATTTATTATTTGTACTCCAAATATTACTTATTTACCTGTCTTTGTTTGTGAATTGATAAATTGGGACAGTTGAAAACTTCAGACTTCAAAATCGATTGCTTGGAAAGGAGTGCATTTAAATTAGTCGTAAATTGTCATCTTTTTTTAATACCTTAACAGTCTAATTGAATTGGCCTAATGTTCGAGTTTCCAGTGCGCTTCCTCCGCTTTCTCTGCCAAAGAATTAAAAAAGCTCTTCTGTCAATCATCTTCTAAATGATTGGTTAGTCTTTCATTTAAATAGGCTTATGTATTGCTTTGTGTTTTGTAAAGATTGAAGAGGACAACAAGGCGCTGCAAGTGGCTCGCAGGGAAGTCAGGCATATGAAATGTCGAAATTCACCTGGAACAGCTCCCTTTACAAGATCTCAAAGTCTTCCACGTGAAAATGTAAGGATTTTTATCTTTATTTCAAATTTAATATTAAATAAGTTTATTATAAATAATACAAACCTTATTTATGGCAAAGTTAAAGTTGACTAAAGTAAGAAAATAGCCATGCGATTAGAAAAGAAATATTTTATAAAGGCAATGAAAATAATACTCCTTCTAATATTCAATTAGATTTGCCGATGTAGTTTTGATTCAATCTGTTGATAGTTACCATTCATTTTAATTAAACTAAGGCATTAATTTGCAAAACGTCTTTGACTTCGACTCCTTCAGATGTGAATATACCGGTAATTAAACGGAAGTTCCGTCAGTAAATTTAAATTGGTAGATAACACTTAATTACATGAAAAGGTAATATATCTTGAATATATCATAGAGAAAGGGAAAAGCTATTTTAAATAGAAATTTAGTTTAGAAAGTAATATTTACACCTCTAAACTATCACCACCAACTATCCAATGTATGAGGTCTCAACTTCTAAATCACCTAAAAGAAATATATTTGTTGAGCAAATGCATCATTCGATATAGAAACCTTTGTACTTATTTATTATTAAGTAAATACTAGATGTGCTACCAGCAATGTTCGAGTCGATAGAACTTAATGAATTGGAATCATAATCCTTCACAATTTGCGAAAACTAGTGGAGCGTTTTGTCCATTTACTGCTTTATAGAACCCAGTCTTACCACCTTTCTATTATTTCCGATCAAAATCAGTGTAGATGGGCTTTAATGTGATTTTCATAGCTTTGAGAATACTATCCCAAATGAAATGTGCAATATCGTTCCCATGGTGACTCTTACGGCTTTAAGCATGCTACTCATTAACAGGACTATTTATATCATCACACCGGAAATATTAACTTCCATTGTTTTATAAAGAAGGGTTTCGGGTGTCATTTCCTTTCATCTTTTTCATGGAGATTTTGATTTTAATAAACCCCAACTCTTGCGTTGTTAAAATTGTGCAATTTAATTTAATCAAGTGTGAAAGGCTACGCCTCCACTGTGGCAGGAAATCGTAGTCACTATGTGAACAGTAATTTCCGGTCGATACACCAACGGTGTCGTCGGATACCACAGTAAAACAAATTTGGAGAAATTGGACAAGCCCAGTCATAATATTTTTATCGCTTTCGCCTCAGCATCAGAATTTCTCCTATTTAATATAAGTTTGTTTAGCAGTCTTACGAGGAGTCGCTGGAAAATCAGAAACTGCGGCTGGAACGGGACGAACTCCGCATGATGCTCAATCGATTTGAGAAACGCATTCAAGAGGTTAGATTAATTAATACGAATATACGTGTCTATAAGTATTTTATTAATTATTAATGAGGTTCTATTTTAATAGATTCAAAACAACGTTCAAACACTTACTAAGGAACGTGATGATATGAATAGACTCTACACAGATGTGAGTAAAATATATTTTTGCCAAAAATTTAAGTATTTGTTTGACTGATCGAATATTTATTATATTTGCCAAGCGATTAAACACACTGTTTAAAAATATGTAACCGAAAATTTTTTTGTTATATAACACATTCAACTTAATGAAAGCATATATTATGAGGTTTTTATGGATATAAATATATTTGATTAACGGAACATAAGTAATGCTCTAATTGAAACATTTATTTAAGTTCTCTTAAAATGTACGTAATATATTTATATATCATAATAAAAGAATAATTTTCTTCAAAATTTTCGTTTCATATATTTCTGTTCAATAGGATGTTTGACAACTACTTGACGTAATTTCAGTTTAATTTTTCATTACAATCCGTTATTAACTTATGTTTATAATTGTGATTTAGGAACACAATTTATTATTAATTTAATTGAAAATCTTCCCTGAATAATATTTTCGAGTAATGTGTTTTTATTGTTCACAAATTCTTAGACTAATTACTTCATTCTTTCAAGGCAAAGAATGAAATTCACAAACTGCATCACGATCTCTACGATGTACAGAATGCGTCAAATCGTCGAGCAGTCAGTCAAGAATCTCGTCTCCAAGGTGATCTAGATCGTGCACTTCGTGAAATTGAACAACTCACCGCAGAAAAGGAAAGCCTAGCAGCGAAATACAAAGTATGCTTAAACCATAGACAAATAACAGCAGTTTTGAATCCAAATTGGTGTTAAGATAATTAGGTTGTTAACTCGAAAAATGAGGCAAATTTAACAAATTTTTGGCTTTGAACATTTTTATTTTTGCCTACACGTCACTTAGAAAAGCACTGTTAAGCACAATTCGCGGTAACAACTGAACAGGAAATACTGAAATTATAATCTCATGGAAATTGAATGATGTTCGGTTTTGATTCTAATTATCATCAATTTCTCAAAGTTTCAATTTTGATTTTAACAATAGTAAATTCATCTACAAGGTCAAATTTATATCGTAAGCTTTATAAAATTTCCTCAATGTGATTTGCTAAATGCAATGAAATTCTTTTATACATATTTCTAAGGCTAACAGAGCAGAGGACATTAAGACAACAACGATTCGATTCTTTCTCATTTGAAACCAAAATAACATAATAAGTAGAGCTGTTAAATAGCGAGTAAATTATTTTTGCAGTCTATCTGGTTCTTAGCCTGTGACATGAATTTTATTTGCTCTTTTACCCTTTTGTTTACTTTGCTTAACATCGTTCAGTTTTAGGATACGTATTAGACTGGTTTATATTCCTCTGCACGTTAAGTGGATTAATTATTTAATATAACCTTCTGTATCTGTTGGCGAAAATAGAAGGCAAAAATAAAAACTGATAATTATAATAGATAGATAATGCCAAAATATTGTAATATCATTTGTTTTAAGTAATGGCAAATTAAGGCCTTATTGTTTTTTATCTGTTTTGTAATTTAAAATACAATTAGCGTGGTAGTCCCTGAAATTCCACTTTAATCAGGTTTAGACGACTTTATAAATCTTATATTTAGACTGCTTGAGTGACGTAAATCGTTTGCATATGGTATCTTACAAATCGATTAATTTTCATTTGGATTTAATATTTCTATCTATTATAAAACTATGGACAGATAAGATCCGCCAATATCACTATTCCGTATTACAATTATCATCGCCATTTAACTCTTGATGGGAAAGAATCCAAAATCATCCATTTTGTCAACATAATATAACCTATGTTATTGTAAAATACATAAAGAATAATGGCTATACAGTATTATGTAAAAACCGGAAATCAGTATATAGTGTGGCCTACAACTCTGACATTAAAATGGGTGTCTCCCACTCTCTCTAAAACCAATAGCTATTCAGTCAAAAAAGTAGTAATTTTTTGTCCCATAAATATATCACACTAAAATTTGCACTGCTCTCATTTTCAGAAAGCCAATGAGATGGAGAGTGCGGACAAGTTACGCCACAGCAAACAGATGGACTACATGGAGAAGGCTCTAAGTGAAGCTACCAACGAGCGAGATGAAGTCATCACACGAATCGGTCAACTCAAGAGGCGTCTTGAAGAGTTACAAGCAAATCAGATGCAAATTGAACAGCGCTTAAATGAGAGGAACGAAAAACTTAGGGTAAGTGGAATTTGCTAAGAGAGAGTGGCAGTGGAACCTCGGCTTAACCTTAGGCATGGCACATGAGCAGAACAAAAGAAATCTGTTAGTAGTAATAGTCTGCAATACTATACCTCGGGTATCAGTGTGTGAGAGATCTTTTTGCAATTTAAAAACAAATAAATTAGGCGCGGCTTTTCAAAGTTATATCAAGATCTTTACATTTCAATCATATTTCCCACTCAAAAATTAAATGACATACATTTATCAATAAACAAAGACATAAAGAAAACGAATTTTTTAGTACTTTTATGCACTTCATTTTGCATATTATTCATCTTAAAAATTATTACGTGCTAAAACTTTCAATTATATTAATCTCTAAATATTACACTAAATTAATGTTTTAAAATGTAAGAACAATTGTATCAAACTATATACCTTATTTCAGAACAGTCACTTTCCACAACTATTAATAAATTAATTGCTTTCATCTTAGAAAAGTGTCGAAGAATCGAATAACCTTCGACATGAATTAGAGGCTCGGCAAAAGGTACTGGAAGAGACGGAAGCTAAGCTGATGGCTGCACGGAATCGAAGCGATGAACTAGAAGCCGTCTGTCAGCAAACTGAGGCGTCAGCTGAAGAAACGGGTCGGCGTCTGCTTCTTGAAAGAGATACAAATGCGAGACTCCAGGCTGAGTTACAAGATACTAATCTTGAAAGGGAAAAAATGCAGGTGAGTTTATACAAAATTTCAATTAATATATACTGGGTTGAAATGGTTAAAGCACTTATTTACTCCTCTTGATTGTAGTACTCCAGATAAACTTTTTCAACCTAGATACTCTATGACCTCTCAATATAAGCACAACATTATCTTTAAATGTTAATTAAGGTATGAACGCACCAAAGAATTTTCTGTTTAAATAAGGGTTCCAAATTATCCCCTGAAAAGAAATGGTTAAACTGGTAAACCCTAACAAATCGCTCTTAACCGCCCCTTTATTGAAAACTCGCTAATCATGATTTGAACTGTGCTTAAATAAATTATTCTCAAGCCCATTTAGTAATAGCTTTTCCAATATTCATCTTGAGCAGAGGAGTGGTCCCTGATGAAAGACTCGAATAACTCAACATTCTTTATTAACCGGTCCTAACTAATGTAATTGTCCATTTTGCTCATGTCTGTGGGCCGAGAAACATAGAACTCGTGACTGATGTGCAGTCCCCTTGTTGTCTAATAAAATACGCACGATAACATTGATATTCTATACACCATAGCAATATTATGACCATATTTTTGTGCAAAATACTTTATTGGTTGGTTTTTTTCCCGCTTAATATTCGTATTTGATTCCCTTTTTGAAATGAATGCGCCTTCTTTTCTGGAGATAAATGGGATGAAGTTTGATTTCATACCTATTGAGAGGGTCTTCAAATTGCATAGGCTGACAAATTTAATCTTCTTTTCTTTATGAATTAGTCATCTTTCAAGAAATTTACTAATTCGCTAATATCACATGTATGTACGAGTAGCCAGTAGATTTGTCAGTTGGCAACAACAATTACCGATTCTAAAGAGTAAAAACACAAGAATTGTGTAGACCAAAGTTTTATTGAGCAAACCATAATGAAGATTCGATAAAGTAATATAATGAGTGATGGAAGAGTGATAGAGAGAGAGAGAAAAGAAGAAGTGTAGGAACCGGTAACGGTTTGGTCGGTAGGTTTTTCGAGTTTGTATAAAAGGGATTTTTATATAGTTTCAAAGAAAATGGAGGGAGAGTAAACAGAGGGAATGATTTCGGGCATCGCTGCGTTGAATTTGAAGTTACCGAAGGGGTTAAACAGCGCTCATTCTAGGTCTACTTCATTAGCTAATTCCGCTAATTAAAATAAACCACTTGAGAAAACAAGATATTCTTATAATAACTAGGGGTCAATGCAGAATTAAGTATCACTATGATGACGAGATAAGTTAGGTCTCAGGGAGTTGGTGATGACCATGATAAAAATTTAGGAAATACATAGTGATTCATCCTTCATGTATGAGAGTGTTTTATTCAAGGACATTTTTTTATTTACACTTTGTTTATTTCAGCAAGAAATAGAGGAATTGATGCGAGTAAGATCCCAACTACAAAAGAATAACAAATATCTTGAAAAGAAATGCATGTCTACAATCACTGAAAGAGATGAAGTTAACACCAACTGCAACCGTCTAGCTGCTGATATTAATTCTCTCGAGCAGAAATTGAAGAATGCCGAAAAGGATATTGCCACGTGGAATAATAAATTTAATGTAGGTATATTTAACAATTTAAGAAACAATCTAGAATGTTTGAATTTATTTCCGTAAAATGTAGTTTTTAGGAGTGAAAAAAATTTTTCATAAAAGTTTCCTTCCGTTGTATCATCTTTTGCATGATCACCATACATATTTTGAATTTACTTTTTCATATTTTAGATGGAACGGTCTGCAAAGGAGAGCCTTGCAGATCACTGCAGACTGGCCGAGAGGCGATTGGAAGAATGTGAATTCCGCGGGCATAATTTGTCCAATGAGCTGCGAGAACATCAGAATGCTCGATATCAGTTAGAAAGGCAGGTTAAAACACTGGCTGATAGTACGGAGCGACAGAAAGCAAATATGGAAAGACTGACCAATGAGAATGAAACTTTAAAGGTACTACAGCCTTATACTATTCGATTAACTATTCAATGTTCATTCTCATGAATTTATTGTTAAGATTTTGTTTAGTTTGCTCATTAATTCAAGAAAATTTTAAATTAATAAAATTTCTTCTAGTATTTGCTTGAGTTAAATTCTTAGTTTTCTGTATTTTATCACAGTAAAATAGAGGGTCATATTATAATTATAGCAAGGAAAGAAAAAGTCAGAAAACCTTTTTTACACGTACAAAATGTTTGTCTTTAATGTTTCCAAAAATCGGTTCGTTTTCGAACAGACAAATGTTTTCTTTGTTATTTAATGCACTTCTTTTAATCTAATCCAAGGCCAAGTATCATCTTGACAGTTGTTGGAGACTTGCAGGATCGCTTGAGTGACTCAGTCTGAAAATTGGGTTCATCAAATCACATCTTGCGTAGAAATGGGTGGCCTAGTCCATAAACTTCGAAGTCCCGTTTGCAGATGGAAGGAGTTGGATTAATTTAACTCTAAAAATAGCAAGGTTTCTTTTAAATATATTTGAAGTGAAAGGCTGTTTATTTGAGTAACAATAAATTCAATTTAACAACAAATTAACTCGAATATCACATTTAGTCATCCTATTGAATTAATTTTGAAGACAATTGATTGTTCGTCGTTAACTTCTCTATTGCAGGCTAACATCGACCTTGCGAATAAAGACAAAGTAAAGTTAGAAGAATGCATTGAAGATCTCACTGCAGCAAATCGCCAACTTATTCGAGATCGGGATGATTGTACACATCGTCATACTCTTGCTCGAGAAAAGATTGCCGAATTGGAGTCTGACTTGAGAACCATAGAAGCAGATGTTAAACGCCAAACCGATGTTGCTATTGTAAGACCTACTGATAGTTAAGATACGCCTTCACATATTGCTACCTTTATTACACCATACTGATGTGTACTGATAGCTGATTCCTGAATTAATCACGTTGACACCGCACAAATGATCAAACTATCTTCTATTAGCACACCCCCTGTATTTCTCATTCAGTAATAATGTTAAGTTATTCAATTGTGATGAGATAAATTTATCAAAATTCATCCGGAATTTGGAAATCAAGAATCGTTGTAAATGCTACTTAGAAATTAGGAACCAAAAGGTGCGGTTCTTTTAACATATTTTGGATTTAAATCGCTTGAATCGCTCTTTAATCGAAAACGGGTAGATCGCTTCCTTATTTTTTATGTCCAGAATACTAAGTCAAAGGACAAACTCTGAAGTAAAAGCATTCATATGCAGTATTGTGACCAATAATATAAAACCTAAAGCTAGTCCTGTGTGACGATTAGCTCATATCAAGATCAGAGCACTCCTGTTAATTAAATATGTGTTTTGTTCTTATAGAGCAAATGTAGCTTTTGACGATTTGAATCATACTCCCGGGAATTAGAGTACAATTGCCCGAGTCTTAGTGCTCTAGAATTGAGTGACTCTTGGTTGATTCAAGTGGTATATGTGGTATTTGGGCTCTCGGTGTCAGACCACATGATAAATCCCCTTTGAGACTTGACTCCGAATTGTCGTCGAATTTGTCTAATTTTTCTATTTAATCAGTTATAGTTGGCACAATATAAAACTATGTAGTCAAAACCAGACTTATTATCCCTAGGGTTTTTATGCGTAGTTCCAAATACGTTACAGTATACACATATTGCTAGAGATAATTACTAACTGCAGCTTGAAGAAATAGACTAATGAATATCTTGCATGTTTAAATTTGTTAATGGGTTTAAGAACCGCATCAGAAGTTGTTTTCATAAACCAAAAGCATTACTTAATAAACTTTTAGAAGGAGCATCAATCTGTCGTTGATTTGCGCAAAGAAAATGATTCAATAAAACAGCGATGCGAAGAACTAAGTACTGAACTGGCAGAAATGGTGAACAAACACCGAAATGCTGAAGAGCGATTCCATCAAGCGGAGATCCGAGCCACTCAACTAGAGCGGGAGTTAAGAATGGAACACGATGACTACTTGCAGGTCAGGTCTCGTCTTGAAGCTATGGAAGAACAAAGAGATGCCGGAGAGGTGAAAATATCAGATTGGTTCCGTTTGGTTGAATTTGTTCTAAATTTAATGGTTTCTCTATGTCGTATTTAGGCTAATCGGAAGCTGATGGCTCAAAGGATATCTGAACTTGAGTCACAAATAACTTCTCAACTGATGGAAATCAAAGAGACTCGTAGCTCTCTAGAGGAAAATACTCGAATGCTCTCCCGAAAAGAGGAGCAGCTAATGGTAGCATTTTCTCCTTATCTTTTGTTTCTATTATTTCAAGGCAACGTAATAGCTAGTACTTTGTTCTTTACAGACGATACAAGCATCTGAGCAGTCATTGAGAAGTGAACTGGCTGCAGCTCAAAGTAGCATTCGTGAAAGTCGAAGGGCGCTAGATACTGGGGAACGGGAAACACTCAAATTGCGAGATGAACTCACATCTGCTGTGCGAAACATTCAGCGACTGACTGCGGAGTTGCACGTAAGTTTGGAGGGCAGTCTTATAATCTTATATTAATAATTATCACAATATACAAACTAGGACTTATGTTTTTACCCAAATGCTTCGAAATCAAATAGCAAAGGAAAATTCTTAAGGGTGACTGTGTACGTATATTTGGTCGGTACAGTAGTGAAACTGTGTATAGACTTTTGGTTTTGTGGTAAACTACAACTACTCATTTTGATTAGAAGATTAGAAACTCATACTTCTTCATCCCACTCTCTTGTCCGGTTTTTGAACATTGCAATTCGTAGTGGAGTTCACTAGACATGCACCGATGACTTGGCAGTCGTACTCATTGTGGCCGCACACAATGTTATATAAATCGCACATCCTAACATACTTATGCCCAAGAAATAGGAAATTTGTATGTAGTGTGACCTAAATATGCAAGGAACTTGAGTATTTTGGTAGGGGTAGGTAAATATCAACCGATTAGCGTTGCGGAAAACCAAGGGCGTTTAATTTAGTGTTTTCTCATGAAATGAGTTTAAGTTGATGCCCAAGAGAACTCGTTTATGCGTTATGGGCAAATAGTTGAATACATTTCGGAAAGATAGTTCAAATGAAAATCAACATTTTTTAAGTGGGTGTGATTAAAATTTGAACGTTTGAGCTTAAATTAGAACACTCTGTTGCCCACGTCTATTCTGTAAACACTTACCTATATTACTGTTTATCACAATAGAATACAGAAGACGACAGAGAAGCGCTGAAGACACGAGCTGACGGCTATTTAACTGAACTAGCCAGACAGGAACGTTTATTGGATGAGAGAGCTCGAGAACGTGATCTACTAGCCGAACAAGCCCGTGCAGCTGCAGAGGATGCGGAGGTCTGGCGTGCTAGATGGACAGACGCAGAAACGGCTGCAGCCAACGCGCGTCTCCAAAGTGATGAACGTTCAGCTGAGGTCGATCGGCTACGAGACACTCTTGAAGGAAAAGATCAAGAGTTGATGCAGTGCAAGTCTGCTCTGAGCAGAGCTGAATTACAGGTAGGCCATTTTATTTTTTATATAATTTGATAAGGTCAAGGTCTATGTTGCTTTATTGACTTCTGTTCTTACATGTGCATAGATTGCATCTTAATCTTATTTCGCCAAGAATGTATGACCCCTTGGCTAAGGGTAGAGCTGCTGAATCCTTTTGAAGGAACTTAACTTCTAGTTAGACAACCCTAAAAGATCCAGATAAATGTAGACTGTACGATATGCCTTGCACATTGTTCACTTCGTACAGAGAGGAGAATAAAAGGCGAATATTTTGAAAGAGTAGGAATGTTTTTAATGTCAAATAATTGAAGCCGATCAGAAGATCAAGGGTTTTTTAGTACAAACCTACTCTTAGAACGCTATTTACAAGACAGATTTATTGGAAATGACCCACTTCAGACCCAACAAGAAATTCAGAGGGAGGTCCTTCTTAGTCAAAATTTTGTGGTTGCACCAATCTTGTACGATTATTGCAGAAACAAACTTTAAATTCGTAAGTCATGCATTTTAACTGAGCTCAGCAGAGTCTTTCTTCATATCTCATTTGATCAATTATGAGTATGTAAGTATTCACTAACTCGTTCTTATTGGTGCATTCAGCTTAATCCATATTAGAGAACCAGATAGATATTTTGCGGTTAATGCCCTGAAACCTGCTCTCATATTTCCTTTTCTGAATTTCAGTTTAATGTATCACAGTCACAACCTTCTAATATCTAATTATTATTTGAAAACTCATAATATTTATTGACTTGGAGGAACTTAACGCCTAAAGAGATGCATTTATTTACTGAAATAAGTCAGTAATACGGTTTCTGCAAAACTATTAAGAGTATTAAAAAACCTAAGGATGTAGTTAGCACAAAACCATAATGAGAATTTTCAGGGAGACAAAGACAGAGGGTCATAAAAGCAGAAGATAGGAGGGGCTATATATAGAGAGGAGCTGGCTGAAGGATCTGAATGAGGAGTTGAAGAGACGAGGGCCGGATAGACGCGTGGTGCAGACTGGAACATCGGAGTCGGACCTGGTGTATTATTAAATCTGGGCATATATAGAAAAAGATTAGATTAAGACAGTTGGACTACTCATAAGACAGTCAAGAGTCCAACTGGGCTCCAGGGGGTAAACTCATGGCAATTAAGATGTTGAAAAGGAGGACTTTTGCATCTAATGTCGGCCAAACGATAGTGGTTCTGGTAACTGGCAGGCTGTCTATAAACACAAACTGGGATCGTAGAAACAGTTAATCTTGAATAAATATTTCCAAATATTCCTTCACCTAACTGTTTCAATTGATACCGCATCAAATGTTTGCATTATAGGTACAAAATCTGGGTCAACAGAATGCAGAACGCGGAGAAGCAGCAGGACTAGCTCGAGCGGAGGTAGAAGCCCTTTCCTCTGAGGTCTCACGTCTTCGTGAGGTGCTGGGTCGTGCGGAAGCTGCTCGTGGAGCTTTAGAAAGAGAGGCCGTCCACGCTCGAGTTGCTGCAGAGGAAGCGCGAGCAAAAGCTGCCGCAGCGGAGGCTGACGCTGCTGCTGCCCAAGAGAGTGCCGCTGTGGAACGTGAAAATGCCCGGAACGCCAATTTCCTCCTGCAGAATGTTAAGGAAAAGGAGCGAGATGCCACTGTTGAGGCACAAGTAGGTGCAATTTACCATATTTACTATTCTACAGTTATTGTAAATAATTTAAAGCCTATACACACATCTGCGTCACCAATAGTGCACGCAGTCACTTTTATAGTTACTGTTCTCTTATTGCTTCCGCATTAATATAGGTGGATATATACTGAATCTTCCAATTAGATCAATCTCCACAGCAATGGAAATAGAAAAATAAAGTACGAACTCGTTTCAATGGCCTTGAATTTGTTCATCCGCAGATATCCACTGTTCTGGACTAAATCAGTCTGAAATGCAACGGTTAGTTAGGTGTTTAAATAGCAAATAGGATATCGGAGTAATCAGTGGACTATTTATCCTAATTGAAAATAAATATGAAAATCTGTTGTGGAGGAGCAAATAAATTTGGATTACTTTTTGTAAATGGCTACTCTATTGGTAACAATCCGTCCAAGGACGCGGTATAAAACTCGGGTTACAAGAGCTACTTTGATTTTGATTTATGATATGAATAGTAAGCAGATTAGCATACATGAATAGAAGAATATTTATAAATTAGCAGATAAGTACTTCATTTGACCTCAAGTAACTTACTTTTCTGACCTATATTTCATTGTTTCACCCGTTTCTGTTGGGAGGATTCTCTCGTTATCGATAAAATTTTGTCTGGAACGCTTTGTAGATCAAAAAAGAAACTTTGCTACATTCATAGGTTTGCAGAATTCTAGGCATACGAACACGAAAAACGGCAGAATAGTCCAATAAGGAGTAAAGGAAAGACGATAGAGTTAAAGCTTAGGATAAGGTCGGGGTATCTAGAGCCCGATTTCATTTGAATTTTGGCCTAGATTGTACGCTTTTACTTATTTTACGACCTGCAAGCCGAAGTTCCACCCAGAGAAGAAGAATAAACACAAGTTCCCGTTATTGTTAGCGAAAAATTATTAGAGTTCAACCCGAACTATGTACAGCATAGGGTATTTCATATTAGTTGACATTAACAATATAAGGATTAATCATTATTTCAATAATGATAGGAAGACATTCTTCGTTCACTTTCCCCTCTCTTATGTTCGTTCTTCAGTCTTGCAATTCCACTGTCGTCACACAATATAATTTGGGATACTCTGAATTATTTGCTCCCTGATTTGGGAATTTGGGTTTTCTTTCGCTAGCCTTAGTAGCTGCCCTCGCGAAACAAATAAGGCTTTATTACCACAAGCCTTCAGGGTAGCAGTTCAGTCGGCCATACAGATGAAATTCCTTAACGTATCATTGCTACCATAAAATATATTTTTATTTTAAAGGAGCGTACAAACGAAGTAATGGCTTTACGAGAACGTGCCATCTTGGCTGAAGAACGAGCTGAGGCTCAACAACGGGAGATGGCACGTCTCTATGAACGCCTAGCGGAGTCTGAAAAGGCAGCTTCACGTATTTCACGATCTCTTTCTACAGAGAGACTGGAAAGAGAGCGGGAACGATACCCATCTGAGATGCGCTCAGTCCCCGGTTCTTACCGTGCCTCAGTCTACTCGCAAGTCACTTGATTTTGGCTTATTTATTCACGTTACTTATTCTAATTAAAGTAACACTTTCTTTCAGAGTTAGCTCGGGAAGGTACACCACCTCAAGACTGCGATCACCTCATCGTGAAAAAGAAGAAATAGGTTGAAATAAAAAATTGCCTAGGTGTTACTTTTAAACCAGTTCAAATCACTTCGATATTCGTCTTCCACACACCTACATAGCATCTGAATCCACATCTAGCACTTAGTGAAATTGCCTAGAAATAACTATTATTTCTGCTTCTTTTTTCTAATGTAACCAGGAGCGAGTTGGCGTAATAAGACATTAATTATTACTGCTATTAAAAATGAATAGGAGTATTTTCTCACTGAATTGCAGCAGCGGTTAGTTACACGTGTGTATGTTCAAGCACCTGTTTATGATTTTCAAATATAATTCTGATTGCTTAAATTGACTTTAATGATAAAAGTACTGTTTAACTGGAAGCTATCCATTTTGAAACATTGTCAATTTAGATTTGGGAAAAAGCAGTAACACAAGATTTATAAAAAAAGACGCATAATAATCTTTCAAATACTGAAAGTAGCAGCAAATCAGTAAACAAATCAGGCAATTTAAGTAGAAAATATTAAAGACTGGAAGTGGGCATTACGCTGTATTATTTACGAATGGACTTAGAGCCACACGTCTTCAATATAGCGCTTGTCCTTTCGAAGCTGCATCAAGTAGCTCTCAGCAGCTTTCTTAGGATCTTCCTCATTGGCGAATTTAAACCTCGCAAAGGCATCTCGCCACGCCTCGGCTACACCTCTTACCATTCCCTGAATATCACCACAGATCTAAAAAAATTAAATGGAACTGAGGTTTTAGTCTGATATAGATTCAATAATATAACTTATTTTTATAACATACGATATAAATTAATGTATAGAGGACGAACCAATATAATGATAAGGATAACCGAAGCCCAAATCATAAATCACTATTCCATTGTATGAACACTGAACCATATAACTGATTCAGTTGCTTGCAATGGCAGATGAATATCCTCAATGAATTGCAATGTAAAGACTATAGTAGTAGTATTCACCATAAATCAATGTTCTATTGTTTTAACGCAAGATCAGAGAACTGATTTATTTGCTAGCAATAACATTATTGAAAACCATGCAGGACAATTACCAATGAAAGTGATGGAAAAAGATAGAAAGATATCATAGTTAAGCACTAAATTAACACACCATTGCGTTAACAAACCAGAAGACTAAATCAATTGCTTGGATGAGCGTAATTATATGTGCAAACGATCGCCTTGATAAGAAATGCAATATATGGTATGGCTACTAGTCTTAACCATTAATATTCCATTCTTTAAACAATAAACCAGAACAATAGGTTAGTTGCTTACAATAGATGCAGAGGATTATGCATTATGAAACCCTAATCAAAGCGATGATGAAGTACAACAGATGCGAAAACTATGTGCACCGGTGGCACAGTGGTTAACGCAGACGTCCGCGAAGTCAGAGGTCAAGAGTTCCATGCCTATTAGTGTGCACCCAGTGAGTGGAATGGCTAATCACACTGGTTAAGTCTACCTAACATAGAGAATGGTAGAATTCGACCATACCACCAGAGGCAACGTTCTGCTACTAATACCAACGCTCCACCCAAGATGAACTTGTGAGCTATTAATCAGAAAACCATGACCACTAACGTTATTGAGTAAACGTCAAGAATGACCAGACAATGAAAATGTCTTTTAAGTATGAAGGTAAACCGAATGAAGAATGACAATTAGTATGTCAATATTCTATTGCACGAACACTAAACTAGAGACTGATTCAGTTGCCTGCAATGACATTGTGTTGGACATAATAGAGCCATAAGGAACAGATATTTTATTTATGACGAACTAGTAAAAAGCAGATGGCGCAGCGGTCAACGTGCACGTCTGTCAAGTCACAGATCACGAGATAAATGAAAAACGGTGCACATCCAGTGGTGTGGATGACCTACCTTCCTGGTTAATTTTGATCAACAAGACGGGGGATAGAATGTGAATTCCTCATAAAAGCGGCTTTCTCTACCCAGATCGTGTTGTGAGCTCCCTCCGTATAGGGCTTAGGCAGTTTTTTTATGTAATTAAGGTGTTATTTGAAACCTAAACCAGATACTCTTTTTAAATTATCGAAAAGGTTAAAAAGAGGAGTTCTATCAATAACAAATCAATATCTTAAATAAGCATATAATAAGACCACCAATATAAAATCAATACTACAATAATCGAATAATAAAGCATAATACCTATCGGTGCTTGAAATGAAAAAGTCCAAAGAAATTTGGAGTTCTGATAATAATAGCGGATAATTTAAGAAGGGATAATAGTATTCATGCCCTTTATTTAGCCACGGCACATTAAATATTAAAGATACAAGTGAAAGCAATTAGTCACTAGACTTTATGCAGTTGTTTCAGATATAAACGGAGGAAAAATCAACATCAGTCGAAACAGTAAAAAATTGAACGATAATTATAAGAAATACTAACAGTACATTAAATACATATTTAATCCATCAAATGCAATGGAATCGTGAAGATTAAATAGAAAATTGTATGTGGTAAGGACCATCTGAGTTTATTACCATGGATCAATTTTCCATTGTATGAACACCTAACCAGAAACCTGATTTGGTTGCTTGCAATGGACTAAGATCAAAACTACTCCGTATGTACTTGAGAGATTAAAGATAAAATTAAGCCTTTAACTTACCCGAACATGACCTCCACTTTCACTAACGAGCTGCACCATTTTAGCAGAAATGTCAGCCACGCTAAGCGAAGATTTATCTAGATGAATATTCGCCAGCTTATCAGCAATATCCACTGCAGAATTCTTCGATTCACAAGAAATTATGCAATCCTGAACATATTTACAATCGGCAGGAACAATCGCCTTGGATCGAATAATTTCAGGAAGCTTGGAGGGGAGGTCACCCGAATGTCTCGAAAAGCAGAGGCAAATATGCGTTAACGTTGAGTCCTCAAGGAATCCAGCTAGTTCTTCTGCAAAGAGCAGATCATAGTTGGGATCACGACATCCAAAGAAGAGCCATGACTCTCCTACTTGGGAAAACCGTTGTTTGAGTCGACGTCTTTGTTGTAGAAAGCCTATAAAAGGGGCTATTCCTGTTCCGGCACTAATCATGACAAGTGGATCAGAAATGCTTTCAGGATGAGCAAAATTGTTGAGATTTGTGTGAGGGGATATGTAAATGCGAGGAAGCAAACCGGCAGTTAGCTTGTCTTCCCAGAGCTTATGGATATAACCCGTGGTAACGCCCTTTTTACGAGTATATCGTTTGAAAGTGACACCTTCAATAACCATATTATGCTTAGGTGAATCCACGGGAAAATCAACGGTTGAAAATGCAAAATTAAGTTCTTGAGAAGTTTCTTTGCATTCGTCAACGAGAGAATATTGGCGAGCAGCAAAGGGGGGGCAGACTTCTAATAGTGTCGTTAAATCAGGACGACAGCTCTCAAAAGTGGCGAGGAGATCCATTACTGTTGCAGACGTGTTTCTTATCAACCTAATAAAGATTATATCAAGCAGAATACGAGAATATAATATTTGAATTACTCCTCATAAAGCTTTATCCCATCACGTCCGCTCATTTTCAATAATATTTGTCTTTCTTCATTTTTTGTACAACAGGGGGCGAAATATTTGACAGTTTTTCGAGAGGCGGGAGTATGGATTTCCAGAAAATGACGAATAAGTAGTCTTGGAGTGACTGGTTTATCGACTGGAGGACCATTTGTGGTAGCTCTACGGAGTGGTGAATTTTGTTTGAGAATCACAACTTGGTCAGGTTGCAAATCTCCACCCATTCGTTGTAAAACCCAGAAGACATCGGACTCATCATTATGAGCGTAAATGGAGATAGTATCACCAGGCTGATATGATATATTTTCTCCTTCCTTGAGTTTAAGAAACGCTCTAAATAATAAGAAATGTATACAAGGGATAATTTATATTTGGAGGAATGAGATCATGAGCATAACTAACCTGTATGTAAGCTTACTTCCTCCTTCGTTCATGCAACGGAGAGCGTTTAAAACACACTCGAAAATTCCATTTGAAGTTGAGATAACATCATGAGGACCAACGACAGGTACTATTGAGTCCTGATCACAGACCTCAAGCCGATACTTGCTGACACAGCCGACCATGCCGACAGTTCGTCCTTCTGCATTAAGGTCAATGTTGCTGTCATTAATAATAAAGAAAGCAAATATGTTTAACTTACTAAACTTTTATAAGAAAACCGATTTAATATCTTTAATGTTTAATATTTTTATTTATATTATTAAAATCATCTAAAATTGTTTTTACAATAATATGATGAAAGGGGAAAATTTGAACATATATTTTTTCATTTAATATTAATTATTCTTTCGAAGGTGAAAGTTAAAGGACTGATCCCGCTTATTTGGGCTCAAGAGACATTTAAATTTCATTGCTTTCTCAGGAGTTGATATCTGATATACTTGTCTAAATTTCAATACACCAAAATATGCAAATGAATAATTACATCAGTTCAGCTTGACAAAATAGAAATAAGATATAGTTCATTAATAAGTTCGAAATCATGCTTGCTTCAAAATGCTCTATTTATTTGACTTTCTGATAAAAATTCATGTAAGTGCGTTTCAGGTGAAATATGTAGCGGATGCTACACCTAAGTAAACCTCCTAAGCAGTTCAAATAGCCTCTAGCAGGGTCCTCTATTATCAGTTTACTCACAAATTAGCTAAGCTATGCACAAAGTGGTAAGAACCAGAAAGATGCTGAGTGGAGAGGGTTTATCGCCAAACTCTTTTTGTGTTAGTCATTAAATGCAAAACCATGCTAGGATGTAGGGATCTTGATTGCTGATTGGTTGAGGAGGTCTCTGCACATATAGGGTTTAAAGTCTTTCAACCTCTTAGTTTACCTTACTAGTTCATATTTAATTAATTAGTCAATGAGTTTAAGATAACAAACTCATTGATTGACTCAATAGTAGAATCTCTTAAAATGTTTCATTAAGTCTTAAGCGATTTCACACTGTATTATAGATGATATTACTATCAATGTTTTTATTATTGACCATATTCCTTGTACAAACGCATTACTATTTTTATTCTCAAGATTATGCCTACCCACTGATCTATTTCCTCTACTTTCAGGTAATATTTGCATAATATTAAAGATTAGTTAGCAGGTTAGATAAGCATATGTTGAAAGATATTGATAAAGGTAAGGGTGTGGTATGTTTTAAGTGACCCAATGCGAACTCCTCAGGCTGTCATCTCTTTTTCCTCTTGAAATGTGCTTTCTACTGAATTATGCGCTTGAAAGAGGAGAATTAACTCATGCAGTCCAGAAAAGCTAACACCGCCTTAAGGTAAACTGACATTTTCAGCTACACCGATTGGTACTTTTCCATCGTAAAAGACCAACTCCTCTTGAAAGTGCATTCTATTTGCATTTAATCCCCAACAATTACTGTCCCCCTGTCTCAGTAAAGGCGATTACTATTAGTTCCCTAATGTCTTCTCGGACAATTTGATCTACACTATCGACGACCCCTCGTCGTGGGGTTCGGTAGATTCCCATAACTGAAATTTCCACAATTTTGAGGTCTGCATCACTTCTTGTCGGGTAGAACACAACCTTTACCCGGTTTTTCACGATCTAGCGTTCATTCTTCCCCACCAATGCCATGTCCCCAACAGAATCAAGTTCGCCTCCTACAAATTCTAACTCTGTAAATTTAGTACAAGTATGCTAGATACGGCAGACGACTAGCGACCCGTAAAGATAATAAGTCGGCTAGCCTCAATGGTGGGATCCCATAGGGGATACTCAAGTGTGTAATGAAAAAATTTCACAGTAGCCAATCATCAGTCAGTGACATTAGCGATTGCGCATGATTAACGTCGCACTAGGAATTATTTGTAACTAAGCAAAATATGTTCCTCAATAAATTAAGATAACTTTCCCAGCTACCTCCGAACTGTTCAAGAGAAATGGGTGACTTAATTTGTTTCTTCTAAGTGGCCCCGGCCACGTCACAATGACCATCGCTTTCTTGAGATTATTTGCATCTTTACATGACTCCAGTACTAGCAGAAGAGAAGAAACATCAGTTCCAAAAATTATAGATCCGAAAGTAAATTACAAACGCAGACCGAAGTATAACATACATCTATTGGTTTTATTACAAAAAGTAATATAAGGTAGATAGCAAATCTACTTGATCCCACTATGCACGGCGGCGACACCAAATGTATAGTTTGTATATTGGACGTTTCGGAAACCAGCATCTTCAATCATACTAGCGTATTCAACTTGATTAGGAAACCGGCGGATACTCTCAACCAAGTATCGGTAGGAATGCCAATCGTTGGCAATCACCTTGCCAATGATGGGGATTATCTGCATTGAATAAGCGTCATACATCCTAAGAAAATAAAAGACGTTAGGCTACTCATATGATGTAAGCAGATGGAGATACTGTGACAAAAGAGAACTCGCGTTCGAAGAGCAAAGTTGTTAACACGACTGAATTCGAGGCAGAAAAATCGGCCACCAGGTTTCAAAACACGATAAGCTTCTGAAAGAACCTTGTCCACGTGAGTACAGTTTCTTATTCCAAAGGCGGCTGTATAAACATCAAACTGATTGTCTTCGAACGGCAAGCATTCAGCATTTCCCTGAACCCAGTTAACTAAAGAAATTGTGGATCAAATTAAACAGGAAAACCCACTTCCAGTTAAGCCAGCTTGAGCAGCTTTCTCTTTACCTACTTCGATCATGGATCTATTGATGTCGCAAACGGTAATCTTTGGCATGGTAGGACCATTAGGGTTTTCAATATTCTTTGAAAACTTGGCAATGCGCAAAGTAATATCGCCGGTACCTCCACATACATCGATAAAAGAGAGATTAGAAGTAGGCATAATTCGGTGAACGAAGAAATTCTTCCAAATACGATGGATACCACCACTCATTGCGTCATTCATAATGTCGTACTTTCGCGCAACCCCAGTGAATACCTTGTCTACTTTTGCCTGCTTCTCTGTATCGTCTACGACTTGAAAACCGAAATGAGTACTGGCGAATAACCGAGGAAAACTAAGTGGTCCAACAAATTTGCCGTATGTTAATCTTGCAAGACTCTTCATTTATAGTTTATCTACAAATATAAAACATAGTTTGAAACATAAAAGCGGCAGCATCGGCACAAATTGTATTCGTACGGTAAGCATTGAGTGTATACAATATTAAAACTAAGTAATATTATTAGATACGCGAAATATAATCACGGGTATTCATTTCAAAAAAGAACTAACAGGAACGCACTAACTCAACACAAGCACAGCTCCAATTTGCCGCTTAATTTTCATTAACTTTAAATTTTTCAGTAAATTTGTTGATTTAATGTATAACTAAAAGGCGGAAAGTAATTTTAAAATTTTATTGCATTCACTTGTATACCTATTATTGATAAATTCCGTAGAGCCTCCTCATTAAATTTGTGAGGATGTAGGTCATTTATGGGAGCGAGTTCCAAAATTAGATTTTTAATCAATGATTGTGTTGGCACACCAGGTGGGTATTTCCTTTGTCACTTTTAGTAAGTTTGTTCCAGGTGATTCATATGTAAGCACCTTAAAGATTTTTATTCTTAAGTTGTCTCCTCTCTTAATATTTATCACATATTATTGTTACTATAATCTAGGTCGATGCCCAAAGAGCAAGAAATAGTAGCAAGTGTTGACCAGTCTTGCTTACATCCGAGTGGAAAATACACGGTCTACCGGTTGGTCATTCGATTTCTCTTGAAGAACAGCAATGTAGAAAATATTGTACGGTCTAATTTCGGTTATTTAGTATTTCTTTAGACATACAAGCGCTTTAGTGATTTCCTTACTTTGCATCGACATCTTTCACGAATTCATAAAGCCTTCGGAGGTCGGCAGCGTTTTCCAACCTTATCCAAATATGATCATTTCAGTATGTTCTTTTCTTTTTATTATTATTGACCTTTCTCTTAAGATCGCTTCAATCCTCGTTTGATAGAAGAACGACGCCAGGCTTTGGATAATTTTGCAAAATTTATCGCCTGGAATGAACACCTTTACTGTCACACTTACTTCACTCGTTTTGTTGCAGCTAGTTTTTCAAACAACACTTCTCCTCTTTCCAATAGAACCGTTGTCCAATTCAATCCAACATTTTCAAATCCCGAGATCTTTCCTTCACCAATTCCTTTCAGCCAACCGAGTTCGATAGTCCCATTTGATGCTGTATCGAATGAGACATCAACTTCAAAACGGGTAGTTGAGCCACCGTTGGCAGAACAATTTGAATCACCTCTTTCCAGTGATGCAGATAGTGAGTACGAAGGGGATACATTACCGCTTGTTTGGATGCGTTATGAAACTCAACATTCCGAAATTGTACAAAACATCATTTCTGCACGAAGATTCGTAGTCAGGCGAAATTGGTGTGAGGCTTACAAGAGCTACAAAAACGCCGTATCCATTCTTCTGCAGAAGATAAATTCAAATCCAGCGAATACAGAGGAATATCGGTGCTTACTTTCTGCTTGTCTTTCAAAAGTGGAGTATATTTACCGAGAACATTTGGGAAACTGCGGGACCAAGAATAACGAATTTAAGAAGGATGATGAGAAACCAGTTTGCCCAAGTTGGATGGAACCGCCTAACTTGGCCTCATTATGTCAAGATTCTGCTTTATCGAAACTCTTTGGGTCGGTTGAAGAACTGTCCAGGTTGAAAGTCTGTGGAATTGATGGCAAGGATCTCATTGTTTGTCAAAATTTGGACACCTCGGTGAAATTTACTCTAAAGGTAATTTTGCCGTCGATTTATTTTATTGATCATCTGGAGGCTTTTTTCTACTTTAACAATTCGAAATACTCTAAATATGTAAAATAGATTCGAAACGCTAATGCACCATATTTATATGGCGTATTTTTAGGAACATTAATTTATAGAAGACACCCTATCATTTAAGGACTCTTGTTTGCTTAGTTCTCTTTGTTTCTACTTATTGTGCTGTTTGATTCTCCACTAGATTATATTTTTTTAATCATATAAAACACTTGTACGTTATTTGAGCGTTTGTCTTTGGCCTGGTTACTGTTTTCCACTCAATTTATTGACAAAAGCCGGATTAGTTTTCTTCGATTTTGTTCCATTCAGTGACTATTTTTTGACGTCGAAGTGTTTTCTTGTTTTATTCGTTTTTTTAAGCGTTAATTTTCAATCGGTAAAGTGTTCTATTAATGAAACCTCATAGTTTTATTTTGGTACTTATTAATACCCTCAGAAGGGTAAACATTTGCTATTTTTAATCGTGAGAAAGCATTTGAATACAGATAACAGTAAAATCCTCGAGTAAGGGGTTAATGGCGTGTAGTAAAAGTTGCAAATAGAGTCAAGATATCAAAGGAGTCCCGTATCATTTGGTTTTTTTTGAATACAGTTTGCACATGTTTTACTTGATGGATACACTTTACTGCCTCATTCAAATTTCAGGATTTTTTCTTTGTGTTCCTGAGTGAATTTGTGTCCGCGATGCCCGGAATTTATTGATCGGCTAATTAATTTGGTGGTTGGTCATGCCTCTCAATGTATTTTTTCCTCTAATAACTAATATATAAGCAATATGATTCTAGTTAACATGACTTTAATGCAATAGACCTCAGCAGAGCTCAAAGTGGGTTATATTCTTCCTGTTATTACATTGAACAAGCATTGGGTATGAGCAGGTAGAAATTGGCTGTGGGAATACACTTTAAATCGATCAATAAATGAGATTTTAACGATCCTTAAATATACAATGGACACATTAAATATCTTATCGATTGTTAATGGTAGAAAACACTGAAAGCTACGAGGTTATGAGGTCGATTCTCATCGCTGCACACTTGTGCCGTATATGGTCTAACACTGGTTAATTTTGGCTAATAAGAGTGATGGTAGCATGCGAGTTTCACATTAAAGCAGTCCCAAGATATCTTCCTTCTACCTTGAGAGATTTGTTTAAAGGCAAGAACTGATGCCAGATGTGACACCGATTGTTAGTAGTAGTAAACATAATTTTCGTATTATCTACTTTTATCCTGTATATGAAAAATGAATAAATACTTGGGAGGATGGTTATATCGTGGTAAAGGAATATTTATTCCCATAGATTGACCGGTTATTATTACAAAAATCTATTATTCTAAAAAAATACTTTACTTAAATAACCGTCTCTAAAAAAATTATTAAGCATGATAAGCCGAAGTAACGCATAATTCCATTTCACAAACCACAGAAGTTATTTTTGTCCTGAAATATTTTCTGCAATCACATCATTACATATGTTGACCGCGCTTTTTACATTAAATCAAAATTAGTGTTATTTTCCTACTTACATTTACCATCACATCTCGATTTGTCATTTAAAGCATTCTTTCCTTCACTAAGAATTTTATCTGGGTTGTTTTTTTCCTTAATACTGCAAGCGGTTTTGCATATTTCTTGCGAAATGATTAATTTTGCATCTTGATACGTGTCGTTTTGAGGTTTTAATCAGGTTCTTGTCCTAATACACACCGAAATAAATTGGGATGACATTCTAATACATAACGATTCAATCTTCCTTTCTTTTGTAAGACTTAAAGCATTCGGAAATCAGACACCTGAAGTCATTTTTGATCGTTTGACGTTTGCGGAACAGTGATCTGCACAACAGTACAAAAGCATTACTTTCTTTTCTGCAAACATTGACATAAAATTGACAACGTTGGAGTTCAATATTCTTCTGATATGTCTGTTTATTTGTGAATATAGTATACATTATCCTATTCGGACAAGTGGATGCATAGCTGCAGCTGTAAGGATATAATTTAGGGAAAGAGTTGGGGGACTTGATACATGAGATTCTAGATTTTTGCTTCTTCACTTCTTAGCTCAGAAGAGTAGGAAGAATTTCATGTAAACGTTAAGGATGCTGTTCTGATATGTGGTGTTTCAACCACCCTTGCCTTTTATAAAGCTTTAAACAACCGGAAGCAATTGTTGGTCGTTGCACCTGATAAACATTAATTCTGTCGATCGTGGAAAAGCATTGTTTTCCTTTCTTCAAACATTCAAATACAATTAGTAACCTTGTACTTCATTATTTTCACTCGAATTCCTTTGAGCTGGCTTTTTAGAGATGGGCACTGAATTTGCTTAATTTATTTGCCATGATAGATCGATTAAATCAAGAATTTCCTTGACATTTTGTTTGATTAGCCTAAACCATGACTTTGTATATATTTTTTTCCCACTTTCATTCGTACCTTGTGGCTCATGTCAGTGAATCTTATTACCCAATTTGGTCGATCATAATAGTATCAAACCCATGATATCAGACTTGAAAGCTATGCCACCAATGCACAATTTACAAATCATCTAATTCTGTGTTATTTTCAGTCTCGAAGTCTTTTCTCATTGGATGCAACTCCACCTAAATGCCCAGCTATCGCATCGACAGACTTCAAATCACCGAAAATTCCTGATCGCATCCTTCCCATAGGTCAGGTAGCATTTATGAGTCCTTTGCATCGATTGGTAGAAACACCCGATCGTTCTCGTGTTTTCTTATTGGTAAAAAGGACGAGAGGTGAACTACGATTGGTTGATTGGCTCTCTGACTACCTACAACGAAGAATATGGACTCTTCTTCTTTCCAAGGATTCTATAGGACGAAAAAATTTTGGTTTTGCTTTGAAGCACCTTGATTGGTGCAAAGTGAGATCTTCGCGAATTTGGGGAATGATTGAGAAGTGCTTGAACCAATCAAGTGAGTGTTAATAATATACTACTTTTTAACAGCAAGTAGGTCATATGTTCCATCTCTATTTTTCTTTCAGTTGAAAATCGTGAAAATAATCATAATTTTTCTTCGAACTCAATACAAAGTAAATTTTCGTCAGGGTACTTTTAAGATCTTGATTTTGTATATTTCTGCTTAAATTGAAATAAGTAAGCATTTTAAAATGCTGTCTTTTCTTTCAGGTCTAATAATTTCTCCAGCGAAGCATCCATGTCTTCTTTGGATGAGCTTCGAATCGGAATCGCGAGGCAATCTAATCCCTCTCAAAATAAATCTATTAGAAGTTCTAAGGTTCTTCCATCCCCTTTACTAACTCCAAAAGTTCTTCTGAGCAGACATCCGCTCTATATATTACCACTGATATCTAAAAGTCGATCTAACGATGAACTCCAATTTCCCAACGATGCTACTAGCATAACAGGTAGCACTATATTCTTTCCTTAAATATCTATTTCTTAATTTCCATTTATAGATGCATCGATTTCTACTGATGATGATTCGTTTGATCATGGATATGAGAATACTATGCAAGTTTTTCTATTACCAGAAAGGCGGTCAATTTTATGGGCCGCTCAATTAGTTTCAGTAGTATCGTGGCTTCATGACCATCATATTATGCTAAGGTATTTCCCCCCTTCCACCAAAATTAGTAATCCATTTAGACATTTAAATAGATCGAGTGTTTATCTTACCAACTATGGCCACATTGAAATTGATTACTTTTTCAAATGGACTGACTCGGATCAAGCTGATGAAAATGAAAATTCATCAATTCGTGCCCCGGAACTTCTGATTGGTGATTTGTCGCGAGGTTTTCTTTGTTCAAGATCATGGGAGAAATATGCGGCCTGTGATTGGTGGTCGGTAGGGGTGATTCTTTACGAAGTCTTTACTGGAATTCAATTAACTGAAGTTTATCCCTGTGGACTGTCATGGGATGAGCCTTTGCAATTTCCATCTACGCTGTCAGCTAACGTTAGAGATTTTTTATCTAAGGTAAAATTTTATTTTTTTCAGAGGATCTCTTCCTCACTCTGAAGTCTAATCTATTTCTGTTTGCTCTTTTTAGCTTCTAAAGCTGAATCCGAATGAACGAATGTCTGGTTTCGCTGTGAAAGATCATCCAGTGTTCGCATTTGTTGATTGGAATTTTGTTGAAGAAACTTGCTTGCTGTAGGCACTATTATCCCGTCTTATCATTTTATTGACTGTGTTCTTTGTGTTATTTTGTGCATACTCACTGTTTATTACTTGTTTGCTGAAATAAAAAAAAAATTGGATTTTTTTAACTTTACGTTCTTTGATAACTGAATAATGACAGTTGTAGTACTTCAAAGTTACCGTTTGTGTCTATTCAACGCAGGAATCGACTAACGTGTGTTGGTACAGACGCGCGTAGCCACGTGCATAATGATCGATCGAGTTATTAATAAATTTGTGTTGAGTATTTTGCGTCATTAATCTGCTTATTGATTTTTCAATGACGAGCCCGAATTGGGCTTGAATTCACGCATCTTTTGTAAACTCAAGATTTGTACTATTTAATCTAACTTGTCGTCTCTTTATTTTAATTGGCTAATAAATACATGACTCTGAATCTCAGCGTTTTTAGAGTTACGCTTCATTTATCTTAGCATTATCTGTAAAGTGCTTGTTTAAATCTTGATTTTGGATCGTCATATAAGTTAAGGGTAGCATATCTATGCAGTAGAAGCGTGAAAGGCAGGCGCTATCTTATGATCACTTTTACGTCAAGCTTGCGCTGCCAAATATGCGTCACTGAAGGCGTATTTCTTGATTGTAATCTTTGGAATGAAACACCGCAAGTTAAAGTTGCAAATGAAGTCAAATCAAGAAGTGAGAATTCCAAGTTGTTCGAGAGGCAATTTTACGATCTACACGCCGATATCCCAACCAGGAAGAGAGAGATCACAAGTTCTCGTTGTTATGGCGAAAATTTATTACAGTTTAATTCGAGTTTTACACAGTATAGTGTAATTCACATAAACAACAAAAGAGTTAATCGTTATTTCAATAGTAATGGAAGAAAGTATAAAATAAAGTACTGATTTCATCAAGGGGAAATATTTAATAATTATTCATAATTATATTTTCATCGTGACAGTAGTCATCAAATTTCCTTAATACGACCTTAGAATAACAGGAACCATTAAATGAAACTAGAGGATAAGTTCATATTTTGAGAATAATCGCTTCATCTTTATTATCCAACCCGATATGCTTCAATCCCTTGCTTAAATGTCGACCTTCAGCCCTTCCAGAAAGCCCTAGAAGGGCTTCTGTCCTATGGACAAAAAATTAACTTGTTTGTTTCTAGAGAATTTTAATTTCTTTGGAGGCTTTTGGCAAATTCACGGAGACAGCTGATACCCCTTCGCTTAAATGAACGAAATTATAAAACAATACACCCTTTCGTCCTAGAAATGGTCATCAATTAGAGTTGTGGCAAAAGGTGAAACTTAATATTCTGGAAAATTACTTAAATTTTCCATCGAAGCGTTGAATTTCAAAGTGCATAGGTGGCTTAGTTCTTGATTTTTAAAAGTTTCCTCTTAAGAAGCCATTAAAAGGCAGAGTAGAAACCAAAGTGGATTCATCTCGTGGAGTTCACAACGCTACCAGGGCTGATCAAGAGAACTCCACATGCGCTAGAACATTCAGATGTGTAACCGATCGCATAGCGAACAAGCGCGGTCGTGCGTGCAGGGACCTCCCCAGCCAATCAGCAATCAATATCCCTGCAGCATAGCGTTGATTGTATTTAATGAATAAGCTTTTGGCAGCGAGGCATAGTTGAGCAATAAACCCTCTCCACTCAGCATTTTTCTTGTTCTTACTGCTTTGGACATAGCCAAGCTAATTTTGGGAGCAAATTTATAATAGAGGATCCCGCAGGAAGCTATTTGGGCCGCTTAGGAGGTGCGACGAAAGGGCTTATTGGTGTGGCATCCGCTATAATCTTAACTCTAAATGAAATCGATCAACATGTGTTTAAGACTAAATATTTTGACCGTTTTCAAACTTTAGATCATTCCAATTACAAACACTATTGATCTAAGACTGCTGATTAATTGAGCGGTTTCAGTATTGAGTTTAAACTAGCAATAAAGTATCTTGTAGCATTCTGAAATTCCTAAGTCATTTGCTCAGACGACACATAAACTTCCTTCGAGAAAGGCCATAGCATAAGTTGGTCTGACTCTTAAAGTAACTTCACTGAGGCATTAGATCATTAGATTATCGATACCTAGGTTGGAAATGTGTATAAGCCGCAAATTAATTCCTAGTATAATAATACCTAGATAGAAACAATGTTTCCAAAACAATATTTTTAAACAGCCTAAGCAGATCTTGTCTGTTCATTGACTCAGATATGGCAACAAGCAGATCATTTACTCGTATCACATCAAATGACGTTAATTCGACTCCCTGGTACACAGAGGTCATTTAACAAACGACGGGAAATATAACTGCGTAACCTCACGTTCTCGTTAATTTATTTAAAACTTTAAATGTTCTCGTAGTAAAATTGGACACATTCTGATGCATGTTTTTGTATTTTCCATAAACGAATTTAGTAATTCAGAAGAAAAAATTATGATTTCTGATTCGCATAATGTTAAGAGATATTTCACGAATTGTTGCTCCGACTTTTCAGCATAATGCCTGAAATATTTAAAACAAAACAATTGCAAAATATGTCTCCTTCGAAATTGTTGTTTCACATCATTCTCTTATCTACTTAAAATTTATTTATACCACGCACTATATAAAGTATTATTCCTTAATTTAATGCTAATATGCTATATCTCAGAGACATACAGGAATAGATAAATAAAAAGGAATTTACCCAAAGAGCGGATTGTCCAACTGTGTTGGTTAAGTCTGACTAATAAAGGAGATGGCAGAATTCGAGGTTCTCGCCAAAGAGACTCCATGATGCTGACTTCAATCTAAGATGAATGTTAGAAAAGGCTTTTCGAAATGGGCTTAGGTGTTACTAACAGAGAAATATTAACAGTAGTTGATCAACCTAATTTTCTTTACTAACCAGTTAAATATTAACTAATCCGTGTTAAAAACTTCTAAGTCTATACGTACGTCAATACAACAGCATAGGAACAAGGAGGAATTATGATTGGATGCTATTACCAGAAGAGAACTGGAGGAGAAGGCGTCAACCTCCTATCTAGTAAGCTTAATTGTTTAAGCCTGTAGGGGATGCTACATCAATAAGCCTTTTTCCTACACCTAAGTAATCCTCCTAAGCAGTTCAAATAGCCTCTAGCAGAGTCCTCTATTATCGAATCATTCCCAAATTAGCTAGGCTATGCCCAAAGTGGTAACCAGAAAGATGCTGAGTGGAGAGGGTTTATTGACCACTTCGTTGTTTTTGTGAGTCAAAAGCTTAGCCATCAAATACAAAACCACGCTAGGCTGCAGGGATCTTGATTGCTGACTGGTTGAGGAGACCTCTGCACATACGCCACGCTTGTTTTCAGCGCGACCAGTTACATACCGCACTTCTCAGAAAGTTCTGCCTCACGTGATTCAATCAGCCTTGTTGGCGTTGTGAACCCCACAAGCCCAAAAGAATAAAACACAATGCATTCTGGATTAAGATAAAAAAGACAAAGTGAAAAACAAATGAGACGAAGTTGTCGTAAGTATAGCAATGTGAAGTGTGGAAGAAAAGCGATATGCGTATTAAAGTAAAATTTAACCAGAGTATGAGACAAAGTAACTGCAATTGTTCTAGCGTAAACAAAATAAAATAATGCAATTCACATAGCACGTTGCTATTGAGGAATCGGAAGTTGGCTGAGCTAGCAACCCTGCCAGCCGGTATGAAAGCACTTGCTGAAACGCGGACCAACATAAGGACAGAGTAAATTAGTGAAAAGCTTGAACATGTGATATACCCAACCACGGTACCTTGAGACGGAAATGGCCATTGTGGCAAGATAAATGCTTCTTCTCACTTTTACGCCCCTTTTCTGCATTCCACCTTTCTGGAGTTTATAGACCTTTGTGCCCCTTCGTTTTATATATTGCCTTATCCATAAGATTTTCTTTAATAAATACTTATTTAGATCACGCTTCCTGATTAATTAACGTTAGCTAAGTTGCAATTGTTAATATCTATCACATTTTGACAAGTTTCGGAATAATTCAATTCATGATCATTATATATGATTGAATTTACTAATGTTTGATAAGGCATATAATGTTTGAATGGCTGCAATATTTTAAAAGAAAATGTTTAAAAATGCATTCTTTCTAAAGGATGGACCCATGCCCAGTCTTTTGAAAAGTCCATTAATTTTCAGTTATTTCGACTAAACTCTTTGACTAATTGAAATAGTACTAGTGTTTATATTGCTTCAAATACCGCTTTAAAAATATGCAGAATGAAATTACTCTCTCAAGAATAGTTAAATAATGGAGAACTAAAATGCTGATCACATTCAAAACATTCTTTGTGGTTATTTATTATCACAATGGTGGACAAAGCTTATTCGCTGATTTTAGCGCACTCACTATTACATTTCAGTTTATTTATCATAACGTCGGTAATTTTGGGCTCCTCAACAATGGTCGACAAAGTCATAAGAGTCCCAAAATGTCTCCCACATTCAGCATATCGAACAGAAATCGACCTTGGAATCAAAGCTCCAGCCAGATCACATTGATCAAATCGATCCACTCTCTCTTCATCCAGCGAAATCAAAACAAAATTCTTATTCTCCAACATATTGTCAAAATAATCTGCTGCGGATTCCAAATGCGGAATATATTTGAATTTTTCCATAGGATTAGTTAACCCTAATTTTTCCTGTATTGATTGTGTGGATAAATCTGGTCCATATGCATTTAAAATCTCCGCTTCCCCAAAACCTCCAAATAAATGTTCCTTCCTTGCATCAAATGAAGGTGGAATTCCCAACTGTTCCTTTTCCTTTCTTTGGCGAACTAATTCACGAAATACCTCCTTGACAGCGAAATGCACGATATGTGGAATTTTAACAGTTTTAGGGATAGTATTGATTTTAATGTGCTGCTTGTCTCTAAGACCAATCATATATTGGCGCATAATATTTCCAGAGTAATTGGGAAGTGATGTCCAATCATGTGAAATACCGCCCATTGTTACCTTTTCATGCATATCATCCGAGTCAGAAGAAATGGGATTAGGTTTGATATGAGAAGATGGAACAATATTATGACGTCTTGTAGGACACATATTCGGCTGATAGCAGCACTTTCTTGAGTCCACTGTCTCATTGATTTCCTTAGAAATGCCAACCTTATCAATTACGTGAAGAGACACCGCAAGCCTTGCAGGAAGAGATGTAAACCGTCTTCCCTTATATGAAAGTTCTGGAAATTTTAAGGATTTCAAAATTTTGATGTCAGGATGGTTTCCTTTGGCTGGTACAATGAGTAATTCGTGATTATCAAACGGGGATATTTCGGTAAGGAAGAATTTCTTATCCAAACTGAAACATTCACTTTTCATATTGGAACAGAAGTTGCCTCTGACATGAGCGTGCATATCGAGAATATTCCAGAGAGTGGATTTCTGAAAATCTGAGCAATAATAAGGGAGACGGATAACAATGTATGCCGGAGAATTGATGTTTGAAAATGGTTCAGGAAGTATGATTTTATCTGGACCCCAACAGTAAATTGGTGAAAAGGAACGAGCAAGAGGATAAAGCCAACCGAAGATTTGCACGAAAGGGTGAGATGAATGTGCATCACATTTTATTTCTGGAATTACAATAGAGAAAATCCCGTGACCTAAGAAGGCACCCACATCACCATTTTTATTTATCATGTACATGTAGCATCCTTGAATTTGAACCATTTCTTTGCCTTCAATACGTAGTATGGTATTCATTTTATTATCGTCTAGTGAACTAAGAGGAGAAACTTCCGTCTTAACGTCAGAGCCGCGTGGAACCAAAACACGTGTTCAGCGCCAGTTTTAACACTTAGGTTTTGCCAGGTAGAGATTTATCAAATCTTGTGGGTAAGAATATTGTGGTTTTGTAAAAAATAAACCTTCCCATACATCTCAGCTTTTGTATTGCATAAAAATGCAATCAGTTAATTAATGGCCACTATATTCTTCCTAAGTAGAAAAATGAAAAAAATTTATGGTGTTCTAGATGTCAAATCAACAAATATATTTTCCGATATGAGAAATATTATCCAGGCGCCATCATATCACAAAAATTGAATATTCAAAAGATGTTTTAAGACATACTTTTCAGAATACTTTAACTGAGAGGTAATATTTCGAAGAACTGGTTTGTGGCCGTATTTCAAAATATAATTATTCTATATTGAAATTACAACAGGGTAAATTTTACAGAGTCCGAATCAAGATCAATTTATTTTAAATTAGTAGAAACTTTACTGTCACTTCTGATATTTCTTGTGTTTTCCGCTCACACTGATATTTCTTAAAATGCACATGAGTAAAAGTTAAATGTGTATAATCATACCCGACTTACAGATAATATTAACACTATAATTTATATTGATGTTCTATGAATGACGACTTTCCATCGTCTAATATCCCGTGAAATACGTTCCATTAACTTGTTTTGATATTCCCATTAATTGAATGTCTGCTGAAAAGTACTTTAATTGCGGAGTAAACAGTAAAGAAAATAAATGCAGTTAGATTCTAACATTAGTTATTATATCGTAACAAATTTGACAAATATGTGATATATATAATGCTTATAATATTAATATGTGTAAGTTATTTTATTATTTTGATTTATTTTCGAAAAAAATAGGCACAGCATGTGACTTTATTATTTGTTTATACTCACTACCAACGTATTTATATACGTCGGTAGTCACATACGTCTCACTTTGGCGGTTGTTGGTGTTAGGTATGTCGCGGTTTTGTGCAGCTTTTAATTATTTGCAGAATTATATCTAAACATATTACGAGTAATATTTGTTGTGCCATCGTGTATTTATATTATCTTGCGTAATTTTATTGTATCTATTTTCACCAATATAGTTTTTTGGTCTTAATTTACGTCAAATCTTGAATCGTAGCAAGTTTTAAAAATTTTAATTCCAACTTCCTATTTTTCATTAAATTTGATAGAGAAATGCCTCGCTTTGTTCCTTACTTGCCTGCTGAAAAGTTGAAAGAGTTGAAAGAAAACGCTGAGAAAATCGTTGCTCCAGGCAAAGGTATTCTCGCCGCCGATGAGAGCACTGGCACTATCGGTAAGCGTTTTGAAAAAATCGGCCTTGAAAACACCGAAGAGAACCGACGTGCATACCGTGAATTGCTGTTTACTACTGACCCTGAGTTTGCCAACCACATCTCTGGTGTCATTCTCTTCCACGAAACAGTCTACCAGAAGACCAAGGATGGCAAACCGTTCGTTCAACTTCTGAAAGAACGTGGTGTTCTTGCTGGTATCAAGGTTGATCTTGGTGTTGTCCCTCTTGCTGGAACTGCGGATGAATGCACCACCCAAGGCTTGGACAATCTTGCTCAACGCTGCGCTCAATACTACAAGGATGGTTGCCGTTTCGCCAAATGGCGTTGCGTCCTCAAAATCTCTTCCCACAACCCATCATACCTCGCCATGATTGAGAACGCCAATGTGCTTGCTCGCTACGCTACTATCTGCCAACAGGCAAGTAAAACTACATTCTCCTGTTGCAATTCCTTTATTATTTTTTGATTGTTGTTATTCTCGGTTATAGAACGGTCTTGTGCCAATTGTTGAGCCTGAAGTTCTTCCTGATGGTGATCATGATCTCGAGACCGCTCAGCGTGTTACAGAACAGGTTCTTGCCTTCGTTTACAAGGCTCTTGCTGACCACCATGTCTACTTAGAGGGTACTCTCCTCAAGCCCAACATGGTTACCTGCGGTCAGAGCTGCACCAAAAAATACACCGTCGAAGAGAACGCTCGCGCAACTGTTGAGGCTCTTCAGCGCACTGTTCCCGTCGCCGTTCCTGGTAAGTATATATCCCCCTTTTGTCCAAATTTTGTCTCAGATAAGTCCTGAAAATGTATCAATCAATTTTTAGGCGTTGTCTTCCTCTCTGGTGGTCAATCCGAACTTGATGCTACCCGCAACTTAAATGCCATCAACCAGTTACCAGGCAAGAAACCATGGGCTCTCACATTTAGTTTCGGTCGTGCTCTCCAGGCCTCTGCTATTGCCGCATGGAAGGGCAAGCCCGAAAACGTTAAGGCTGGACAACATGAGTTCTTGCAGTTGGCTAAGGCCAATGGTGCTGCCTCTTTGGGCAAATTCTCGGGTGATCTTAAGACCGCAGCCGGTCAGGCATCACTCTTCGTGGCTAATCATGCCTATTAGATCAAATCAATCACCTCTGCCATCATTTCTCATGACACACCAAAAAAATCTTTTCATATTGCGTTTGTGCCTTGCATGCGCGCATTTTTTCCTTTTCTTGTAACGCTCTTTCACTCTTTTTGGCGATTCTGTTACTTTCTCTGCTACCGTAACTTTCCCCCCTTCCACTGAAATGTTATTACCATTCTCCGTTCATTAGTTCAGGAGGAAAAAATAAATGTATGGCCATTTTGCAGTAAAGCCATCCACGTATCTCTTGCGTTCTTTTGGTGTCTTAATCGTCTTGTGAATGCATCTCATTTTCATTTAACTCACTCACTAACTTGGGTTTAATTTAGAAAGTGCGATTTTGGGGTGCATAACAAACTGTAAACTATAATTAAGTTATCATGGAAATTGGCACTACTTCGTACTTTGGTTTTGGACCTGTTGGATTTTGATCACATTCAACCAAGTTGATGTGCTTCTAGCGTAAAAATCGTTGTTCTGATTTCGCTTAGCTACTTCAAACTTATGTGTATCGAGCTTTCGGCTAGCAATTATAAGGAATCTAAATTTGGTCGGCTTTATATAGTGGAGTTTGGAAAAATCGACATTTTTGCATAGTCTTAAACTCAATATTTTAGTTACTTATATGATTTCTTTTCTTTTTCAAGAATGCGGAAATTGGGAATTCTATCCTGCTTACTTTTTGCGATCCTACTTCCGCAAGTATGGCCGAATTATAAGGACTATTTAAATCGAGGATTTAATAAGATTCGACCTGTCATTCTTGATGGGATGATGTACCTGATTGATGTTAATTCACATCTTATGGAACCGTTGATTAATCTTTTTCGCCTAAAGACAGCAGATTTGAATGATAAAGATGGAGATGATACTGAACCCTTCAAATTACCCCAATGTCTTAAACAACCAATTGCTCTCGAAAAATTAGAGAAATATAAGCATCTTTCAATTCTTGGAGTAGTCTTCGATGTCAGTTCCAACCGCCAATTATACGGTCCAGATGGTATTTATGCTTTACTAACAGGTATTTTAAATTGAATACTCCTGAATGAAATCTCCTTATAGGTCGTGATGCAACCCGAATGATCATTTCCGACGGAATGAAAGATGCAGAATCCGATATTTTTGCCTTGGACGCCTTGACGTCTTCACAGTTAAATGAACTAGGTGATTGGCTTAAAATTTACATTCGTAAATATCGCTGTATTGGATACCTTCCTGGTGTGTACTGGTCCCCAATGGGAGACCCGTCTGAACTCCTTGTCAATCTCGTTGAAGCTTGGAATAAGCAGCCTCCAGAGAATATTGATTTTGATGAACTCCTCCCACCTTGTAACTCCTTCTTTGATGGGAAAAAGCTTCGACTTTCTTGCAATCTCTACAACAGGTGTGATTACCTATTTTTATTCCGTTTGCTTTTACGCGTATTTTTACTGAACTTTTGTGCTATTTTAGTGATTCTTCAGAGCACTTTTATCCACGTCAACTTCTGGAGCCAGAAAAAGCGAAAATGAGATGTGCTTGCGTCCCCAAATCCCATCTTACTCATTCCAGATTGAGACTTTATCCCGGTTGCTCGGATATTGCTGATCAATGTCTCATTAGTATTGCTAATGCTGAAAGTATTTGGACGGGAGGAATGGCATCTTTTGATATCATTTAAGCTACATTTTATTAAGTTTTGTTAATATTATCTCATTTTATACAATAAATAGGTTTTAGCATGAGTTTGTACTTTTTTTAAAGGGGTTGATAATGGGATTGCATTTTAAGTTAAGGAGTCCAAATGGATTCAGTAATCCAGATTATGGTCTTACATTGTGCAGAGCATTAATGACGGGTTTTGTTGTTTCACGTATGGCTGTCCCTGTTATTTGTAATCAGACTGTTTTTCTTAGCACACCTATGAACATTAAATAAATCCTTATCCCCTATAATCAACCTTTTTATTATTGTGAAAGTATGTATCTTTGTCTTTTAACCACTCTACAAATCCATTGATTTTTTCGAAGTTGTAACTTAGATTTCAATCAAATGTAATTTGGTATTTGTTTCAAAACGAGTGGTTTGTTTTGTTTATTATGTAATTGTAATTCAGCGGAGTTGTCATGAAATTGGGTCAAATTTTTTCGACACTTAGACTAAAACTAAAACCACTCCTTAAAATCCAGTGATTATTGTAGTCAAATCACCAAAAAATAATATTTACTATAATAGTTTGCACTCAATAAACCTTGCACCTAAGCAGAGAACAACGTAGTTTATATCTGCCTTGTGTTGATTAAAAGTTGAAAATTTGTTAATCGATGAATTTAGAGCGAACTGTATGCAGGCGGAGAACGGAACATATTTGAATCGGCTTCCTGACAGTTCTCAAACCTAACTTGGATAGAGGGGAAATATTGGGAAGATTAATAGGGAATTACATACACAGAGTGAATAAGGTATCTGAGGCCACTTATATTTTTGTAATCCAAACTAACCCGATAATAATTAATGTATTTTTTATATCAGAAGATCTCATGACAAATACTATTATAAATAATTAACTGAAAAGACACGCTGTAATGGTGTCTAAAAGCGAAACACAGGAATTTAGAAATTACAAGATTTCTAAGTCACCAAATCGTTTGTTTGCAAAGTTAGAAAGGAACTGCTGAATGGAAACAATGCCGATGAATTAGTCTCCACGAGGAAGAGAAAACAGCATTTTCAATGCTCTTCTGACTCACTCAGAACACCTGAGTTTGTGAGAAGAGTGCATGGCATGAGGAATGAGAATTTTGGGAAGTCAATACGTGACATCTTGCCAAAGATCTTCAAGTGTCTGAAGGAAGAATAAGGATGTTCTTCATCGAGACCTCAGATACAAATAGTTCTTAAGATACAAAGTCCCTAAGCGAGGTCAGTTTATGTGTACAAAAACAACTCAAGAGAATCGTTTAATGTGTGTAAAACGGCTCTTAAATAAATTGAATCACCCAGAGTGATTTAGGTTTTTCTTCGACGAAAAACGTTCCACCAGGATCGAAGAAATGATAGGTAGGCGTGTGCGGGCAGACCTCACCGATGTTTTAACTGTCATGCGCAATAAAGTTTCCAGGAATAGTGATGGTTTTCGGTGTTGTTAACAATGGGGAAGGGGCATATCATGACTCCCCAATTTTTTCCACAGGAGGAGGATATATAGAATAAAACTTAGGTTAATAGGTATTATGTTTATTTGTTTTGTTACACGAAATTGTAGGTTTTAACCATTAACAGTTTCATTTTCTGTTTTTCTAAAAGTGCGTAAGGTGCTCCCGGATACCTTACGTACCCTGTACTCCTTACTCGATAAAGCAAATGTATCCCCAGATGTCCGCTAATGAATGCTATCGCAAATGAATAATTGGGTGGCAAAAATATGAAAGAGTTCTAAGCATATTATCTCGAAGCAAACAATTCTTTATCAAAGCTGTGACTAATCATCATAATTAATAATGCTAATAGTGTAGAAAACTGTCGCAGTTGTATCTTTTTAATTCATTTTGTTTCATTGCTTTTTTGGCATGTGAGGGTCAAATTTATTTATTTATTTAATTATTTCATTTCTCTCCCTTTCATCTTAACCCAAAAGAGGAGATGGTCCTGGTAGCATTTATGGGTATTTACCTCTTGTGCTTGCGTCAGAATTTTGCAGCTACCTTTCTCCTGATCAAAACACACGCAATGAGAACAGCATTGGTATAGCATGGATAATATTTTATTCCTGCTCATGAACCAAAGCATTTGTTAGTTAAAAAATTTCAGCAATTGAATAGACAAAACAACCAATATTAAGCATGTGCCTGTGAGAATACGGTATTTATGAAGGAAGTGCAGATAAAGTTTGTTATTAGATAATTTGATTCTTACTTCTCCCCGAAAGACCGAGGTAAAGTTCTATAACTTGATATTTGCATCATCCAACTAAACTAATGATAACTTTCGGCAGAAATTTTAAACCACGAGTCATAAAGCATTTTCAATTTTCCGACATGACACGATATGGACGGAAAGTAGATCAGTAAATTGTTTAAATAATGGCACCATCCGCTTAAATTGTGGCCCCATCTCACCCCGTCTGGCTGCCTCTCTCTTAAAAGGTGATTTAGCCGTGTGCGTGTGATTATTTGTGTTAGGACCTCCTTCAAACGTAAAAAATCACTATATTTGACCAGTCTGTGCGTCTATTTTTTTCATCATCAAACGCAGTATTTGCATTAGACTATTCAGCTAGCTTAAATGCTGCCTGAGTGCGCTTACTAATCAGTTATTGAAAAATAGGGCCTAATTAAGCATTTTTGTCTCAGACAGGTTCGACTTAATTCTAATCTGCATCCACGTGTTTATTAACAGTCTTATTGAAAATCGACGGTGTCAGTGCAAAGTTATAGTTTGAGGCGAGCGGAGTTTACTTTTTAAGCGTAAATCCCGATTTGTTTTATTTTACTGAAATTAGCAACAGAGGAAATCTCCGTGTTACTTTCATTATTTCCATGGTTAAAATTAACGCTACAATTTAAGCTTAACTATCTCTACATAGTAGACAAAGTTACGACCATTTGGCGAGTAAAATGGTCATTATACCGATTAGAGAATCACCAATTCATCTTTCTTTGACATACTATAGACATTTCAGTTTGAGAGGTTCTTGGGCTTACATCCTAGAACATCCATAGAAGGCGCCGTAATTTGATTGATCACAATCGCCTTGTTTTAGTTTATTTTAACGGAACCAAAAACCTGCTTGCTGAGTTGCCGAATATTTGATTAATTGCCTGAATTTGTCATGATCAAGGTGTGTGGACTATTGTTATTTTATAAAACCGAACACTGTTAATCAAGGTAATCGATTAGTTTAATTCCAAATACTGAACAGTTATATTTGTGAAATTAATAATTTCCAAGAACAAAGAAAAGAAACGCTTTACAACACCTATTTTGGGCAGAGGAAGGCATTCTCTTACCGATAAACTCACTTTCTGTTACCTCCCTATTAATTATTATTAACCAGG
>CAADRB010000002.1:5502344-5517342 GCA_900708905.1 Hymenolepis diminuta
AATCAATAAGACTATTCATTTTTATTGTTTTTCTTCAAAATAAGATGATAAGTGTCTTTTTTTTGCTTTTATTTTTTCCAATTGGATATCGTTCTCCACATTTTATAAAATGAAGTCCTTAGATAAATGTCTTTGGTTGTTATTATAAATATATTATTAATGTAAACAGATATCTGAACAATGTTTTCCTAATTTTTAACCCACGAAGGTATGACAATTCTTTGTTGTTTATAGCTACGTTACCATATGACTAATTTCCATCTAATTATTATTCAATCTTCTTTATAAATCACTCTGGTTTAGAAACTGTTAACAGATTTATCGTAATATTAACCGCTATTGTTTAAATATCCTTACCCAAATTAACTTAGGTCTGCTGTATTGTGAAGAGTTTACAGCTAGGGCGTCACTGATATAGGATAGAGAAAATTGGTTGTTTTTATTTATTCAATATTTTCAAGAACTTCGGCACAACAAAATAGGAGAGGATCAGATACCATGACTGAATATTTGTGTTAGAGAAGGGGAGAGTAAAATGGCAAAAATGCAGGCGAATGGAGATGAAGAAGAGTCATGGTAGTACAAAATTGAAGCATACTATGCTGTGGGTTGTAAACTGGGACATAGTTAACTAGGGTCATGTCTCAGTCTTGGCTTATTTGTCTCACTGGCACATTAATTGTAACTAATATGATAACTGGATTTTATTTTGGTTTGAAATCTGGGAATTTTCTTAATATTCCAGATTTTAAACCGAGGAAAATATTTATCTTTATTCTTTGGACGCCAAGAGAGAGACAGGTCAACCTCGTGCGATCTGACATCAAACTGTTTATGTTACGCCCTAAAAGGTCTCCAACTCGTATTGTTCTATTCTAAGATGTTATTGTGATGCCGATGATGATGCTTTCATTTGAGAAGCGATGAAAATTTGTCAGTCAGTTAACAAATGTTATCTTCCACATAGATTAGATGTCTGAATGAAAACTACCAAATCTTTCATTTCCTGGAAGTTAATGCAACATCAAACAGTGAAAAATGAATTTCAGCATGTCAGCATCAACTGCAACCTTGAAGACACAACTACAACTAAGGCTAATAGTATACTAAAAGTCATCTTTAGATATCCGTTTTGGTTATTTGGCTTTTTACGTCGTCACTTGGGTAAGCCAAAGGTAGAAAGGTATGCTTAAATCATAAAATATACTTCTATTATTAACTGCTATAAAATGGGAAATAATAATCCTAATTGTAGTTCTAAACGTTTAATAAATATTACTATTCTTTAATGACTATACAGGAAGGAATATTACTATATATAAGTAACAATCTAGCGCAATCTAGACGGCATATCAATATGTACATGATTTCCCCTAATTTGGCCAAGAATATACATAATAACTCGTTGTAGCAACTATAGAGGATCAGAATTGCAAAAGCACAGACGAACGAGCGTTAAAACTAACTCGTATGAGAATGCGTGGACGTGCAGCAGACGCTGCAAGCACTGCATATATTGACCAATCAGCAGCAAGACTAAGTTTGCCTCACGTGATTGGAGGTTTGGAGGATCGGTCACGTACCCAATGCACGGAATCTTGCCCTGTGGGAAAGAAGTTTACTACTATTTAAAGCTTTTTTAAATTGATTTTTATTATTGCTTTCGGAGAAGCAAGAGAAATGACTAAATTAAATAATTATTATACGTCGAATGAAAGAGGTCGCAATTTGATGTAAAGTCTGGATAAAAAATTATTTATTTTCAATGAATAAGAAATCAAATGAAAACTGCTTAAAAATAATGAAACTGGAATGAGGAAAGAATTATGCAGCGATTTCCTTCATTTTACTTTTTTGGAAATAATTCTAAAAATAGCTTCTAAAGCAAAATCTTGACCGGTCACGTACACGTCAAAATTGGATGTGAAAATAAAATGTTTACTAAATTTGCAATTTGCACGTACTTTTCATTTAATTCATAAAAAGAGTTTTGATTCTACTTAGATTTAAAATGGATATTTTTTTCTATGAGACAGTGGATTTCGTATTGCGAATCTCCAAAATGTTTAAATAATGGCAAACATTTTATACAAAATTCCCATTTTCATTATAAATTTTCTAAATTGAGAAATATTAATAGTGTGGCATAGTCAAGGCCACTAACATTAATGGATATTTGTGTCGATTGTTCAAATTATATCGCTGTGTAGTAGTAGTGTTAATTACCGGAAAAAGAATTTATTATAAATGGTCGTTTGGTAGGAATATAATTTTATCGGATGTTCAATCAGTCCGAAGTTGCAAAAGGAGGATTTAGATCAGGATAAAAACAAAGCAAGTTAAATAGGTTTCTCCTTAATAATATTTTGGGAAGTAGATTATCAAGGGACAAATAACATACTAATCGATAACTTCTATTTCATTCACGAGTAAAACCTCTGTAGCCATCAGAATTCGCGGTAGTAAAATTTAATATATGAGAGAATTTACCATTTTCCGGTTACAATTAGCTCATAATTCGATTCATTATATTTCAGCGTTCTCTCAGACTGAGTCTTACACCATACGAAGGTGAATTTCGCCTGATTAGTATTTTCAGCTATAACAGGCTGGTATCGTCGAAGATTTCTTTGGTGTCTTGCTTTATTCTTACTAGTCATGAATTGTTGGTAGATTTTTCACTACCACCTTTCCTATAGCAAAACATCTGATATCATCCATCTGTTTCGGCTACAACCCATTTTACCTAAAGACAGTAGAAAGTGCTTTTGGTACACTTTATTTCCAGTACGTCCTCTTAAGCATCGATAAGATCTAAATTTATAATATTTAGAAGCAAAAAATGCGTCTCCCACCTTTCTACTCTAAAGCCCTGTCTTCTTATCACCTGATCTATTTGAGCAAAAAGCTCATGATGGGAAGTTATAAACTCTCCCCTACCGTGCGAATTAAACAACCCTCGCTCTGATTAACACCTAGCTAGTTCCACTTAGTCGTATTTACGTTAAAATGCCTGTTTTAGGCAGATCTTACCCTACCTGCCACATGTCGGGAGCAGATAATAGCGCAGTTAAGCCGTAATAGTGTGGTCGTTTTTGATTGGCTGGCCCGCGACACGTGTGCACACATACACACGCACACAGCCTTGATTATGGAAGTCCAGCTGATCCAACAAATAAGCGGCATTCTACGATGCATTTTTGTGGGGAATATACTACTGATATTATTTTTTAGCGAATTAAATGTATTTTTATTTTACAAACGTGACAAATTTTCCCATGTTAGATATAGATAACGTGACTTGAATATAAGTGATTAATGCAAAGAAATGGATCAAAATAATTGTACATATAAATATGAAATATTTTTGAAAGAACGGTAAATTGTTTGCGTAAATGGCATTTACAAAATAAATATATCAAGGTACTCTAGATTTCACAAATCAAAAGGTACCTATTTAAAATCAAAGTACTTGAAAATTTTGTTCATCTAAATATTTACTATTTAATCAAATTCGATTTTTGTTGTCCAACTTGCAATAAGTTACTATTTTTTAATTATTTATGGTAGATAGAAGTTAAAAGGTAGCTTTAAATGTAGCAAAGGGTTGTATACGTGAAGTAGCAATTTTACGCAGTATTTTTCATTCTTAACTTACACTTAAGAATTTAACTTACATTCTTTTAAAAGACACAATAAAAATACCATTTATGGAAAGAACTTTGATTAGAATATATTTATTATCACAATTGCCTCTTTTATAAATTAATCCTCACAATTAAAAACTTAATCTCCATTAAAACTAATAAATCGCATTCCCATCTCTGGTTCTAACTATTCCGTTTAATTTGTTTCTTTTTGAACAGTGTATAACATGGATGACAGATCAAACCCATAGATATTAAGAGGGTCGGTGATTTGCTTATCGGAGAGATACTTGGATGCTTTCTCTCTACTTGGGTCATGTTTTATCAGTCCTCTACTTAAATATTTTGTTTAAATTAAGTCACAGATCACAACTAATGCATATACAAATGAATAATTTGTCTGACCCTAAAGCTTGAACTTGAGGATGGTGGTTTTAAATTTAACTGATTAACTGAAATGCTATCTAAATAAAGTGAATCTCTTCTGATATTCTGACTTTTATTCTTCAGTCTTTCCATCTCATTACTACTTATTAGGAACCCTCCGGGGCTTCCTGTATTTAGATTATTACAATTTTAGTTCTTTTTTCTCTCTGATAGTAATTGACAATGGATGTAAACTATACAAAAAAGATTGCTTTAATATTATTGAAAAATTAACTTGCTTGTCAACAATATTGTTTGATTTTATTCCAGGTAAACTCTAATGGAATATTACCAAGTATCTGGTAATCGCATGCTTTAAGAGACAAAGAAATCGTCATTATTTGATGACGTCAGACCCAGGAATACGAACTTTTGTGATATTGTCTTGGGTATTTCGTGAAGATTAGTTGAAATACACTATCGGGTACAACTCCTTCTCAACTCTTGTCATACTTGCTGATCATTCCAAAAATGTCCTTGTTGTGGCGAGACCATGGTGGCGAAGGGTGTCTTATGTGACAGATAACTGACGGCAAAAGGAAAGTACATGTTATGGTGGTAGTTAGCGATCTGATAGGAAGCGAAGAATAGCAGTCTATTTCATATGTGCATAAGTGTGTCTATTTTTGAAGCAATTCATACCTCTCTTTGGAAACCGCGAATGAACATATCCAATAGATCAATGTTTATATTTCACGACTGTCCACACAAAAATTATCTTAGTATCTAAAAGATAGGATCTTGGGAAATATCCATATATTTTGCTTCCTTGTTAACGTGCAGTAATACATCTCCATCCGATATTCTCGTTTGGTCCTTTAAGCTGTTAATAAATAGTATATTTCCATCGGCTATTTTGACAGCAATGAACTGCAAATTAAGCCGCTTTTGAAAAAAACATCCATCTTTAATAATGTATTAAGCAAGCCTTCGACCATTTTAAATAACTTTCGGTTTAAATTTATTAATTTGCAGGCAAAATCTGATCTAGATTTGTGAGAATACGGCATCAGTTGAGTAAATCATTTTTGTATTTCAAAAGACGTCACAAATTTGCATAATTAGGCTCAATATACGATATTTACGATCCAATGAATGTACACTTCTAGAAATAATTTTACTCTCGATTCAAAAGCGAAAACAAGTTAACGCTCAGAAATTTTCAAAACTCAGTTGATCATTCCTTAAAATGAACAGAATTTCTCTTATAATGTATTTTAGTGGCGTGCAGGTCAGTTCGAAAATTTAAAGACCATGGATTTCATACCAGTTGACAAACACCCAGTGGATAACTTTACCGATCAAAACTGATCAAGAAAGGATTATTAAAGTTCACTTTCCCCTTTAGAGAGGCTTATGAGAAACGCTGTGTTGTGTTTTGAAATGTCTGAATAGATTAGAATAGAATATAATAGAATAGAACAATAGAATATAACACGAAGAATGCACCGAATTTTAATGAAACATAAGAATGAATTGATGGTACTGTCAGAATGAATGCATAAAGCGAAGTTAAAAACACAGAAGATCGCACATTAGTATACCTCTTGATATAGGGAATAGAATGTACTTATTGTGTGACAAGTAGGAATAGGAATAAAACACGCCACACATGAGGCTGACGCATAGATGGATAACAAATACAGAACATATGCAGTTATATGAGAGAATAAAATCCACTCTGTTGGGAATCAACTCAGGGAAAAAACGGAGTAAACAAGAGTGAATTAGATGAAGAACGATCAAATAAAACACAGAATTTGAGTCGAGTTCAACTCAATGTACTTTTCATTCAACCAATTTACGGCAACCACATTTTTGTGTTATTATATTTTATATGGTATGGTGCAATTTAGTCCTTATTCTAATAGTAGTGGTCTAGTGTTACGTGTTTTATCATAATTTTAATCTATATCACTACAAATATGCTAAGTGGCTGCATTTTAAACAAGCAAAGTTTTAGACATCGCGGCAAGTTTCAAAATTATTTAATTCAATTACCAATTAATTACATTTAAAAGAAGTGCCACTTCTGAGACTTTGATATCATTATGGAATCAGTTAACTCTCTATTAATACTTTAATGATTTTCTAAATAATTTAACTACTCAAGATAAACTCTGGAGGTGTAATGAACAATTAAATTAAGATCATAAAGACGCTTTGTTCCTAAAAAATACAAAGTAGTGTGAATGTCCTCTCACTTATAATATTTGGTCAATACAATCATAAAAATAATATACATGAACTGCACCTATATTAGTGCTGCAAATTGGCAAGTCTTGACGTCAACTCTTAAAGAGATAAATCATTAGCATACACGCCGTACAAAATTGTGCCCCATTTAGAGGATATTTACTAGCTATTTTATATGTAGACGAATATTCAAGATTTGGAAAACCTTTTATCCCCTCATGGAAATTTCCAGTTAAAATGATCAAATAAAGCCGTTAAAACTAACCTATGTGAGATGCAAGTTTTCCCAAGATTCCTCACTTTGGGAGTCAGTATCCATTAACGAGTTTCAAATTCATTTTAGCAATAATCTTAAGACTTCCTGAGCACTTAAACAGGCCCCAAACTTCCAAAATTTAGTATCACTGAAAAACTTAATTTAGCTGCTTAAAATTTTATTTTGGCATAATTCGATTAACTTCTTTAAATGCACGTGATTTTTATGGATTTTCTTCTGGTTTGAAGATCTTCATTTACCCCTCGCTATGAGGACATCAATTTGGCCTTCAAATAAAGACGCATTTGAGGACATAGCAAATAATCAGGGAAATGAACATTCCGCACTTCATCTTTAATTGAGACAAATCCCTGAGCATAGGCTTCAATATCTGCCTTCTCTACCACATTTGCATGTTGAACATTAATACTGATAAACACAGAGGCTTCTCCATGAGGAAGAATTTCAATATGCATTGGAGATAAAATAATTCCGTATTTATTTTCAACCTTCTTTTCAATCAGCCTTCCACAAGTGTCATGCGACCTTGAAATCATATAACCCTCGTGAGGTCGAAGAAGGAGAGAAATCCGTACTTTTGAATCTGCAGTAAATTAAAAACAGAATAGAATTATAAACAAACTGAATATTTTTCTACAATTACCAAACTAAAATGCTTTTAAGTAATTGGTAGAATAATGCACATCATTTGATCCGCATTTCTCGACTGAATTAATGCACGGAAAAATCGATAAATTACTGAGACAGTCTGCCAAAACGACGTCCCTGTTGTAGGCGAAATTCGGTTCATTTATTAGGGCACAGAGATCAAGCAATTTACTGCGATTTGCTTTACTTTCTTTTTCATAGAGGTGCCAATCAACACTAACAGCTAAAACAGGAAAATTGCAAGCATTAACGGGTGGTAAAGTTGTGACGAAATTACGAAGTCGAGATCTATGGTAAATAAATATATTTGTCTGTGAGCAAATAGCTTGCAAAGAGGAATGAAATAATTGCCTAGCTGAAAGGATGAGCATAATATATTCATTCAATTTTAATGTATTAAGGTATAAAATGTTACCTAATGCCGAGTTATTTCTCAATTTAACTTCACGTTTCTTTGCTCCATCAAACGCTAAAATAGTCCCAAAATTAACCAGAAGTTCTCTTGCAGGAATTGACGAAAGCATAAGATCGTAAAACTCTGAATCAATCTTTGGATCTTTTAAACACTGACTAAAGAGCGCCTTGTGAACCGATTTGGCTGCAGCAAGAAATTCGATCGGGCTTCCAAATACCCGCGCGATGACTGGTAGCTTGGCAACTAGGACTTGAGTTTTATCGTCGTATTTTTGGACAGGTTCTGCAATAACCGTGAGAGTATCACGAAATTCTCCAAAAATATCAGCGCAGCAGATCAGTCGAATGATTTTACGCTCATAAGCGGGGAGAGTAAATATATTTAATCCTTCATCGATTAGAATTGCAGCGGTTTTATTAATTTTCAGCAACCGTTGGCAGAATTCTAAAAGAGTCTATTTAACATAATAAAGCGAAATTCTACCATAAATTTGAATGTTCTGCATTCGCCAATTTCCATCTTGGCATTTCAAAATATCACAGCTTTCATCATATTCAACAGGGAAGTTTTCAAGTTGGAGATTGAAGACTGTTGGAATTTTCGATGTATTTTCGATGGCTAGGTAAGCCTCTCTTGGCATTCGAAGTCCCATCTTGGGAAATTCGATGGCTGGTCCATCAACTCCAAATATTGAGTGACTTAAGGTCACAGAATCGAGCTCTTCCTGATTCTCGTCATCTCTGAGAAAAATGAAGTTATATATTTTTTTATTGTATACTGATCTTTATCGCCTGTTCAGTAAATATGAATGTTGGAGATTCAGAATTAATTGCACAGACAAGGAGTATTTTACTACTTGAGTTTTAATTGCGACCATATTTTTGGTTAATTCATTTATTTACAAGGTCAATTAATACATCAATAGTTTTCAGTAATTAATTTATTTGAAACGTGACAATTCTTTATTCCAAATTAAAACCTATATGTTGCCTTCTAAATCAATTAAATTATAACAAAAATACATCAGAAATGTCACGAGAACTTCAAATTCGTTAAATGTTAAAATCCGTTTAAATTTGAAAGTCAAGTTGATTTAGCATCCCAAAGGAAATAAATATCTTAAATGAGTGATCATTCTATAAAAATGCGTTCTTTATTTGTTCTTTTCTTAAAGTTTAGTGAAACCAAATAATCTGACTTACTCGACCGAGAATGCGTTCGGTAGTTTTGATATTTTGCAAGATATACCTCGCACATTTGCCGAAATTTTGAAATCTATTGGTTTTGAAATCCCTTCAATTCTACATTGCAATTTGTATTCACTGATATTTTTCTGAAATTCAAATAAATCGATATTAACTGAGCTGAAGATACGGTGAATCATGTCTTCTAAATTTATGTAGGTTGTCAATTACTCATTGTCTCGGACTTTCTATTTTACTGGTATGTTCTCTTTCTGCCTAGTGGTTTATCATTTTGTCTATTTTCATCTGTTTATTTTGATTGATTTTAATATTTTGTTCTAAAATTTCATTTCATTACTGCATCCATTAGAACTATGCTGCCATTCATTTCTATATTAAGACATTTATCAAGTTTAGACTCATTATTCTCTAAGCTGCATTTCAATTTGTTAATTGTCTTTGACCAGATTTTTACTTAACACACTTTACCTGTACCATAGTCTTACGTAGAAAATTGTGGGACTCACAACGTTAACGGGACTGATTGAATCACATAAGCGGACGTGTGCGCAGAGACCTCCTCAACCAATCAGTAATCAAGATCCCTGCAGCCCAGCATGGTTTTATATTTAATGACTAAGCTCTTGACAACGATTCACACACAAGAAAGTGAGCAATGAACCCGCTAACTTGGGAGTAAACTGATAATAGAGGACTCTGCTAGAGGCTATTTGGACTATTTAGGAGGATTACTTAGGTGAAGCAAAAAGACGAAGGATAATTAAGATTTAAAACAAGTTGTTCAAGAAATGGTTAATTTTCTATGCATCCTGACAATTATTTTCGCATAAAAAGTTTCATTTTTCATTCAGTAGAAAGAAAGTGAATTTCCACTCTAAGGCATATTCTGTTGTATTCGTATTCAATTGTACTAATAAGTAACATTAATTAGCTTGAAACCGTCAATGAATCACATGTATGCCATCGTTTTCAGTTTCCTCTACTCAGTAACTATGTTCTCAAACATTCAGAGCTACCCATATTCATAAAAACAAACTAATCAACCTCATTATAATTTGTAATACAAAATTACAAAACGGGTTACAAAACTAAATTAATCAAAAGCTTAAATCTATATTTTGCTAGCATTTAGCCCATTAATCCAATTACTGGATATTATTTCCATTTGTAATCCATTCAAAATCTTCGTCTTCCGTGCGCTGATTTAGTGATAATTGTCTTTTTTCCAAACTAACCAGACAGTTAATCATCTCCCAAGTTGCTCAGTGTAATTTCTTAATAAAATAAATGCTTTTTTCATGGTATTATCGTTAAATCAAGTCTATATATATTTGAATTACCAGTTCAAGTGCTATAATAGTAACTCGAATCATTGTACGCTGCTTTGGCTCGATCAGACCCTTGGTAGGGGATACGCTTACACGAGCGGAATTCAGATTTGTATCTGCAACCTGTAATGTGAAAAGAATTGTATAAATTGAGGGATATGAATTCGCATTACCTAATATTATTACCATTTTTTTACTTATCTATCGTACTTTTTTACTCTGTGAATCAGCCATTAGAAATATTTTATTAATATTTAGCAACCTTTTGTTGCTGCACAGCATTTAGGGATTTCTATTGTTAACGTGGCTGTCCAAAGTCCGAAACTGTGTACAATGAAAGCATATGCCAACCAAGTCTACCACGGAATTGCATAACTGCAAGCCTCAACGTATCCGAATTTGGAAGCCTATTACACCTATTTTGGAAAATAGAGAAACGTTTTTGTGGATCTGTTTACTAAAGTTTTAGTAAAAAGTCCATAATGACTGTTTGAACAGAAGTAGTATGGCTAGGATATGCTCTAGGTAAAAGAGCCTAAAAGGAAAAAATCTTATTAAACGAACAGATAGTCGTTAATATGATAAATAACACTTCACTTCTAAAATTCGCATTGGCTATCGTGCTTCGGCCATTAAAGCAGATGCCCAAAATCTCATAAAATAGTTACCGACAGTGAATGTCGTCATCTTAAAAATTAAACCGTCAAAGGAGCTAATTTTTAAACCCCTGCTGGGAACTGAGCTTAATATAGAGCTTAGGTTATGACTGCGACTTGGTTTTATGATAATTTCAAAAATCCAAAGCAACCACCGTGTCAACCAACTACCAAATAAACATTGCATTCATTAGATGCTAACGGAAACGGCGAAATTTTTCCCACATAACTGACACGCATCTACGCGTGTTTGATCTGAGGAAGTCATGCTACTTAAAATACATATAAGTAGCAAACATGTGCGATAATTATGGAATTTTCCCCACTGTATCTGCCTTTGGTCAACTGAACGCGTTTGAACTAAGAGGTATGTTGTTTAAATCTTTCATAAGCAGCAAGCATATTTACGTAATTAATAAATTTCGGGTCCGTTGACTAGCAAATATTTTCATCTAAACTTACATTTTGCCAACAGAACTTCGCTTGAACATTAGGAGTGTTTTGTAATTCAATGTAGAATGTGTAAGGATCGTTCACATAAAGTTCATTAATTTGCATTTCTTGTGGATTCATCAAAATGCTTGATTCTTTGACCTCTCCAGTCAATTTAAGAGTTCTAAGTTATATAATTTATACCAAATTTTTGTTCGGCTTACTTTATAGGACCATTTTCTACTTTGAAGTTAATCTCATTATAAAATTGATCAAATGTTTGAGGATGAAATGTTACAGATATTTTCTGTTCACATTTCGGTTTAAGTACACCTCCACTTGGCTCTATTTTGAAGGCAAAATCTGTCTGAAGGGATTTTAATAGGGATTTAATAATAACCAAATGCACTGCGTAGATTTAAAGTTAATAATGATCATACCTCTTGATTCATACAAGACATCCACTTTAATGGAGCGCAGGAGGGATTTCTAATATATATAGTCTTCACTATCGTCTGATTAGAGCACTGAGTTCCGAAATCGATACACTCATTCTCAAGTTCAAGACTTGGTGACTAAATCGATATTCATAGATTAAAGTAAGATCTAGCCAATCTAATCTGCATAGTTAATTGAAGTGGAAATATTAAAAGTAAAAATTTTTACAATATAATGTTTAATCTTACAACAGCATCACCAATAATCCTTAGAGACCCTCCGTATTCGCAATAAGCATTCGGAATACAATTCAGTAAACATTCCATATGTCCTAGCACTTTAGGCGTCAATGAAATCTTTATAGTTTTCGTTTCCAGAGGTAATAGTTTTCCGCTTTCCGGGTAGATAATAATATCTTGCTTAACGTTATTTAAATTCAGTTCATCTTCCGGTTGTGGTAAAATCCAGTTAAAGTTTATAGGACAACTTGACGATAAATTCGAGATCTATAAAAGGCAAAAATGTGGATAGTTTCTCTATTTATCCTCTGACCGAAAACAAATAATTTGTAATTTTCCATTCTTCCTCTAAAAGGTCTGCTAAATTGTCTTTTTTAATGTGTTTAGTTTAAACTAATTCCGAGAAACTGCCACATAATTGGATATGTGATAGAGAAATACTTTGGCTGCATGTTGCGGCATTTTTATTACGTATTATTCTACATTATTTACACGTCAAAGTCTTTCTTGACCTCTGTTGACATTAAGTGCTACGGCAGACCATCTTCCAATTTCTTTACGCGTGTTTATACCAGACCCAATTATGTGACTTGGTTGATGATTTCCATTTTTTATTCTCAGACTATGTGTGCATAAAACTTACTTTGACTTCACTCCGGGCCGTTTCAAATAATGTCAGCGGTTCCTGAAGAGTAATAACATCCGGAGATACGTTTATTGTAGGAGGTATGACTGTTACTGTAGCATTAAACTTTAGAACATCGAAAATACGTTCACAAATCGATGTTCCATTAAGTTGAGCTCCACAGATAGTAAATTGTCCTTTATGTTGGCCTAACTGAAAGGAAGGGGAAGTTAGACAACGGAAGCATGATTAACCAAGTCTACATTGTGGGCCATTATAGATGAGTCATGCGCTACATATTTCGGTCGGTGTAGAAGTGTGAGTTTGCTAAAGTATATTCTATCATTCTATGTTCTTTGTGCTTGTTTGGCTACATAATGGAAGTAGTTCATACATGTATTGACTTAATGAAATTCGAAGATCGCTGTGTTGATAATTTAAACTCGTAGTCATTGTCAGATGCTTTAAATAAGCCAGCTTACCCCTAGAACATTTAGCAAACTTTTGAGATAGTAGATTTCACAACATTTTGCCGAAATTTGTGTTCATCATATTTTGACTAGCGAAAAATAAGTAGTAATATGAAATGTCATGTGAATAATTGATTGACCCGCATCCAATTTTTTCCTTTTATAATTGTCTCACCTGTCAACAAATCTCGGAATCAATGATAATTCATTGGGAAACGTAAAAAATACTAATGTAATCAAATTTTTTCCCTCGACAATTGGGCAAGAAATTTGAACAAAAGTTGATAAATTACGATGCCCTTAGGCAAGGCTAAAATTGGTACTGATAAAAATAAGTAGGAAAGATTTTTTCAAAATACCAGTCCATCGTCTATGTAAAAAGTTCCCTGAATCAAGCGTTAAGAAAAATTGCTCAGAACGCTTCATTTTTCCACCATTGATGTGTTAGACCACCTTACCTTGTTGGTTCATGTTTTCCTCCCAAACTGTTGTTAAAAGATACTTATGCATAAACCTTTCATGTTGAAGTCAATTTGGCGGCCATATTGAAAATCGAAAGTGATGATTCATGGAAATTGGAAAATGAGAATATACCTAGTTCAGTTAGGCTCAGATAAGGATCAGTGTCCACTGAACATCCAGGTTCGTTTATTTAACATAAATGTCCTTCAAGTTGAGCACGTCAATGTAGAATAATCGCTATTAATGTTCGCCTGAAATTTCAGCTCTGTTGGAAAATATACATATATATATATATATATACATATATAAATTCGGAACAAATTATAATTAATTTGGCGTTTTTAACACATTCGAAGCAATATCCATGTCATATTTCGGTTGGTTAAGAAATGTTGAAGCTAGTAAAGAAGAAGTCACTAATCGAAACCCGAATGTAATTGAAGTGGAAAAGTCTAAATCCATGAGCAAATCTTTAAAGGGAAGAGAATGTATTAGCTAAATATTACTGAAATTCTTACATCTGAATGCGAATAATATACAAACAAGGTTGTACCACGACAGGAGGTTCATATGTTGAATTCAACAAGGGATTTATGACCTGGAATTATTGAACATTAACCATAATTTAGAGACTGTGCAGAAGATAATTTGTCTGTGTAAATCCTCAGTGTAATCAACTCTTCGTAAAAGCATGTAGGATGAAATGGCACAGGCGGATCGATCACCAAAAACCTACAGATTACCCACAAATCAACAGACTTCCTTGCTCAGCAGATGGTGCCACAATAATTATGTAAGGAGATTATAGGTCCAAAATCAAACGAAATCATTTTTAATACGAAAAACAAGTGATGAAGCGAACCTAGGGATTCGTAAGCTCTACCGCAGTTAGGTTATCCTAATTTCCTGATATTTTCTTTCTATCTGCATTCCTTAACAATCTTGACTATTTCACCCTTCCTACTTCCTTCAGCATGGCTAGAAGTTGTATTCAGCTGCCAGAGTATGATGCGGCATCCTGACACATTTATGATCAACCGATTGATCATCAGAGCCACATACTTAAGTGGCCTTGAAAATATCGATCCAAAAATCACGCGAGCTGTGGATACATGGGAGATTCGAAAGGAAGAAAATATAGTATTTAAATTAATTTTTTAACTATGACTTTAATTTTGGGAGATTGATTGATGCCTGAATTTCGAATAATTGAATTAAACGTTCTTGATGTAATTGTAGTAATTATAAGTTATAAATGAAGATAAATGCATTTACAACACTCTACTGAACGAGAAAAAAAGCATTAAGTACACATTGAGGTAAAATGGGGAATTCTATAAAATAACATTGAGTTTTAAATTATTATTTTTATTTATTCCAATTGACTGAAAGTTAATACTTGTTGCTCGTATTAAAATACGATTTACACAGTGAAATGTGTATCTTAGCATATTACATTTATCAAACCAAATTATGAAAATTCTGTCCTTGATTAGTGACGCTTCTTTGCCTCTTCTACCATCAAGAGCCTTTT
>CAADRB010000002.1:5517695-5543505 GCA_900708905.1 Hymenolepis diminuta
GATGAGTACACGCATTGTGTCGTGTGAATAAAGCAGCTGCTTGCTCATGAATTGTCCTACACGTATGACAATCGTAATATCGATCAATTGTGGAAAATGTTAACAGCACTTGACTTGGGTTGAAAATACGTATCTTGGAGCCACTCATATGGAAAAACTTGCATCCTGCCATTCCTCCTGTTGACCAGACTAAATGCGGTTGGTCACGCACATCGCCAGATGAGCATTGATTTCATGACTCCTGACATGACAGACGTGCATGTTGACCGCTGCGCCATCACCGCACTTATGAGACTAAATCCTTTCGTAGGCGGACTCTACTCATGACACCTGAGCTCGCAAATGATTTGGGCGTTAAGATCAACAGTCATTATACAGTTGAAAAAGTTTTGTTAAGCTTCTATCTAAGTGATCCCTTTTGTCGTAAATCCATCCAGTTGAGAATAAACAAATTGAGGACAAGCAATCGAACCTTAGAAACAATTTTTCCTATATGAGGTGCCTACATTAAAACTAGAAGGTCAAATCTAACCAACTTCAAATTGTAGATTAAGTCTAAAATTTTATCTTCAAAGAAGGGATAAATGAATAGCAGTTGCACGATTCTAATAAATTCAATTGCCAACACATTAGATGAAATGCGTTACCATTATTTTGTTGATATGACAAAATTCCTACCAACGTGCGTCCACAAAGATGACTAATCTTATAAGAGTTTTTGCATTGTACCCCGATAATGAAGCAGCTGCATAATCTGACCTAGATAATATTGATCAGATGTAAAAACTGGACGTGGATGGATTTTGCCTTTTAAAACCGAACGCAATGTTACTGAACAATTCTAAAATGATTTTAAAATTTTCGTGTGAGCATTGAATTTATTTATAAGTTAATTTTAAGTTTTAGTTAAATGGATGAAAGCGTTTAAATAAATAATGTAAGAAATGCTTTCAAATGAGTATAAGCACCATTCGTAATTTGGTCTCCTCAATGACACCCACTATACTGTATCCACGTAATAAACTGACAATTTAGTACATTCATTACCGTGCATTTGAAGTATATTTCGATCGATTTAAAGATAGCGATCAAGGATATGAGTGTATATCGTTGAAATTCCGTGTACGAATGTGCCAATTAAATGCAAATCCAAACCGCAAGGATTTTACTTATCTTAATGGAAGCGAAGAACTCGCCTCAGTGATTGAGAAACTCACAAAAAGTCTTTCTGAATGCCTTTCTTAACATATCATTGAATTGAATATGTGCCGTCTGATGCCACTTTAAGAATGGGATGGGTAAACTATCGAAGTTCATTCTACTTATCTTTCATAATGGATGCTCTAACAGTTAACCAAACGTGAAATAACCAAACAAAGTTTGCATTCTAAAAAATGTCTGATAAATATATCTAGGACGAAGTGCGATAAGCTATTAAATGGCAAGACAAAACCACTGGAAAAGTGGATTCAAAGGGGGGATTTTGAACTAGCTCCCGTACATCTAAAATTGAAATTCTGTTTGTCTAATTTTGTTAATTTCCTAAGTCAATTAGAAGTCATTTATTTTGAACATTCTATTCAAGACTTATGACAGTAGGCACTGTGTTCAATTCATGACTGCATTGCAGGTGGACCCAGCCAATCGGTTTATGGGCATACTGTGCGTCAGCACAACTGTAACGTGTAAAATTCCTGAAACTGGCCGTCCAACCACTCATTTTCACTTCTAAAGGCATAGAATAGATCATTTTGCCGTTCTATCCAACTTCCCTATGTGTACTAGTAATAAACTTCATTTATGATAACAATAACATATGTAGTGAATCTTTTTTTCTTTAAGCTATATTTAATAAATACGAAAAATGAAAGCAAAACTAGTGCCGAACTTGAGCTTACAATACAAAATCTTTGTTGAAAGTACTTTCTTTTTAAGAAAGCATTCTCTCTCTTTTAAAGTACAATCCCTTTTATTCTCCTATATATATACACGATGCGATATACAACGGACAATATCGAGATCTTTTGGGGTTCACTGTGTAGAAACTAAGCTGGCTCAATAACTTTTGGTCTATAGATTACAGGAGAGGTCCAGGTATAACAATTCTTAATCCGTGAGTGCGGTGAAACTCTAGATCTATTTACTAGTAACTTCATGTCATACGATGAAGAATGCGGATCTATTGAAATTCCACTCAGAATTGGGATTCATGTTTGAAAAAAGCGATATGTGGGAACATATAATTAGTCATATTAAAGCACGTGAGATTGTTGGTAAAATGAGAAGTTTGTCGGTCGCAGGTAGCGTGACTGATTGTGAAGTGTACCAATTAATGCATCAGGGTTGAAGTCACATTCACCATATTAACTAAGAATTAAATATATATGAATTTGCGACTGAAATCATTTTCAAGTTATTTTCATAATCTCGATCAGAGTGTATGCAATTTTGATGAAATACTCAAGAAAAGGTTTCACTTATTTATTTTCGCATATTTATAAACATTTTTCCATTGAAATACAATCACTGGTCAAATAATTTGATAAACCGTAAAAAAATTCGTATTTGATAAAAAAGGAACAAACATAGGTTAAATATTCGTATCATAATACGAGTTGATGAGGCGATGTATTGACTCCAATATGACATTTATTTAATGGAGTGGGTCAGCGTTGTGACCTGAGGCATTTCTGTTTGGTTTAATGCTAGCTTTGAAAGAGTTTGGGCGATAGTTGCATTTGAGGTCGGCTTTTATGAAAGGTTTGTATTTATCTGTATTTTCATAATTACGTATCTCACAAACCAAATCTATTTCGGTTCATAGTGAACATGGTAATCTCAAAATGGTGAGAATTTTCATACCTAAGGAGCTGTTGTTTGAAGTTGACTAAATAAATGCTTTTCAGTAATGTCTAACAATGAAAAATAACGACAACAACAACAACAACAAATTAATACTAATACATTGTGGAAGACAGGCCTTTTGGATGCAATAATTCTTCCATTTAATAAACAATGGAAAAAAAAGAGAAAGAGGTCTAGGCGCATGTTCATCTTTTACTCAGTACAGAAATTTACAATTTCTATTAGTGAGCTAATCTAAAAGGTGAAAAATCACAAATGTGCAAAAACGATAGGGCAAGATTCATACTTTAATTTGGGATCACAGACGCCAATTAAAGACAACTTAGTAATTAAATGCACGCAACTCATATTACGTTTTGTGATACAATTCAAGTTGAATTTACATTTACTTAACTATGAGGAGATTTAAAGCCAAGTAATCTTTAGAATAGTCACTTTTATTTAAAATTTGCCCATTTGCCATCATTTTAGCTATGTGGCATCAATATGCTAACAGAATTTTAATGCATTTACACACTCACGTTTTATAATTGCGTAGGTGCCTAATTCAATGCTCAATTAAGTGCTTTTAGCTCTGTCAATCTAAGCCAGAGTTTCCTAAGAATCATTTAGCTTGTGAAATCAATTTTATGGAGATAATTTGGAGTTAAGTAATGACTACTGTGTTTTACTCCTGGCAAAATTTTGGTAGACCTGATCTGTATAGAATAATGTAAGTGCACAAACACTTGTTTGTATGGTTACTTATCAAATATCTAAACTTTTATCTGGGAGTTCAATCGACAATCAACCGTAGCCCAAAACGAAGGAAAATTTGAAGGTAATATTTTAGTGCTCATCATTGTGTAGTATTTTTCATCCACCCTATGGAACACTAGCAAAGACGATGATAATCTGAATCCGATCGACAGAAATGATAAAAGTTTCATTTTGAAAGCATTCTAACCTATGTTAATATCGTGTCGTAGTGAAAGATGACCACTATCACTATCTCCAGTGTCTGCCTTGATTCTATCGATCAGTCCAGATCCACAAAAAAGCTTATTACAAAATTACAAATGATAATTTATAGCTTTTGCTCATCGAATTGATTGGTAGCCAGGTTAGCCAATAATTATAACAGACACGAGCGTGGAAGCTCGATAACTGACAATCCAGTGCGCATGGGATGAAGTCTGGGGACTTCGTTTATATGTCCCGAAACTAATTGGCTTCTATTGATAATATTAATCGTAGGAAAAAATTAAGAGAGTTTGTGAAAATAGCAAAGGACTCGTAGAGGACCTAAAAGTGTTGACTAACTAGAGCAATTTTGAGAGGAATAAACAAAAAAATCATAAAATAATAGTATTGATCTAAAATATTCTTGATTCTCTGAAATTATAGACTCAATTACATTGGATTAAACCTCTTAACATGTCATTTTTGTAACTTTTACAAGTTGAATCACTATTTGGATTTGGATATGAAATATATACGAAAATTGTTGCTTTTAATTCAACTCTGAATGTCCTAATAATTATATTCAACAGAAAATCGCATTACTTTATCATTTATGAAAAAAACCTAATTGTGGGTAAACAATTTTCACCTTATATGTAGCTCCCTCATATGATCCAATTGCTAGGGTTTGTATGGTCCTAACGACCTGATATTTATTTTTTGGCCGAAATTCTAATAAGTTCTATTATTGTGGATTGAGAAAGGTCAAGTGATTACTTTTTCGCCCTCAGGTTTATTAAGATAGTGTAGTTAAAATTTACTCTTTTCTATTGGACGTGCAAACAGTCTGTGCGTGGCCTTCGAGTGGTTAATGTTGTCAGTTATAAGTATCTGTAATTCAATGTAGTGTTATAGCATTAGAATAGTACGCCAAGAATGTTCCATACAACAAAATATCACAAATCTTATATTTTTGGGCGTTTAGATGATAACGTGTTGAACTAAAGACGTAATGCAAGTCATAGTAATAACCCATTGTGTGACAAAAAGTGATCCAACAGAAACAGACATGAATAAATCGTGAATGAACTACCTGAAATTAACTATGGCTTCAAATTATATTGTGCACATACAATAACAAACTATGAATTATCTTATAACAATAGACCGAATGATAGCTTTCTACATTGATCAATGTAATCACATGTATCACCTAAAAGTAGAATAATTCATATTGATTTCAGGTGGCTGATTTTTAAACCATAAGGTGGAGACTACATCATCTGATATAAAACTGATAATTTTAATACATATATATATATAGCATAAAAATTTGTTCATGTCTAAATAAAAACATGCAATAATATGTACCTTCTCAGAACAGAACGAAACAGTGAATATAACACTTCCTTTAGGAGGCAGTATCATATTCCCCATTGACACTTTGAAATCCGAAGAATTTTGTTCAGATATGGGATAATTTTCCTCAAGATACAGTTGCAAACTGACATTTCTATGGTGTTGTTACACTGAATATAGAAAATATAGAACTTACCCCTCATTCACCAGTATAAACTTTTGATTCATTGGAAATTTAGGATGGATTTCGGGAAGATTACAAAATGTTATTATGCAACCATTACTGTCGATCTTTTGCTTGGTGATCCAAAATGATTTATCACTTCCTTCTTTCAGATTAACTCGAAGATTTTCACCGTAGCCTGAAAAGAAATAATTCGAGCAAATTATAACTTCAAATACCGCATTGTTTAATTAAAGATTGCCCACTATCGCACCGTTTCGAAATCATAATAAATTCTTAATTAATAAATGTACTCCTTAAATGTTAAATCGGTAAATGTAGGAAAGAGTCAAACAAATGCACAAGGGGAAACTTTATTTAAATTATTGGTGAAAAATTAGAGTCTTAATGAAATAGTTCAATTCATTAATCAATAATTGAAATATAAATGAATAGAAATCTTCATTCGTGATGACGGAAGTACAATGTGATATTATCCTAATCGTCTCAAAATCAATCTCTGGACGAAATTAACTTCTCAGGTGTTCTAAAAGTGTAAAGAAATAGGAGGTCCAGATTAAAATTCGAGTCCCTAAGAGCTCTTCGCTTTGCGATAAGAAACTGCGTAAACACATTTTTTCTTTGATATATTTCATGAATATGTAGCTTGAGGATAAATGAATAGGAATTAATTTCTTGTTTTTCATGGTTCATTTCGGCCACTTTGTGCATTCTAAATTTCCAATCGATATTTTCATATTCGTGATTGGAATTTTACGTATCGTTTGAAATAATAAAGTTAACCCGGGGAAAATAATGTTTGCTTTCAACTTTTTAAGAATACATATTTAATTTACTCGCACGGAGAAATAGTAATCCATCCAATTGAAGGTTTTGCATATTCCATCCTTGTTTTACTGTCAACATTTTCGAATGATAATAAGAAGTATTGTGTTTCCTGAATACTTATAACTTAAAGTCGATGAGAGAACGAGTGTTAACTTAAACTAACCGGTTCAATGAACTAGACACGATCAAGGAGATTGCAAGGTAGAATGTTGGGGTCACGATGCTGCAGTACACCACAGAAAGGTATGACCCATTGGATCTAATTGCTTCCTAACTTTTAATTAATGATAACGGCCAGGCATGGGCATTCGGAAACGAAAGACCCGTACATGAAATTGATCAGTATTATTTTATAAAACTTTATTTAAGTTCTGTAATTTTACTATACCCAGCAAGGTCAGTTATTTACGTTACTGGGGAAAATTGCACAATTATTTATTCATTTGCAGTTAGATGTGACTTGTACTGGCAGAATAAGAAATCGAAATTCATATTCGGTATTTGCATTTATCATCGTGTATCTGTGGCTAGTTTATACACAAATGCATGTTGATGTAGGCAATAGAAGATGTGGTAAAACCGATTTGAGGTAACGATCATTTGCTCACATTTTAAACTCGGATGAAACTATATTAAATAGTATTACTATTAAATACTATCCTTTCAAACATTAGAAAGCGTTCTGGATTATACAAACTTCATTAACGAATTGTCCTCTTACTATATTCATCATATCATATTTTACTGACAATAAGAAGTAAATCTTGCTAATTTTTATTTAACCCACTATCTTGCAAATTCAGGGATCACGGGCTCAATGTACACTGATGCATACCGAGTGAGTAAAATGGCGATGTACAGAGTTTAAGTCTGGCTACTAAAAGGAAGCGGTAGAATTAGAGTTTCTCACCGGGGAGGCTCCACGATGTCAGCATTCTACGCAAGATGAGTGTTGACAAACATTTTATTATCTATTAATTTCTTATTATCGACAGTTAAGAAAAGCTCCCAAGTAAATAGATATATGGAAAGTCTAAGGTAATTTTAATGTATTTTATTAAACACTTTTTCAGGTACACGGAAAACACTTTTTCGTTCCCTTTAATATCTGAACTAGTGGCGAGCCAGTATCTGATTTACTCTCTTCCTTTCCAGGGTTTAGCTATTTCTAGACGTTTAGCATTTAAATACGGGTAATGAATAAAATAATAACGAATAAACTTCGATTATTAAGATATCAAGAAAAAGCTAATTACTGATTCTAACAAAAAAATTAGATGTGGGAAATCAGTCATGGAGCCATACGCAATTTCAATTAAATATATCCATAACGAAGGACCTTTAAAGTTCAGCAAGCACACAACTTTCAATTTATTTGATTTTGAATCGTCCAGACGTGTATTTACTCTAGTTGTTTATTTTATTGCACAAATGTCCACGAAACGTCAACTCTTACCAGTTTCCACCTGCTTTTAAACTCAAAATTCCTTAAAACGAATTAATGTTTATCATCTTTCTTGATTCTTTATAAGAATCAATAAGATTGAATTAGATTAATCTATTTATGATATTTTCGTCTTATTTATTCACTAATATGCAACATTAAAATTTATTTTTAACTCATTTGTTTATTCACCAAATGTTTTGTTTTTTAATAATCACAAATGCTTTTGTAATTTTTATGTAATAAACTTCGCAATAACTCCATTAAGTGTTACCGAAGTGTATCCTTTTAATGTCTGACAAAATCATCATAAGTGAAAAAATTAACTTTAAAGTAATTTTATATTTAAAATAAGGATATCTCTTACTTACATTGACATACAATTTCACCGACTATTGAATCCTCGGTTTTTACTCGAAATACTTCTCTGAATTCTCCTTCAATTTGAGGACGAAATGTAACATGAACTTCTACAGGTTTTGAGGAGGAGATATCGAATTCACTCGGCGAAATTACGAAAAATCCATCAAATTCCTTTAATAAAGAATAAATATTAAATAAGTTCATTAAGTTTTGAACAAGCATAACAAAAATTCTGATAACTTACAGACTGAATGCAAATGTGGGCACTCGCGGCAGAAAGAAGCCTAATTTGTGTTGACTGATTTAGTGACGAATCTACCAAACATTTCCCCATCTCAATTTTTCTAGGAACTATTAAATTGTTTAATTATCAAATTGGCGTTATTAACATACAAGATATGCACTTTTCTAACTTTTTGATGGCTAATTGCACTTTGATTGGTTCCTGGTGCAAATCGGAGTAGATAAGCAAAGTCTCATTTAATTCCACTTGATCGTTGATATTTACTGGAGTGACCATGATTTTACAAGATAGACCTGGTGCTATTGAAGCACTGCCTAGTTTTGGATAACGACCTATAAGTAAGAAATTATTTTTCAAAAATAGTTGAATAAATATCTTTACTTTCTTTCGAGGTTATACAGTTATCGAAATGTGTAACTATTCCAATTTTGTGGTAAATATTTGTTACCTGACTTTAAATGATTCGGTGATTTGGAATTTTAGTTAGAAGGGAAATCTAATTGAAGATATACTGCCATACACAGGTGGCATTAAGCTCCGAATATAAGTGATTGCTAACTGCATGCGAAAGACCAAAGAAAGCAGTGCAGCAGGTCCATCAAAGAGATCACCATCTCTCAGATAATGATCTCAAATGACTACTTTCTTTGAGTCAAAGGACAAAGGTTTTAAAATCGTCATTTATCCTGACATTAAATGTGATGCAAGTCTATCTCCGAGGGAGTTCTAAGGTTTTGCATATACAATTTTGAATGTTGCAGACAGATAAATTTAACAAACACCCTAAGGTGGCTGAAAATTCCGGCCCATATTCCTCACTCTTAGCTGAATATCAAATTACCGAATGTTTCGAACTTTATAGACTGAATTCTCCTATCCTCTCCCAAAAATTAAGATTCTAACTTTGGAACATTACAAATTGATTTATACCTCTTTTGAGGATATGGATCATTCAGAGCTTCTTGAATTCAAATGAAGTAAGACTCGTGAAGTCCTGACTTCATTACCTGCTTCTTCTCAACTCTCAACCCGTTTAATGCTAACCGTTCCACTTATTCCGATGTTTCCCTATGATTAAAACTTATAGAAGTTTTTGCCTTGCCTTGGGCGATTAAAATAGAAGTTAATTTTAAGAATTATCTTTAGTTTGCCGTCAGTCATGTCCTTACATGACCATAATCAATGCACACGAAATATGGGCGACCGTCAGTGACAGCAATGTCATGTGAGACACACTCGACAGATGTCATGTGTTCAAATTGTACTGATAGCGTATTTCCCGATGATTAATAATAGCCTTTAGATTGATGACTAGAAGATAATTTATTGATCCAAGAATTTCTAAAACATCTTCCTCCCTATGATCTACTTTTCTCTTCTCTCTTTAGTTTAAAGTCAAAAAGTTACTTTGTGATCACCGTCATGCAACAGTGATTTTGAATTTGAATTTTGAATTCGTTTCGTCCCGAACTTCACTAATCTTAAATAAGTGGAAGGCGTTCTGAAGTATTGATGATTAGAAAACTCTTAGTCGACCACCCTTCTGTTGAACGGTGTTTCTCATTGCATTTGGTCATCTTAATCACTAGGTGTGCTCTGATAGACTTCAAAGCGCGTATTTCTACTTATCTGAAATCAAATAGAAATTGCTTGATACAGGCTTACTATAAGGCTACTAATTTATGCATGATATGACTCACTATCTAAATTAAGCCACTGAACAATAAGCCCCGTATATCGCGAACACGAATTCACCAAAAAGCCGGAAGAAAGGTCCTGAAACATGAACTTTAAAACGATAGAAAAGTAAGTAATGAAAGACATCTATTCAGCAAACTGAATATAACCAAAAGCCAAATATTAGATGAAGTAAGACTCTTAGAACGACAATCTTATCATCATATTCTATTCAATTCCTATCGTTCACCTCAAACTGAACAATTTTTACAATTTCCTTTGTTCGAATGCCTTCCCATGAATAAAATTTACTTTCCTTTCTGTGGTTGATGAAAATGCATCTATACTCCCGAATTTGAAAAAAAGCAATGCAATTATCAAAGTTTGGTTTAAATTAACCAGGAACTGTTCTCATATTTGATTGAACATCTGAAATTTTCTGAAACACAAAACTGGTAGTCAAAAAAGCACAGCTTATTTTAAATGATGTGTAGGGCTGACATTTTATATATAATATCTAAAGGGCTTTACTTTACGTGATAAGTGAGCAACTTCAGGTTCCCATGTCCAAAAATGACTTAGGGTAGATGTACGTTGATTCGTTCATTAAAATTAAAGTAATATAATACTAATTTTAATTAATTTAAACAAATATAAAATAAAACTATTATAAACTATTGCCTCAACTTTTGCTTTGATGGTTTGTGTTTTTTAAGACATAAAAATTTGATCACTTCCATTTGGTGCCTCAAAATAAATGTGATATTTCCTTGTCTATACTGAAATCCAATATCAGTAGTTTAGGATAAAGAGAATCAATTAATGACAAAATAACAGGGAAGAATTTAAGTTCTTTGCTGCGTTTTAAATAATAATTTGAAAATATTTAATAAACTATAAAGAATGCAAGAGTCTGCAATCAAATATCGAGTTCTATAACCAGGCGAAATTTTCGATGACGTTGATTGAAGATAATCCTAAGACGTTGTCATAAACAAAATGAATTCTTTCGAAAAATGTATTTTTACAAATAAATGTAGATTTTGTAGAAGCAAATATTTTGGTGAAAATTAGATGAGAATCTAAATATGTTGACAATTTCAGCCAATGGTAAGACAATTACCTGATTTGTCCTGAGGTCAACTTTTCTCTATAAATAACATGAATTTCACAAAATTTCAGACTGCAGTAGAATGCTGACCTGATACTCTCCTGAAACCTCAAATTTTATTTTAGTAACTTTGAAAACGACACAAATACAATGATCTATATAAAGATGGATCTTGTGAGATAGTAGTTATTTCAACCAATCGCATGTAGCTTCGCCTGAATAAAACAGTGCTGATTTTTTCAAGAAAATATCAAAGTTTTTTAATTATTCAAACTGCATTGGAAAGCTGGCTCTATATTCTACAAGTGAATTAAAGTTCAAATTTTTAACCCTTGAAACACCGAAGATATATCGATTTTATTAATGATAGGTCTTTAGCAATAGAAAGAAAAATGCGATAGTAGTTAAGTTTGAATGCATATAAATCGTGACCATTACCTTTCAATATATTACTTAATACAAGACTCTATAGAGCAAGTTTTAAAATTTTCAAATTATCTTAGAGTCTTTGATATTTTAATTTCTGTAGATCATAATTAGAAATTTTTTGACAATGCACAATTTTTTTTCTTGTTGATCAGTAGTTTTGCGGCAACGCAACCAATCCACTGTTTGGCCTATTGTATTGAATTGAGTCTCAAAACATAGAAAAATTTATCTCCTATTAAATTTTGAAGTAATAATTTCAATATTTATATGCGGAAACGCAGAAAGTGGGTTTTATTGAAGGCTGTCAGCGTGCTCAGAGGACTAAAGTAGCAAGCAGGAGATATCGCCGCTCGCGCGTGAGTGTGCCATGACGCGAGCTAGCCGTTCCATTTATATTCAAATACTTAAGCGCCGCGCGTATTTGGATAGTCATTAGGTTCCCTTTAATTGCTTTATGATGGTTGCTGCCGCTACCACTCCCGCTGGAACTGCGTCTGCCTCGAAGGCAAGGAAGACTAAAGCCCCAGCTTCTCACCCTCCTTTTGCTAAGATGATCGTCGAGGCTATTGCTTCACTGAAGGAAAGAGGAGGTTCTAGCCGTCAAGCTATTCTTAAATACATTAAGAGTCACTACAAGATTGATGATAAGGTAGCCGAGGTTAACGTCCGCAAAGTTCTTGTTTCTGCCGCTGCCTCTGGTAAGATTGTTCGCGTTAAGGGAACAGGAGCCAGTGGATCTTTCAAGCTTGCTGCTAAGGTCGAGAAGTCAGATTCTGTGAAGCCAAAGAAGCCTACTAAAGTTGAAAAGGTTTCCAAGAAACCAGCCACTCCGAAAAAACCTAAGGTTGCGTCCAGACCTAAGAAGGCTGCGTCTGCTGCTAAACCCAAGAAATCTCCCGCCAAGAAGGTCGAAAAGAAACCTGCTGCTTCTAAGACATCTAGGGCAGTCAAGGCCAAGAAGCCAGCAACTAAGAAGACGCTTAAAAAGACTGCTTCGAAGAAGTAGGCTGTCTTAATATATTGATGTTTCTTTGTGTGTATATATGTGCCTCTTATACCTTGAATAAATGTATATATTTTACATGGCGTCATGTCCATTGTTTTGCTTACCGTCAATACGAAAGTGGCTTAGTTGGGACGTGTCCAGTCGGATTCGCCGGGTTTCTTGAGATAAGTTCAATACTGTTAAGGTTTTGGGGTCGTCTCGAGCATGCGAATTTTCTCCGTTTGTTAAATAAAAGTTTAAGCTGGTAGGATTTGTTATTATTGGTTGCCTCCAGCTGCGTATCTATTATTTATAATCTCAAATTGTACTGACGTACCGAGTCGGTAGAAGCGGTCTCCTCTTCTAAAAATTAAATTTCGAAAATAACTTTGCAAAAGTCATTTAAAGCCTCTAATGAAACCTGAGTGAGTGCCTAACGAATTTTGACGAAGGAAATTAAGATGGTTCTGTTTGCTTCATAATCTAAAGATTGGAGTACGAAGTCTCTATGCAAGACTTTGTCAGCTGCTACTGCGAGAAATGAAGCTCTGATAGTCTATTTCCATAAACTACTCTAAATTGGAACGGCGCATACCCAAACGTCATACTATGACCAATTACAAACTTTCGCTGAACCAGTCAATTCCCTCAACAGAACTTTTTGACGATTTCATTATAAAATACTACGTGTCTGACAATTATTTTTAATGCAAATTCATATTAGTCGATTAATACTTTGCATTTTCACAAATATATTTCATGGATAAAGTTCACTTCAGTAGAGATCCTCGCACACTAAACTAAGATTTAATCACCACTCAACTTGTCAACGTATAAGATTTCTATTCAAGTATTTTTCCTAATTGCAGATCAAAATCCCACGCACAAAATAAACACCAGACATAAGGCAGAAAAAAACGAGCTGAAGTGACAAAAAACATCCACTTTCAATAACAAATTAATAAGACCAATAGAGTATTAAGCTAGTTAAAACGATATTTAACGGAGTATATTCAATTTATAAACTTCTGTGGACATAAATGGGACACATATTGAAAGTCAAGAGGCTACAATTAAAAAATGGAAGCAAATGGTGCCATTTTTGAATCGATTAAAAACAGATTTTTCGAGAACTAATAAACCATATTAACAATATTAATATTAAATTATTATACTTGAGTAAATCTGTTTGAGACAATAAGCGCGGTCTAAAGTATGAAAGGTCTCATTGGGTATAACTTCAACTTCTGTAATGAGAGATTTTGATGGCAAATCCATATCACATAAACGCAGTTGAACTCCCGGGTAAATGGTTGACATAACAACAAACATTAAATTGCATGTTCATATTTCTAAGTTAAAAATAAGAAAAATGTGATTAATAAAAGAAATAAAAGTTTTAAAATACTTTTTTACTATTTTAAGTTAAATTTAAATACATTAAGTAGCTTCTTTTTATTTTGTAAATGTAGTTTGCAGTGAACGTCTGGAAAGGAAAACGTTTATTACCATTTTTCCGGAATTTAATTTTTTAATTTAATTTTATTTCTACGGAATTTTTATTTCAGATTATAACGCGTTGCAATTTTATGTAATCAGTCATTCTGAAAATCCAATAGCTCAACAATGCATTATTAAATTGTTCTATTTCATTGAAATTCAGTTTTTGTTATTTGAAACTTAGCCTTTGAATATTTATCGCAAATCTATCCGAATAAACGTGTGTGGGATTGTAGTCAGTGTTAATTTATATCGTCAAATAAATATTATATAGTTAATGGTAGCAACAATATTGCAAGAGACTGATTGAAATAGTTCAAACGCAAATTGAAAATGCAAGCAAATTTAATTCAATGAAGTATTTAAGTATCAACACTTGATCGCTGCAGTTTTATGACATTAAATAGCTTTCTTAGCTGTAATAACTCCTAAGGAAATTTTGCTTTAAATGATTGGTCCCAGCTAGATTGATGACTGAGTGTCAATGCAATGTGCTTCACCAAATAAGCTATTTCCTGCCTTAGATGAAGTTGAAATAGTAAGAAAATGAACGGCGTCTTTTAAAATTGTTAGTTTAACCTACATTTTAATAGATTTTCAACCTGAGGCTGTTTAAAATTTTATAATTACAAGCGGGGTATATGTGAGCATTAGGGATTTTATCACAATTATCATCGACCATTGTGCCAGTACCGTCCGTATGGAAGGTGACACTTTCTATTCCTCGAAAAATTAATGTTAATATTCGAAAAAATAAGATTTAATATATTGCGCTTAAATATACCCAATTTCTAATGACAAAATGTGACTAATATGTTATGGATGGTAATAACAACTTTAAAATATTTTGGATTATTTCCTTACCATAAAAATACTTCATATGAATAATATATCGGACACATACTTCTTTCTCTTTATGTCGGAATACATGCTTAATTGGCTGGCAGTATTTAAGAAAATATCTGCAAAAATTTTATTAGTTTAAACAATCATTTCTTTAATTTTATTCATGCGATTTAATTATCTTCATGTTTTCTTTTTCGATAATTTTTATAGTATTTTTCATATTAGATATTAAAGTCGGGAAGAAATAAGCAGTTTGCTCATTTCCCTTCTCTCTGCTGAATGTTCTTTATTCTTTCATTTACTTTAAACCCATTTGTTAATACAATTAGTCTACAATGGCGTAATCCGTATTAGTGTGTTGTCTATGATCTCTTACACCACTCAATATGCGCTCGAATGCATTTGCTTTAAATGTGTTGCTTGGATATATGAAATGAAAAATTCATCCGATTATAATTATTAAGCAATATAAATCTTGTATGCGTGAATTTCAGTGGAAATATCAGTAATATTTTTGCATCCGAATTTAACAATATATTGTAGAAAAATTTTATTTTCTCTTGGTAATTTTATCGATTTACAAAATCTTATTGGATTGCATTATCTGCAATTTATCGACATTTATTATTATTATTAGTGGCAAATGCCTATGACAAAATCTTTATTAGAATGGGCTATAGTAGGTTTGACCTTGCGTGAGGGTACAACAAAGTTAGTCCATTTTTAGTCAAATAAAATAATAATTATAATCAGGCCTATCATAACGTTATCTTCTTTTAAGTCTTTTAAATATTTATCTAGAGAATTTTTGATTATGTTGCTTAAAAATGACTTCATATTTTTCACTCTAACCGTGCAATTGGCCCATTTTCGAAACGTGGATGATAAGAATATCTCATGTGGAAACCCGTCATTATTTGTCATTAATAATTTAGGTTTTATTAAATAGTTCAATTATTAGTCCATTTATTTAAAGATCCTATCGAGGATACGAATTGGGTTATAGGTGAAAAAGAGCTCTTCAGGACTTTTTACTTACCTAATCTTCATTTTTTCACTCTTTTCCATCTTTGAAGTGTAATCATTTCTGTAGTTTATATTAATGAATACATTTTCTCTTCATTAGCTTGAGCGGCTTTGAACTTGAAATAATTATATAAAAGTATATATCTACCAGCGCAAAAAAATAAGAAAAGTGGGTGGATGCCCAATTTCTACTTTAAACGATCGTTGTATCCAATAGAGTGTTTTTAAGCTAACAGGACTCATCAGCATTTAAGCAGCGAACAGCACTAATATTAGCTGATCTAAAGGTTCAGCACAGTACACTACGATTTCCAAAACGTCAAAGTCAAATTTTACAAATAAATTTTGATTAATAATAACGTATCGCCAAGCATAATTTAATGACAAATGAGTAAACGCCTCAGAGGTTGCTGTTGCTACGTGAGCATGAACTGTATTTGTTAAATATAAGAAAACAAAATTTTTCCTGAAAAAATTTTTATAGGTAAGATTCTTTATTTTCTGCTTTTTATTTTCGCCTTCTTTTAATTCCCTTTTATTCGAACGAATTTATTCACATTACGGTTGTAATTGGCGCATAATATAAATGACTTATCGACTCGAAAACGTGAGACCTATTTTGGTATTGTAATTTGAGTCATTTTGTATTATTTTGCCATCGGGTTGAATTTGTAACTAATGTAATTTCTTAGGGAATCTTAGTGTCGGTTACGGTATTCTACAGGGAAGAGCAGGTATTAGTATCAAGTTCATTATTTTCATAACAGGTAAGTGAATTTTTAGGCACGTAAAAATTAATTATTTGCTTTCATTTTATATTTATTCTTAAATCTTGTCGGTTGTTTTTGATATTATTCAAGGAACAGGATAGCTGCCGCATTTACATTGCATATTTTTTAGCGTTTCCAAAATGTTAAATATTAGAATAAGTAATAATGTTGGAAGTAACCGATGTGCAGGACATATTATCACATACTTGACATAATTTTCGGTAAATCCACAATTTATGCAAAAAACATGGTGTTGATAGACATCTACTGGTTAGAGTAGTTAATTTGGATAATTTATGCAGTTAGAACGAAAGCAGCTATATAATTTTTTATTACCTTTAACGGACGCTCCGAATGTTAGATACCATTTGGAACCGTCCTGCCACTAGTATTATCTGTAACATTATTTTCTTTAGAATAATTATTTAAAAATTTTCATGAGACCCAGAAGTGGTCAGACTGCGCCACCCCAAAACTGTGAAACCCATTTTTGTTTTACATATCAGTTCAGGCCGAGTATTGAGTTTAACACGTTGATACTCACTAGAAAATGAATTGACTAATTGAAACACCTATTCATCGTCATATTTGAGAATTTTTTATCATAATCTATAATAATATGACATTTCCGATTACATTTACAATTTTTAATAAGAAATCTCAAAATAAATCTTGGAAAGTTTGCATAAGTATGAGTTAATTTTGGCAAGTATTTAAAGTGGTCAAGGAACATGTTTTATTACTGGCTTCAAGTGGTAATAACTGTGTTTTCTTAAATTTTCTTTTACTAAATTTCTAAAGAGTATCGTATTTTAAATTTTCTAAGTTCACATTCCGTCTCCCGTTAGCAGTTAAGTTAAACTATAGTAACTTGATAATACTGTGACTCCAGCAAAAGTTAGTGGGTAGTATGGAACAGAATTTAACTACATAATGCCTGGAAGTAATTGTCATTTTGAATTCAAGACTGTCTGGAAGAGTTAAAAGTTGTTGAAAATTTTAATAAGTCGCAATGAAAGCTTTATTCTATTTGTCGGAAAAATTGAAAGTTATGACCCTTGAAGTAATGATCACGTCCTATAAGTTCAAGTTTACACTTTGAACATCCAATTTGTTCGAATTTATGAATTCAATGATCACAAAAATAAATTTTCATACAATAATGTTATTTTTTAATGCTGACAGAAAAATTATAAGGCTTCTCCAAACTGATCGAGTAAATATGAACTTAGCGTTTTTTATAGATTTAAAAAATTGATGTGCAGAACAAGTCTGTCCTGCGAGAAACGTTTGCCATCCCATTTATTTTTCGACAAAATAGATAAATCATTTTTCTAAACCCTTTTTATTTTCTCACTGTCAATAAATTTTAAGCCGATGCATGAACATAATATTTCATCTGAATGAACGTAGAGTGGTTTATCTGTTAAATCCATCACATCACATTATTACCTGAAGCATGATAGGCTTGCCTTATAAAATAAAGATTTAGCATTCACTTGGTTACTGTAAAATAATTTTGCGGTGTCAAAATCATTTTCAATCTATAGCTCTAAGCTCATTACAGAATAAGGTGGTTGAGGTAGGACTGTTAATTAAACTTTATTTAGAATACTTCCGAAACCTTTCAGCGAAGTTGACAAAATTCTGCCATTTGAGTCTCAATCTTCTTATTCCTATCCGAAAACTTCCATACATATTCAAAAATTTTAATTTTAATCATCATACTAATATTATACTTAAGTAAACTGATCCATTAATTTCGAATTAGGCGGTCTTAAAGTATTGAGAACAAAGGAATTTACAAAAACAGAAGACGCGTTTCTACTTTTTTTCTGTCTTGTCTCAATAAATCGTATGATAATGTACATATTATATCAGTTCTTTTGATCTTGTCGTATTACCTTTTGGCATTATAGATAATTTTATTTAGGTTGTTATGATCATGTTTCTGATGCAAATCTTGCAGAATCAAGCCTGTTTTCTCCGCTTATCGTTTCAAACATTTATAAGGCTCTAAGTGATTGCTGACTTATCTTACTTGTACCTAAGCGGCAAAACGTTAGGAAACGTGGTCAAAACAAAGATTTATTTTAAAAAATTTACAAATAAGGCAAGATAGAATGTAAAGATATAAGGGTCCTTAAGAGTAAGAAAGTCATGGAGTTGGATTAAGAAACATAAAAAAGTACATGGATGAAAGGAAGCAGCCACTTGACGCATTAGATATTTCCATGTATATCTGAGTGTGATTGTGGTTGAGGATATTTCAAGCCCAAGTTTCTCATTGGTCTCTGTACGCTCATAATGGTCTGCGTGCTTGCAAGTGCTTCCCTATTGGCTTGACAAAGTTGCTAAATTGGTTTAGTTCCATTTCCTCAATAGCTTGGTGGCTTACAAAACCAAGTCGGGGAATCAAAAAGATTGTCATCAAAGTGTTTAAGTGTAGACGTTGCTTTATAATCGGCCTCTGAGTACATACTTTTTAGCAACCGATCAATACAGTAGGACCTAAACTAACAATAATCCCAATAAAGCCTCTTTTATAATCTGACTGACAATTTTAGAGGCTAACAAGAGGCAACAACCTTTCCAAAACCAGAAAAATTAGAGTTGAAATGGACCAACAGTGTATTAGGCGATATCAGAGAAAGGAGAGAAGAAATAGAGAGCGTTACATTTCATATGTAATAGTGACCTTGTGTTCAAAAGCTAAATAAGGTGCCCTCGGGGTAGCTGTCTGATTTTGTTTTCTTTATGATATACCCTACAACGGTTTAAGCTGAGCAGATGTATGAGTCACCATGTGGTGTCAATTAAACTCATCACATTGTTGAGACCGATTAATTTTCCCATCCCACCAAGGGCAAATTTTAAGGCAACTCCATAAGTAAAGGTCCTAATCTTGTTTCATGCGAACATTAATGCTAAGATAAAGTTCTTCATGGGCATCGTATTTAGGTGATCGCACATTCCGTTGTAATTTCTAAATGGTATGAAATAAAGCTATGACGTATGATGAGTTAAGTTCGATTAAAATTATTTGCTTATTATAATGTGAAATATACATTTTAGCATTCATATCTAATTTAAGTTTATTTTAATTTCCTTGGAAAGGAAAAATGGTTGTTGAATGTTTTATTATAGTTAGCATAAAACTAGCATAGCTCAAAGAAACAGATGCTTCAATCGTAACTCAGATAAAAGCAAATTGTAAAGGAAGCGTGCAACAGCTATGAAAAAACGCACTTTTACATGCATGCAAATTATTTAAGAAACTGGATTGTGTTTATTCAGTAAATGTAATACCACAACACAAATGCCATTCTTGTTATATTTCATACCAATTTGGCATATCTACTTTTAATCAATTTCCGTGTGCATTTTTTTTGCAAATCTATTGCGACACAAAAATTCGAGCACCAAAAGTTTCCTTTTATTAATTTTAATGGCATTTTCGGTGTGGTGGTCCTAATTTAAAATTCAATGATAAATAATACCTTTTTTGAAATATCCTGCGGATAGAGGAATCTATCTATTACAAAGGCGTACGTCCGGTAGTTTGAAAGCTAAAAACAATAATAGTAGAGGAGAAAGAAATAAAAGATTCTAAGACAAAAGAAGGGTGGCCAGGATCAATCTATAAAACAATAAGGTATGTGTAATGATTCCACAATTTCACCATCTATTTGACGCCACTGAGGTTTCACAATATTATGCTTAAATTATTATATCTTCTAATTATGTTAATATATCATATACAAATTATTTTTCAGACTATTCGTTTATAATTTAAAATTAAAATGTATATCTTTAAAATGGTTACATAAGATATTGAAGTCAGATTACATGCAAAGTTGTTACAACTTCGAAGCATGCGACCCATTTTTTTCAACACAAAATTCAGAATTACAAATGAAGAAAGTTTTAAGTTATAAACCAGGTTATCTAACTGTTGCATTGTTAATAATTTCACGAAAATGATCCTTTGGATACCACAGACTTTTACATTTCATTTGATACTTTTTGAACATAGCTAAACTCACCTTTAAATGCCTGAAAGGCCGAATCTTACTTGATACTCTTTTTTTATTTGAGCATATCACGTAGTTATTTTAACTAATCTTAATATTTCCTTCGTATAAACGAATTCTTCACTACTACTCATGCTTGAAACTACTAATGTATTAGAATTGAGGTGCTATTAACGGCCATTTATTTTCAGACATTCTTCACCTCACAATTTGTCAAGTGATAGAACTGCTGATTGATTGCTCTGACTCCTACTGATCTCGTAGGTCTATGATGGGCCAATCATTGGTACAACGGTATTTTAAAATCTATGGATACATGGTTCTCGTAGTATAAGAATTTAATAGACTTGGGTATATTCGTACCTAATAACAGTTTTAATCTACCTAATAGAGAAAATGATTCATTGTTAATTGAATTGAAACGAGATTTGAACAGGCAGATATAGAACTTCCAATTTTAAATTTAGCAATTGAGTGTTTATTTTCAGGGCGATTGGGGGATATCTACACTGGATTTCATAAACGAAACTTTACATTCCTTTATACTTTCATCAACGCATATTTCATAAGATAAATCTAATTTGTTCGATATTAGAAATAGTTAATATCGGACTGCACAGGTTTTAAGATAATGTGGTGACACCACCCTCATCTTTTATATTTGCAGAGTGCTTGGATGATACAAGTTGAGATTTACATTTGTGATGTTACCTGATCGGATGTTTCGTATACCTTCCCAAAGTCACAATTCTAATTTTTGTAACCTAAATAATGGATCTGTGAGAAAAGTGATAAAGCCCCTAATTATTTGACATGGAGGCGAAATAGTGCTTCCCTGTGCACCGGAAGTGCAATATAGGTACGCCATTATCGTCATGCCACTTCTACATCATAGCAAGGTATCATTAATCGATTGATTGACCAATCATATTCTGCTTTGTCGTACTATAAAACAAATGACTGTCAATAATCGACTCAATCTTCTCCGGCCAATTACAACCCACGACCAAGCGGATTTTTTCGTCTTTTCTCTCTCTGGGTCTGCGCAACTGTAGCTACATGTGTAACAGAAGGCATGACCATGCGTTACATAATTATTATCTTGTTAATAAAAATAATTTTCATGGTATAATATCTTGGACCCCTTATCAAGCGGCTAACAACTGCGAAGTATAGACACAGGTCTTAACTTGATAGACAAGACTAATTGTGACAGCGTTAAGCACATACCAAGGGTAGAATTCGAGTTTATCGGGACGCGGAGGCAGTGATTAAAACGTGGTCGATTGCCAAAAGGTGTCATTGCAGGGACGGGGAGGGAATCAGACATTGGAGTCATCCACATCAACAACCACACATGGGTTTTCAGGAATAATCATGACACATAACCCGATCAACCGGAATTGCATTTTAAATGAAGATATTTAAATCTAAATTCGCATAAATTTTACAAAAATTTTACATTTAAACTTTCTAACATTAAATTTACTTCCACAAAATGCCATTTTCGATGTATAAAACCATCGGCATGTTGGGTCTAAGTACACTAAGTTAACGCGTATATTCCATGCCGCATAAATCGCACAGTTGTGAAGGTTCATTTCTGATCTTAAAATCAATTTCTCACGCCCATATTCATACAGAAAAACAAGAGGCAAAATTAATTTACTTAATATAAGACATTAGTGAAATGATAAATGCACATGTCAAGCTAATGTGTCCGCCCGGCCAAACAGCATAAATTTACATGCATTCGCAGAATATATTTTATCTGGACCACAATAAAAACCGCACAGGTGGTGAAAATTATCCTCCTTAAACTATCACACTGTTGCAAGAACGTGGGGTTAAGTTAGCCAATCAGTATTATCCTCAAGGTTAATAGATCAATCGAAAACTTGCAAAACAGCGAGTGGGATTGAAAATATACAACTGGCGATTTTAAAGTAAATAATGTAAAATCTTATTTTTAAATTGTACTACATCAATATTCTAATTATTTTATTTCTTATTTATTTCATTGTATAAATAAATATTTCCCTAACCGTACTGATATCTAAGATCGGGTTAATTATTTTTATTATCTCTATTATTATCAGTATCATTAATGCATATTTAAATCATGAGAGGAGAAGCAAATAATTTTCATAAGATGTGAAATGGAGGATGGGGTCAAGACGAAGCAGGTTTTGATATCAAAGTATCAAGAATCTAACTATGTTTGAATTATGGAAGCATTTTGTGCTGTCCACGTTTTCATAGAGGGTGTAATCTACTTTTTAATGTCATGGTGCTCAAATTTCATGAATTGATTCCCAGATTCATGAGATAATATCCACTACATTGAGAGCTTATTGGCCCGTTGAGTAAGTTTGTGGCTGGTCATGCCACCTCAATTTGATTGTATCTTGTTTTAGCCAAGAGCAAGGAGATAAAATTAGGAACTATATTCAGTTGATTTATACTATAACATTGAATATGTGTTTTAAATGTACCTATTTTTGCATTCCTAATTTAAATTTATAACACGTCACGATCAATTTTTTAGAATTTCGAGAGTTTATTTAATCTGTTTTCATATCTATTACCAAAAATCAAGTGGAAATGTTATTTAATTCTAATATAAGCAGTAAAATTCAATTGCTAAGAGAGAAAATTATTTGGCATGTGCTGGGAAAACCCTTTTGGCCATCATGCCGGCCTGCGGACTTGGCGCAACATCTGTATGGCAGGGGCGTGCCAACAGCATTTCGGCACACACACACACACACACACACACATACGAAGCGCGAAATCATGTCGTGGTTCGACAAGACATCACTCGCGCTAAGGCTGACGCATAACGAAGTTACTCGCGATCACGCAACTGCTAACTCGATTAAGTTGAGCGTTCATTCGTGCACGTATGGGTTAAATGTGTGACGTAGGTATGCCTCTTCAGAGGTTTAGTAAATGGCAAATAACGGCCGATTCATCAGTAAAAGGCGATAGTGCGATTTAATAATTTAAGGTCGAGATGATTCCATATAAAAGTCCAAGCCTTATTAAATGTATGCTCGTGATTTTCATACAATCCTATGGAGGTACTAAAAAATTAATGTTCCAAAATGTAGGTTGCACATTATTCTGGAATAAATTTGAGTACATTTTTCAGTTATTCATTTAAATTTGATCAAGTTTGAAACCCATCTTTAATAATCGATTTAGTTAATATTTATTGAGAAATTTTTAATTTTGTTTTAATATATCATCAAAATTTTTTACCGAACTATGATACGACCTCAGTTTGGGTTAAAATTATTGGTAATACACATTAACTTTGATTGATTTATTCCGGAACTAAAGAGAATGTGTAAGTGACAGCATGGTAGCTTTATGGCCACAAAATACTGGCCTGGACTACCGCGAAGTTCACTAGCGTTTATAAAACAAACCATCAATGAAGTTATGTATAATTATTATTACCATCATAATATTTAATTACCACATACCAATTTATATTTCTGGACCCAATAGAGAGGGAGATATATTTGCACTTTGTCTGTTTTGTTGATCAAATGTGAGAGAATCGGAATAGAGTGAAAATAAAGACACAAAAGTAATTTAAGCATATTAATAAGATTCACACTGGCTGATAATTCTTTAAAATAATCGTAAAATCCTCAGTAGCAAGTTAATCGAGATTTGGAGAAAAGAAGAATTAGTGTAAATATAGCACAAATTGTCGTTATAGAGTAGAATGTCATAAAGGACCAGGTCTAGCAAACGGGCAAAAATTTGTTTAGGGTCAATAATGCTATACTCTTCCGAAGTCTTGGTACACTAGTGAATAGTTTCTTCGTGAGATCAGGTCTGTGGTACATATCAATATTATTATTTAATACTTGTATCGTGCATTTATAGTCGTAGTTTTATTAACTACCTATTTTTTGACCTACTTTATCCATTACTTACATTAATTATTTCCAAGCTCATTAGGGGAAGAGTGAACGAAGTTAGACTTGGATAAGGGGAAAGCATCAAGGAGTCGCTTTTATGAGAAATTCCCATTCTGCCATCCTTCTTGTGGATCAGAATTACCAAGTGTAGTCGGCTATCCACATCAATGAATTTGCACTAATGAGTATTGGTCATGTGACCTCTGCACGTTAACAGCTGCATGTTGACCACAGCACCATCGGCACATTAGAATGTCTCTACTACCAGGCAGAAGAGCGGTAGGGTAGCAAAAATCGACACAATATCAAAATTCATTCGATTGTACCTAGTAGCGTAAATTAAACTGTTCAAGTCATCTACTGCTAGCGTGACTGTCAACCTAAAGATAACAGTTCAGACGATTCTAACTATCTGTTTTCCTTTCTTTTCCTATTAATTCTTTAATTTTCTTCTCCATTGCTCAGGTGCGTGTGGCATACTATCCGAAAGATGTCTAAATGCTGATGCTACGCTTTTACGTAACCTTCGAATACACGGTCAGAGAATACACGATTATGCTGTTCATTAGTTTTGTGATTAGAATAAGAAAGCTATGACATAATTTACCAAACAACATTTACCAAAACCAAGTCTCTATAGTTGATAATACAATAACCTAGACGAACGATTTATTTAAATAATACCCCGGGAAAGTGAGTAAGCTTATTTAGGTAGTTTATTTCAATCTTTAAGTGAACTATTCAAAATTTAACAAATTTCTGCTTCGGAGACTTCAAGAAATTGCGGACGTTCCAAAGACCCAAGTCAAGATAAAAGAAGCTACTTTTATGCAAGAGCATTGCACTAGAATGCACTTTCACTTCAAGGACACCAAAAACGTTATTTTTGTAAAATCATCAGTCTGAAACAATGGCCTTAAATACAGCTGAATGAAAGAACATGTTGGAGGCTAAATTTGTATTGTCTTTCGATATGATTAATATGAAAATTCTGGTTTAAACAGTGTTAGCTTTATCTGATTTTTGAGAAATTATAATTAAATGCTAACTTGTGTAGGTACATATATTTTCAAATACTTGTGACATAATTTGCTAGGGAAAGTGGTTTGAAGATATATGGAAAAATTCCACATATTGAAGGATAAAAAAGCACAGTTAAACAATTCAGAAATGATTTGAAAACTGCTATAACGTAACCAACTGGGAGTTCGGGTAGTGATCTCGCAGAGCCAACAATCTAGAAAACTCGGTAATATAGCAACTTA
>CAADRB010000002.1:5543646-5623214 GCA_900708905.1 Hymenolepis diminuta
GAAAGAAATTACATTTTTAATCATAGAAAAAATATTGGGAGCGGGGGAGAATAACTATCATTTCTTCTAACAAAAACCATCACAGTTTGTCATCGTATTACATATTAATAATTATTACTGCACATTGTAAAACAAAAATTCTTACAATTAAAAATTGTGGAAAGGAACTGAAATCGGTTAACAGAAGCACAATAAATGATAAAGGGGAGGAAATCAGAAAAGATGCTGAGAGCAACTTCAAATTATTTATGAGTCTAACTTCATTTGATTTCCGGATTCGGGTTGCACGATATTCACATTCAAAAATCAAACTTCATGATTCGTCCCTGGATTGCAACAAATGCTTGTTTACGATATCCAATCCTTATTGACTGGTAGTATTTAATCAAGAAAGGTCGGTTTTGCCACTTCAATATATTTTTCTCTCAATGACTGAGATGACAAAATGACCTAAGAAAAATTTACCAGCTTACCGTTATAACATAGCAGGGATGTGATAGTTATAAAATTTAAGTTAGTAGAGCTCCGACAGCTGTATTCGAACCAGATGAATTCGTAATACATGCAATTCATTTTATTGAGCGCCACCAGCGGTTGAAAGATGGAATAGAGGTCGGGAGTTGAAGTTGCCTTTCACCTTCTGAGCTCCATCTTCTCATATGCAGGACGACGTTGAGGGGTCCATTTTTTCTTATCTGTGATTTATTATTGGCGCCTTCACGAAATGTCTAAAGAAAGCCACTTTTTAAATATTGTTATACTGCCAAAATCCGATGAACCGATTTGATGACTGAAATATTTTGAATGTTTGATTATAGACCATTTGCGTTCATTTCGACTAATAGTGCTAATTAGTTTGCGTAAAAATGTTACTGTAGCAACAATCACAGTTCGATGAGTTAAAAACAAGGAAAATGGGCTGTATGAATTGTTGCTCAAGTACATCTGGTGCTTGGTTTATTATTATTCCAATAGTCTAAGCTCAGATATCGTTTTATTAAAATCGTGTATAGTCCGAATTTGGTAGTCTTCTATCTTTTGTACTGAAGAGTGTATTATTATTGACAGCCAATGAATTCAGCTGTGGGAGTGAGAATTTTGTGCAACCACATAGCTATTTTCGAACTTTTGAAAAATCAGAAGATTGGGAGCATGTTAGAAAATCACTCAACATTTTTTATTTTCAGCCAGCGCGCCCCCCCCCCCCTTTTTTTTCCTATTTTATGAATCCATTAACTTAAGTTGAAATTCTTTCGGCCATACTATTTGTTGAATACAATTTCGTTCAAATGCGCAAATAGGTTACCGTAATAAGTATATTTTTATTATTATTAATAGACAGGGAAATACAATAAATTTTACAATTTTTAATTGTGGGAAGCAAGTGGAGTCGGTTAACAGATAACGCAACAAATGATGAAGTGGAGGAAATCAAAAATGAGTTTTACTTCGTTTGATCTTCAGATAAGAGTATTTACTAAATGAGTAGTTCACGTTCCAAAAGTCAAATTTCATGATTTATCCCCTGGATTTCAGCAAATACCTTCTACAATGTCCAGTGCTTATTGATCCATTTTTAATCATGATGGTTAATCGTGCCACTTTAAATTCACATTTCTTCCAGCGGTTGAGAAGGCAAAATGATTTTGCATGATATTCAGCAACTTACATTTGTAACATAGCAGAGACTAGATAATTACACAATTTAAGTTAGCAGACCTCTTTCAGCTGTGTTCACTCAAAGTGACCAACTCCTTTTAGTTCTTGGTCTTCTATATCTAGATTTGTATGTGTAGATTGTTTATATCAAATTCACCATTATAACGTATTGAAAACTACGCGCGGTCCCTGAGGGAAAAGCGTAAAAGCAGAGCAGTGATATGCAATATGGCGGACCTTGTATTCCGTAGGAAATCTTCCTATTAAGCTTAAAATCTCTCCAAAAATTATATTACAGAGTGCCAAGAGCTAAGCGTAAAACAGAATTGTAATTGGCATAAACGTAGGAAGCAACCCCACAGAGGTTTAGGTAGTGACAAATATAAAATGGAATGTGCATGAAGTGCGTATAAATCGTACAAGATGTACAGATTTGGGTTTTCTGTCTCAATCTCTCTTTGACCTAATGAGTAATCTCTAGAAACGCATCATCAATTGGCATTCAAGGTAATGGAGGAATGAGCTGATAAACTTATGTTTTGGTTCCATTCAGCAACCTAAGCAGATTAATATAATGACAACGATCACCTTAGTGATACCATCACTCACTAACGTTACCCGCCTTAGGGGTTGATACATTATTTCTCAATTTGTCCTTACTAGATAAATAAATGTAAAAATAGTACTGTAAAACTGATAATGCTCGAGCCGGTTTACGTAGATCTGATAAGTGTAAGAGCATACCAAAGTTAAAATGTCGACTTGATTTTTGCGAATAACATTTAGTCGCGAAATTGCGTCCTAAGTCCACACTTAAATTTTTAACGCGTATTACTAAGAGTACTTTGGACCCCCACTTCTCCATATCAGTAGTCGAGTACGCACCATTCTAATGCAGTTATCCTACATGTAGTAACAAGCTACATCTTTTGGCTATTTTGTTGGCCAATCAAGCTATAACAATTAATATCTGAAATCTAATTTGCTAAGTCCATATCTTATACAGGTTTCAATATAATCTTGATTGGAGTGGTGAACTGTAAATGACAAGACCCTTCCCACGTTATAATTGTGACTGGTGTTTATCCATGCCTACCTCATATTCTACAGATCAGATACCTTCTTAATAATGGACGAAAGTAACCACTAGTGAAAATTAGAAATACAGTTTCCGAATGTTCTCATATTCGTCTGGTCTACTAGTTAATGGATAATGAACAGTTGGATACGTAAACTCAAAGCAAAGGCTGATCACGGTGATGTAATAGACAAGTAGTTCGGGATCACAGCGATACTTGCTAAAACCAGTCTTTGGAGAGATGGCCGAATACCAGCTTCCCATTCCTCGGCCCCATATGGGCATTAAGTGTTTAGCTTCAAGAGACTTAGGAATTAAGTTATTATTCTAATTGTAGTAAGTATCTCAAGGGTTGAAATAGAAATAATGGTAATTCACTCTACCCGTGTTCTTTGCTTGCTTAACCGCTAAAATAATATAATCTCTAGACGCTAGACAGATGAGAACCCAAGAATAATTCCAAATCCACAATCCAAGAGAAATCTACAATTCAGACAGATAGATAGGAGGGAAGGGAGTAAGACAAGAAGTGAGGGGGAGGGGAGGGAGGAAATAAGACAGAGAGAGGCACCAACCAATCCGCATAGACACGAATCCGAGGGGAGGAGAGCGGAGACATAGATGGGAAGAAGGATTCACGCCACCAAATAGGTCGAAGAAAAATAGTCAGAAAGTCCTAGTGACGTGCGCGAGAGAAGATCGATTTATTTTACAAAGTACGAATCAGTCACGATAAATTGGCAGAGAATGGAAGATTTGGGGAGAGACGTAGGAAGAAAACAAGAAGAGATTTTATAAGGGAGTCGCGTCCACTTAATTAAGCCCGTGGTGGCTGGTCACCTGAAAAGTTGAAGCTGGAAGGAACATCCGTCTGTTGGAAGTTATAACCACCCGCTTTTTCAATTCTCTTTGATTCTTCAATGAAGAACACATACAGTTAACACGCTAATCAAAACGATAGGAGAAAAGTAAGTTAGAAGCGTATACACTTGCACGCGAATAAAAACAATTTTAAGTTAACTTCATGAGTTAAAGGTGATTGACCTTTACTAAGATATATTAAGACAGAACAGTTACCGTCATGTTAATCAGATTCTAAGAGGGATTCAAGCAGACACCATACTACAATCCTCCCCCTCCTAGTTTGTTAATTGCCTTACATCTACCTCTAAACTCTAAGCAGGATTCTTCAAAGTCTTTTAGCAATTCTGTCTTTGAACCTTAAATTCATGAGTGCTCATCTGTTATCCTATCCAGGATCTGACAAGTACAACTAGCTCCTTCTACCAGCTTCTGGAATCGGATTGTCCTTTTTCATTAGTATCGTCATTTCTGTTTTTATTTTGCTCTTTGTGGATCTACATCTAGTGATACCAATCTTATACTGCTACAAGGAAATTTAAAGATCCTCACCTTTATGCGCCATACAATTGACGGCTGTTTGGGCGATTTCCTTGAACTCCGATTTTTGGGCCTCAGTTAGGGAACTGGTGAGACGTTGGTACCAATGTGTATCGGAGGTTTCCAGTTGGGTCATGAGATGATAGAATGTCACGTATTCATCCATTTCATTCTCCTCCTTGTCTAATTCAGTAGTATATGCCTCAATTAGAGAGTTGGTGTCGTAGTCATCGTTAAAATCGTCTTCATCATCACCACCGTCTAGACCTTCATCCTCATTTTCGGTATGGAGATCAGCCTCCTTAGAAGCAAAAACAAACATGGAAATCAAGTTAGCAACATATTAAAATACGAAATACGCAATTATAGGGTGCTTTTGAATAACACCTTAACAATAAATTCCAACAGAATGAGCCCCAGACATTGAGTTGATCGAAGTTAATTGTCCCGTTAAATATATCACTGCTAGTCTAATCTATTTTCTCTTGGATGAAGAGATACAAATTGGGGTGGCTTAACTAACCGCAGAAATGAATCAACTGGTCAGCGACCTCTGATTATTGTGGACATAATCTCACATAGGAATCTGGGAGTGAGAACTGGATATCGAATCTTAAAGTGAGCTCACCACTTTCGAAAGTATGAACCACTAAATGCTCCCAGATTGATAACACACTTATTGTTAACCCCTCCCCTTGTCTTATACCTTGTTTGACTCGTTCTATGTTCCGCTTATTTAGATACTTTAATATGATTAAAATCTATAAAATTTCTTGCTGCGCCATGGGCAGTATTTAAAATGTAGAAATTGAAGCAGACAGTTTTACTTCTCCCATTGCAGTTGATAGAACGCTCTAAAAACACCCTAATACAATGAGGCTAAAGAGATGCAGAAAAAATCCTTTTAAAGCGAAGACAACAAAGCCCTTCCAATTATACGAAATTAGGAAGCAAAACCATTCTTTCCGTTTCCGTTCCAAACTGTAGAAAACAATGCCAGTTCCCGAATCAGTAGAAGGAACGTATGCTTATTTAAAAAAGAAAAACAACCTAATCTTGTTAATATCGTATAAAACGTCAGAAAAAATGCCACTATAGAGGAATTGCGAATAAAGTCTTTCCGACCAAATCAAATCCAAACTCTGAAGCAAGGATAGTCAACCGTTTTATTTCCAGTCGGTAGAAAACGCTAAAAATTCACAGATGGAATGAAAGAGAAAATATTGATTAGGGAACCCGGTTCTATAATAAAAACAACTTTAGAGTGATCTTTAGTGGCCCTTCAACATCAAATCAATTAAAAAAATAGCCACAGTTAAAAAAGAAAAATAGTCACAACGTAGTTTTAGTAATTCCGCTCCATCATTTAAAAAAAAACAAATTTCCAAAAAAATAAAGGTAAGAGCTATGTTGTTTTAAAAGGAAGATAACTCTAGAGCACCCTTCGGTAGCAAAGCCCTTTCGAACAAATCAATTAAAAAAGCTCCGAAGAACATGGACTTTACCGATTCTATTCCGAGCTATAGTAAACGACAGTGTTAGGATTAAAAAACTTCTCAATCTTGTTAATAACATGCACAAGTATAGCGGAATGTGGCAATAAAACGTAGAAACTTCGAAGCAAGGTACCATTCCTAGTATATCCGGCGGAAGACGCTAATAAATCACCAAATACAATAAAGCAAAGGAAATTTCTTCGAATAAGAAATCCTTCTACAGCAAAGACAAATTTTTTGTTACAAAGCTATTCGTTCATCAACTGAAATATAAAAGCCCTGAAAAAAAGATAGCCAAGTCAGTTTTACCACTTTGAAGCTTTTCTGTAGGAAAAATTGAAAATCCCAAACTCAAAAATGCAATTCAGTCTTGGTAATAATATGTAAAACTACAGCAAGGGTGCAACTATGTAGCGATATTTTAAAAAAGTACCGGACATGACCAAATAGAATGGGAGTTAATAATAGAAAAAATATCGTGGATTTTAAGGGAAAGCTTATTAGAAATGTAGATGTAACTTGATGTACATTGAAGTTACAGCTTAGTGAAGTGGAAAATATTTTAATAGAATTTTAGTGCATCAGATGGATTGAGTAAAAACTCCATAACCAGAAAAGTGTAGCAGCATGCTTGTATCTCTCTTACTTCTCCAAAATATTAAACTACCTTTCAGAGAATTTACACTAATTAATCGCCGCAACTCACTGACTCAGATATCACGCGATATGTCAAGTGCAAATGCGTGTATATCTCACATCTGACCAAGCTGAGGAATGTTTTCTTCCCCTCATGAACGTCTTTTCAATCTTCATAACATGCACACGGCGCCTGGGTTAAGTAAAGACATTGTCTGCTAACTCATAGTGTTTCGAGTCATAGTAGCCTAAATGTAAAACAGAAAGATAGAAAAAGGGCTGAAAACCTCGTAGTCTTTAGGACGTCATTCCGATGTTGAACAAGAGAGTAATCTGGTAAACAAGGTACAAACATAGAGAGCGAATTAACTTTACGGGTAAGATAGCAAAATGACGACTGTTACGCAAATTTGTGCTTTTGTTTAAAATGAAACTAGGAAGTTTTTCAACCTAGAAAAGAGCGCGAGCCTGTCAGATTTAACTTTGGAAGAGGGACGTGAAAGACGAACTAAGGTGTTATCGAGATTGAAGGATTAGAGAATAGCCAGTGAAATGCGGGAAAAAGATAGATGCCTTCTCCCTACTTAGAAGATAAGAGTTTATCAACTTTCATGACTACAAAAGTTCAGTTTACACAGAATTGATACACCTATCTGAATTAGCAATTACTATGATTGGCAAGTCAGCAGTGGCGCATCTCTATCCTCATTACCGTTGATCCGACAAATATGACAACATTGGAGACCTGCACACTAACCGTTATCTGCGTTATTCCCATGAGCTGCTGTAAAGTAGAATAGGAATACACGTTTTTATTACTTATAGAAAAACGCAAACAAATGACGGACCTGCGAGATCTCGTAATCTTTTCTATGGAGGCTTCAAGATATCGTGCCTCTATCCAAGAGGGTTAATCTTGATAAAATCCTGCTAAATAATAGTATGCTAATGAGCAAGTGAGCGGGCAAAAAAAGAGCAATTACAACAGCCTCTAGTAGATCCAAGTATTTGGAGCTTTCCTCGTCAACAACGTCAACATCACTGTCCACGGCTTCACCAGTTCCGCCCTCTGATTGATCGTCATCGTCATCTGATTGGTCGTCTTCCTCCTCTACTTCCTCTGCAAGAAAAAAACAAAGGAAATAGTGTGATATCCTTACCTCAGTCAGCCCATTTCCCAATGTACGAATATATAGAACTAAATTTCTATTATCACAACACTTAGCTGAGATAGGGAGGGGATATCCTGGAGCTGCTCTTTTGAGAGATTCGCTTTCTTCCAGCCGTCTTGTTGACTAGACCTAATCATTTTACGAACAGGTTTAACTGATGAATGTAACTCCAAATTCTCATGAACATAATGTTATTCTTATTCCTTGTAATTATCGCAATGGTTAGGCGTTTGTTATATTTCATGAATCAGTGAAGCCGTCTTCTTCCTAATTCTTATTTTGATACTGGGTGCATTATAATTAATATCGGTGATATTGAACATGTAAAGGTATCTACAATAGCAAATAGGCCAACAAGGACAGTTGAGTAGAAGTATGGGATTTAAATAGTTTTGCTTCATTTGAATTCTGAATTTATTATGCTGTCCACTTTTACTTAATGAGATCAAATTTTACAGGGTAGCTGAGTTCTACTTGGCGCTTATTGACTAACTCAACATATTTGTCTCTTCTGATTTCTAAGAGTAGTTGGATATATTAACGTTCGGTGGTTCAGACTCCTAATGAGACGAGCAGTCCCAAACTATCAAGACTATTGGAACTGATTAATCAGAGTACAAGAAAGCGCAAGTTATTAATAATCCACTCTTGTGACCGATTATCAATACGCAAAATGCATATTATACTGCAATGACAAGTCTAATAAGCCAATGGTATACCCAGTTATTGAAGTGGAGGAATGCTTTGTTAATATTGTGCAACCAAATGAAGTATTACGAAGATAATTGATTAAATGACCAGAGATTACCGCAGCGAAAGCTTGATTCAGTGCAGTGTTGTGTTGACTGCTAAGGGTATTTTAATAGCCGAATGCAAGCAATTTAGAGCAAAACTAAGATATCCGAAAATGGGGAAAAAATACCAATCCTTCAATCCAACCCTAAAGCATTACCCAAACACTTTTTAAGATTTTCATGGAGCAAACTTTGACACACAAAGCAAACCTCACAATAAATAATGCTCCAAACTTACTCTCTAGTTCCCTCTTAGTCGCGTAGGATTCCTTCAAAGCATTCAGAACATGGAGTATATTAGGCAAGAACTGAGAAGATCCGGCATCAATAACTGGAGGCCGCTGATCAGCACTCAAGTTAAGCAGAGTGCAAAGGCCCAGCACGCAGACCCTCTGGTCATGAACTCTGAAACAGTAAAGTGAAGGAAGAAGCTAAGACAATGAATACTGGGGTGGGAGAGGAGGGAGACATACCCATGGAATTTGTTAATGCCGTCCAGCCAGAGCTTGAGGACTTTCTCCAAAATAGGAGTTTCGGTATCCGGCCACATGTGCGAGCAGAAGATTGGTAGGACAAGGGGGGATGAAGTGATTATTGAAGCAATGATTACCTAACAGACACAATACACAAAATTAATCCACAATGGTTGGAGGGAGGAGTAATTAAGAAAAGTCGCTTTTAGACCTAGCACATACCAAGAGACAACGAATGCGAAGGTCGGTTGAGCTAGTAACGCGGATAGCATTAATAGCACTCTTAATGAACTCAGGGACGTAACTATCCAATTGGCCACGATAGTTGATGATCAAAACTTCAAGGAGTTTAGCAGCGTGCATTGCACCTGAATCTGAATCCTCATCGTCTTCTAGCTTTTGTAACTCCTGAAAACAAAGTAAGGGAAATTATATGCAATCCACTGATATCAAGAGAATACAATCGGAAAGTACTGATTACGCAACCAGTAAATTTAGCGACCAAATTTAAGCTTTCTTATGATCCTTCTGGGATTAATTCAACCTGAACTGCACAAATACAAGAAACTTGATGTCTTAACTCACTCATTTGTTGACTCTGTAATCGGTCTGATCCAACTAGGATGCCTTCAATCAACAAGTAAATATAGTCGCTCTGGGTTCTCACAAAATAACTTCAGCAATGATCACATCCACCAACCTATCAATCCATTTCTCTTTCCTTTGATTTGACATCTTCTTTCCTTGAAAACTTCTGTTCATATGTCTTACCGGTTGAAACTATTTTCTCGATATACTGGTATACCTGGTTGGTAGTGCTTTTAAAATATCAGGACTGCCGGTTTTACAAGCGTGCTCGTTGACCAATGTGTCAACGGGAAACAACACACCCAAAGATTTCATAAATAGTGAGATTAACCTAGATAGAAAAGTATGACACATAAAGACATGAAATATCCTTCTGATTAATGAGTCGAGCTAAAAATTCGTCCAATCTAAGCTGTTAATTTTTGTCAATAATTTCAAATGCACCACCTTTGGAGATGTTATAATATTCGCACCCTTCTCAATCCTTGGTAGATAGATATTCACGTTAGATCGACTAGCATAAATAGGTAGTAATTTTCGAGAATGAGATCAAGAGAAATCTGCCATCTTACCTTGATGCACATAGTGGTGAACATTTTAACTCTCTCTGGAGACTCAAGAAAGCCCTTTGGATCCATCTCAATGTAGTTATGTAGAGCGGGAGCCATAGAGGGGAAGTAATCGCAAGCATCCTTGTTGTAGGCCTGGTAGAGCCACTCGAAAACACCCCACATTAGGGGAGAAATTTTTTGGCAAGTGAGGGAGCAGATAAGGGAGAGGGCCTCATCATAGAAGTCGTCAACTTCGTTCTTGAGGATAATTTGCACGAGCTCGGCGATGACTCCTTCGGAGGCAGCAACGAGTTCAGTATTCTCTTCCATGACGGAAATAATACTTTCAATGTTCTCCATGATACCAGTGGCAACTATGCACCGGTACTCTTGGCTTTCGTTATAGCCATCTCCATCGGCGACACCGTCATCTGCAGATACAACCCCAACACCATTTTCTTGAACACCAACGAGCTTCAAGAAGGTCCCAGACTAGGAAATAAGAGGGCAAGTGCCAGAAATAATATTTCTTTTTCCCAATTTCTAATATTTCTTCTACAGATAAAAATGTTATTTGCTTTTAAATTTCCGACTGATAAAAGACACTCTTAATTATGGCTATTTACTTAAGCCCATACATATCAAATTTTAATTTCGTTCAACCGGTAGCCGTCCTGATCCCGATGAAACGCGTGCCACTGCCATAACGCCAGCTTCAACAAATCTGAGTTTGTTTCGTTCCTTTTTTGGTTTAATATTTGATCATAAATCTTTCTTTACATGAACATAGAGCTCTGCTAAACGAACTATTGCATAAGAATACGCAGTGGGAATGGTCACCTGCATCCGAAGAGGCCATAGGGAAGCTAAAGTCGACGCTGAATTCGGAACTGCTGCTGACTCACTATGATTCACGCTTGCATATGGACCTCGCAGGTGACGCATCCGGTTACGGAATTGGTGCAATCATCTCTCACATTTTTCCGGATGGCTCTGAAAAAGTAATCACACAAGGCTCCCGTATCCTAATGCCAGCAGAGAAGGATTATGGGTAAGGTGAAAAGGAAGCACTGGCCATGATATATGCAGTAAAAAATTCCATAGGTGTTACATGGCAAACGATTTATAATCCTAACGGACCACAAGCCGCCGTCGTTAATATTTGACTCAAGAAATTCTAGAGCACTCGGCAAACTGTTTTCAGAGGTGGACACTAATGTTAATGGGTTATGACTACGATATCAGGTACCAGAAAACGGCGGATTTTTGCCAAGTTGATAGTCTATCACGTCTCGTCTATAATTAGCGTGCGCAAAAACGAAGAAGCAGAGATTGCATCGCTCAGCACATTACTAATAGAGACGATTCGAAATATACCAGTAACGGTAGAGGACATCAGAAAGGAAACGGCGAAAGATGCGATCCTACAGCAAGCGTTAAAGTTTGTTCAGTTCAAATGGTCTTCATTTAGACTAAAAGGCGACATGCTTGAACTTTACAGCCGGCGAGATTCAGTATTTTGGACCAAGTTATTGTTCCTTATGCCCTTGCAAAATAATGTCCTACGACAGTTCCACCCAAGCAATGCTGGAATAAGCCAGATGAAAATCAGCCAGAGGATACACTTATTGATCCGATATGGATACCTCGTGCTCCATTGCAGCAAATGCCAGCAAGCTGCCAAAAACCCGACTCGCATAAGATCTCGTGCTGTGGCCACAAATGGAAACAGCTTGAATCAGATTACACGTCGACCTCGCGAGCGCGATAAGTGGTATTACATATTTAGTTGCAGTTGACTCATATTAGAAATGGTCATAGATGGTACCACTAACCTTGGCGACTAGTGATTTAACATTAGGGGGACTGCATCTAATCTTCTTGACACATGAATTGCCGAAGACTCTGGTTTCGGATAGCGGGATATAACTAAATCAGTCGACTTTAAGAAGTTCCACGAGCAACGATCGATCGAACACACCAGAACCCCTCCGTACCACCCCCAGTCAAATGGACAGACTGAAAGATTCGTCGATACACCAAAGAGAGGCTTACAAAAAACAAAAGGAACCAGGGAAGAAGTATTGCAGAATTTCTTGCTGTGATACAGTTCAACTTTGCATCCTGTGTTGGAAAAAACACCCCCGGCCGAAAGGTGAGAACTTAACAAAAAATGATGCTGCCGAAAAAAATTCTGCCAGACAGGTGCAATCAGAAGAGCGGTTTTGCCATTAATACACCCATTTACGCTCTTGATTTTCGATTGAGTAGACAGTGGACACCTGCGATAATCACAAACCGACATTAGAGCATGATTTACAATGTTGGGTCCGTGGGTCCGCCACTATAATCAACTCCTACGAAGACTGACAGAACCCACAATTGATAAGCGTTATTGTATTCGTTACTTGATATATTTAGTCCAATTCATGTTCTCCCACCTAAATCTCAAGTTAAAGATCAGATTAGAATTCCAATGCGTACAGTAAGAACAAGGTCGATACGTTCTTGAAAACCTACGAGTGAACTACCTACAATGGGATAAACTGGAGGAATAATTTTCATTCACCTCCGCATTCAATACTTCTCCTATAGATAAAAGTGTTATTTGCTTCTAAATTCCCCACTGATAAAGGAAGCTTCATAATTATGGTCATTTGTTTAAGTCGATACCAATTGAGATTGGGTTTCGTCAATACGCGCGTGTTTACCGCAACGTGCCTCGTGTTCTGCTCTGAGTTATTGGCTTCTGTGTTAAGTTGCTATATTACTGATTATTGTAGATTGGTTAGTTCTGCAAGATTACTACTGGGACTTCTAGTATGTTACGCTATAACAGTAAGAAAAGTGCTGGTTAATAGCCCAACTCCGAAGCCATTTAAAGAAGCACCTTCCAACACTCAACTTGAGTAGGAAGCGGTGGTAAGAGCCCTAATTTAGACTACCTCCTTTATTAGCCAGACCCGATTAATGAGGTTAGCCATTCTCCTCACTAAATGTTCACCGATGGGCTTATGGCTTCACAGATGAGTACGTTAATTTCTGCACCACTGGCACGCTAATAGTATATTATGACTTGTACTAACTGCAAATCCCATTGTGATTTACCTAATATCAGCTGTTAGCTATAGGAAGCCTACAACTCCAACTGATCAGAGCAATATTATATAAACTGTGTTCCGAATTTAGTAATAGTATCATTATTAAACAGGAATTGAACTGACTGATAACCAAATTCTACTGCTCAATCCTAACGTCAAAACATCCTATTGTCAAAATCATAATTTTGGTAGATTTTTTAATGACTTGATTGATAATAATAGATGGACTTGTTACAAATTGTCAATACCAAGTGAAAGTCTGAAGTTGAGATTGGTAATGCTTTTAAAATAATAATAATAATGATCTCCAGGCCCATTTAGGGAAGCGTTTTCCAGCTCTAATTTAGGATAGTTGCATTATGGAGGCTCCCAGGTGGGAGACTCGAATTCTGCCACTCGAAACGTTAACCAGATTTAACCAATGCGGTTAGCCGTTCCGTTCACCGGGTGTACGCAGATTAGAATTGAACCCGTGACCTTAGACGTGACAGACACACAATGACAAATGCGCCACCAACCCACAAAATATGTTCAGTTATCGCTTTTTAATTCACTTAATGGAAGTGTTTCTAAGTCATTTTCTTAAACAGTTGTAAAAAGCACAAATGGCTATAGCGTTAACTGGATTATAACTAGTATTAAAAAAATTAACGCTACTCATACCATTCAAGAATCAATTTTGATAACTGATTAAAAAGATAAACCTCGAAAACCGAATTCGAAAGTTTTAAATAAGCCAACCATTTAGTATTCTTAAATTAAAAATTCTCCATTAGAACCATCAATGGATTAATTTAATACCACGACACTCGTTTTTAACAATTTATTACTTTAGAGGAATTTAAATAGTTAAACAAACTACTACATCACTGAAAATCATCTAAGAAATTCATAGTAAATTAGTACTTACCAAATGCTGAAGAATTTGAACGGAAATTGGGATGATTTCTTGATGCTCAAGCAGTGTACGGAACACCACATTCAAATCATCGAATTCTGTTTCACGAAAGAGTTTAAGGAGCTGCATAGTAAGGTCGGGGAAGTATTGACTCATTACAGCCTTAACAGCTTGCTGGTCATTGATCAAAGCAAAGACAGTTTTGGCTGCGGCAACTCGTACAGGTAAGTCAGGATCCGAGCACATGAGATGACGGCACATCATTGCAATTTGGCACAAGATTTCCTTATTGTTAAACTCAGCTCGGGATAGTCTCCCCACTAGCCAGCAAGCCCTAGCTCTACGGAAACCCTCATAGGCTTCAAATAAGGTCAGAACATGGGTGGTCATAAAGTTTTCCAATTGTTCCTTATAGACCTTGTTTTTGAGGAGATTATGACAAACAGTTCCAATCAAGTGGAAGGCACCATCCTTCACTTCAGGAGATAAATCACTGTTGAGAACTTGGACGCAGTATTCCATGCACTTGTCCAAGATACGCTTGCGACTGGTACAAGTCTCTTTGATGAAAAGTCTTGCAGCTTCACAAGCAGTGTCATCAGTTTCATAGTCAGTGTTGGACCTAATGTACTCCAAGGGATCTTCCTCCCAAAGTTCAGCCATCACTTTGTTAAACGAGATGCATGGTATTATGACATCCCGCAGCAGGGTATCGAAGTGAACTTGTAGGATCTTCCAGGAGAATGAATGCAGCATACTATATTAAAAATGAGATTATAACAAAGATTAAAGTGGATACTTACGCTGAACTAAAGTATTGGAACACTGTGCTCATAACATTATCCGAAACGAAAGTTTTTTGACGATAGGCATCGCAAATTTTGAGGAGCGAGGTGAGAACCTGGGGTACATGACTCTTCAGATACCAATCAGCAAAGGCATTGTATTTAGAGGCAACATAACCTGGACTTCCGTAATTGTTAAACCAGATACGGAAGATTCGGGTAACCCACTTTTGACGTTTCCAGTAAAGGCTTTGGTCATCATCGTCGGCACCATTAAAGTTTTCAAGGAGGGAACAAAGAAGAATATGCCATTGGGTTATGAACTAAATTGGACTGAGTATAAATGAAGTATTTTCATCTCACCTCAGCATTGAGAACTGTCGGTTGTATGAAACTATTCGTGAAAGAGCAAAATATTTTTAAAATAAGCTTTTGAAGAATTAGCGAGTTATCAGAAGAATCTGTGGCGAGTACGCCAAGTCTGTGATGCAGAATAGGCAAAAGATTACTCATAATTTGAATCATGGAATTCTTTTCGCTCGGCTTGTTCTCACATACTTTAATGAGAGCATGTAAACAAGCCAAAGTTCCGTGAAATTCACGAAATTCGGATGAATTCAGTGTTCCTGCTAACTGATCAACAAAGCCAGGAAAACGGGATGGATAATCGATCCTTAGAATCTTTTCGAGAGCCACTTTTAGAATGGATCTGAAAACGGCAGAATTACTAAATAAAACTATCATACTGTATTTGGATCTCCGAATTCACAATTGCGGCGACAATCACGCTTCGAATATTGTTTTTGTCTGAATCATCTAAGACGAAAAATAATTCTCCATCTAGTTCGTCATTAACTTTGCATCGCCAGGATTTCAGAATCATGTTTTTGAGAAAGACACCTCCGGACTGACGTATTGATAAATCTAATGACGGTTCCAAAATAATTTGCAATAGAGTCGGTCCGAATCCAACCATCCTTTGCATCTAATTTGGTAATAAAAAAAATATTTATTACCTCATTCAGCAGTTTTTCCGCTTCCTCTCGATGTTCCGCCTGTAGGGAGGCCTGTAGGGTGTGGACAATTTTTTGTGGATCCATTTTATGGGCTACTGGAAAATTTACTTGCAACAACGTGATAAAATACCGCAATAAACAAGGCGGGCAAGTGATTAAGTTTGGAGACTCTAACAAAACAGATTGAATAAACCACATATAAAATTATTGAGGCTGCCAGACAAATGCTTTATTACCCCAACATAGTTTATATGAATGGATTTAGTATAAAACGTAATAAAATTCACAAAATTTAAAATGCCGAAATGGTGGTGTAACTTTCTGCAATATGATCTCACTCTTCGCATATTATTTTTTAAAATTAATATAAAAAAAATACTGCTGTTAATTATTCTTGAAAGTATTTATAAATAACGAACATGTGTGGAATTACAGACTCATAATTAAAAGCATTTTGTGTTTGGATTAAAATACAAAAATTTGGGGTACTGATGTAGCAAACCTGCACTTATTATGATTCTTTTACTAATTAGGCAAGTCAGTTATGTAATAATACGTTGCTTTTCATATTACGTGATATGAGACAGACTGGTTTACAAACGGCATGTTATTGTCTTTGTATGGAACATAGCACTGGACATCACTCCCTACTTATAAAATAAGAAATAATACATTAATAAAAATATAAATAACGACTTGTGGGATATGAACCCTATTGGAGTTGGTAAGTCAAAATTTTATAATTGTTTTTGTTATTTACTTAAAATAAACCATTAGAGCAGGCTCTGGTTATTTCTCTCAATGATTCCAACGTGATCAAAAAATTTTTAAAAATAATAGCTTTATAATGTATCTTTATGGTTCCATTTGATGGCGTTCTCTAAAAGAGACTCAAATCAATTAATATAGATCCTATATATAAGTATAACAATTACCTCTCATATGCTTTTTAGTTCAATATAGTTTAAATACTTTTCGTTATTTTAGATAAATTTATGCAATAAATTAATTCTAAATGAAATTAAACACAGTAATCGAATTTTACATATATGCTAAAATACAATTTTTTGAATTACTTACATGATTCTTTTTGTGTCAACAATCGATCGTACTTTTCCAAATCTTTGAAAAAACTTTAACCTGAAAAAATACTTACGAAATGTCCTAACTAACTGATACTTGTACTCATAATTTTCTGTTAACTAAAAATCCTATGTATTTGTTTGGCCCCAATATTTTATTTTCTACCATTGAGGAACGGGTGCTTGATCCGATGTATGAACTATCACAAATTTAAATGAAATACGATTCATATTAAGTACAAACTTATGGTAGAGAGAGACTTACTCATCTATAAAATCGGTAAGTTTTATATGGATTTAGGATGGCTAACTCAAATTAAACCATTAATGTGCTTATTGATGCTAGAAACAGGGGAAAATACGTTTCCGTAGATTTTCAAATTCAGTCCTTATTTGTAAAAGTAATTTTTGTGAAGGAAACGAATCTAGATAGGGCTAAACAAGGAAGATGTCTGTTCGATAGGTTTTGATGACAAAATTAGAACTGATTTTATTTTAACTAGCCACATTTGTAAAGAATTCACAAATATATGACGTCAAATATTAAATAAAAATGGCCATTTTAAATTAATAATAAGGAAATTCCCATCAAACAGTTTAATAAAATAGTTAATAATAATGTCATCTACTAGTGATTAATTATGACAGAACAAATTAACAACTCAGAACCGAAATTCATTCCACTTGGATTACATACTCTTCCATACAAAGCTTAATTAATTTTATTCCACAATAAAAATTAATTTTTAATTTATGAAATTTGTATCAAAACGGAAGACTCACAGTCTTTAATACTCTTTTAATGAATCAAATTGAGAAATGTATGAAAATAAAAGACAATTTAGAGTAATTTTATATCACTGAAACTGTTATATACGTATTGAAGACTGAAGTATGAAGTTTAATATAAGAATTGAGAAGATGGTTGTTGTGCTGCTTAAACATGGTTGTTTACTTGTCATAAGCTGCAATTTATAATTATCACCTATTTATGGATGTTTCGTAAAAAACCAACCTATTGGTAAACTAGATAAAAATATCTTCTACGTTGTAGAATGAAGAAACCTAGTTTATCATTATATTACACTTCACACTATACCTTAGATTTTGCACTGAGAGTTGATGTATTTCAAATGAGTTAAGTAAAATCAAATAAGTGAGTTTGATGTTTTATTTAAAAGTAATAATTTTTTATTATTGAATGTATTATAAGAAGCAAGTATTATATTATGACTTATAAAAAATTTCTCAGACCTTTGTTTGTATGTATCTATTGTGAAGGGGTCAACTGACTAAAAGCGTTGGCGGTCTTCTGCTAATTATTTCTCGGGTTTATTTCTAATATTTGAATGAAAATAAACAATTTTCGACTGCTTTATTGATTAAACGAAGAAACAAAAATCGGGGTTATATTTCTACAGACCTTTTGTCATTTTTACAGTGATCGAACTTATGAATCCCAATTAGTAAGTCTTTAATTCTTCTTTAATTAAATTTAATTGCTTACAATCAGCTTTAGTGGTAAATTTCCGATATATTTTGAAATAACACAGTATCCATGTAATTTTTGTGCAAGTTTATATTCATTACAATGCCCATTCTGTATCAATAGGTAGCATAAAATTTTCCATTAGTTTCTAACTGTTTTTGATGGATCGTACGTAACTATAGTGCACTGACATTTGATTCTACCTTAAGCCCACCTACTGAACAGTTGACGGCGACTGAAAACGCTGTAAATGCGCTTCCCAAGCCGATTCAAGTCGCCCAGCCTGTTCCTACACCTTCACCTTCTGGTCTGAATGTGCAGCCGGCCCAATCAGAACAGCCACCATGCCTAAATCCAATTATCATGACAAATCCCGGATCCTCTTCGATGATGAGTTATATCCAAAATGCCAATGGGACATTATCCATGCCTCTGGGGAATAATAATGTTGTAAACAGCGTTCCTCCTAGCAAATCTGGTCTCATTTCATCGTCGCCTTATATTTATCAGGGTATTCCATTCGGCCAACAGATTTTTCTTGCAAAGTATGTTGCCTATAATAGGATATAAGGTACTTTATGATTGGTTATTTAAGTTTACCCTCTTTTTCTTGCAGTCCTCAGCAAAATGGATTCGTAATAGCACAGCCACAAGGAGCGTCCTATATGATCGCTCCACCTCAAGTTCGAGGTCCATCTGCGGGTCAACCGATTCCAATGACATTCTTTTTGGGTCCACAGCAAACTCCTGGTCTAATTCAATTACCTCAGCAACAGCCTCCGGCCAATGTAATACCAACCATGAATCCGCAACCCCTCGTCTGCACGAATCCTCCGGTAGCAGTCCAGCAACAGCCAACTTTCCAACAGGTCAGCGTTCATTCAATGCCAACATTTGCCTGCATTCTCTCTCTTTAATAACCACGTTAGCCATCTTTCTTTCTTCACAACCAATAGCAATGCAAAAAAGCATTGCCAATTAGAATGTTCCACCACTTTAACCAATCAGCGTGCAATTAATTAACATTGATCGAATTTCATTCGCTACTTTGCATCCATACTATCAGGGTAGTTAGTACTACGATTTGTTGATGCTTTAGCCAATCTGAATTGTGCGTATTGGTGGTTCGAGGTTCATCCATTATCTTCTCTCTTATGCTAATTTTGCCTGGAAGTAGCATATTGGGAGGGTTGTAGTTTTTTTTTGCTCTTCTGTATTAGTTGCCGTTTTTAGACTTTTCATTCCTAAATCTGCCGTATTTTGTATTTTAGCTCTTCTTCTAAGATTTGATAGTATTTGCATTCGAATTCGTTGGTGGTTTTTTTCTCGGCTAGTGCTTGTTCCTAACGCATTTAGTTATGCTGGTTGCCATATTTTTTTGCAGCGATGAGCTGGTTCGTTTGAGGCCTCAGCCTCTTTTTTGTGCTTAATCAAATTGAACTGTTGTCGGATTTTCGTGATTCACGTGGAAAATCACACTTTATTGTGTGTGCGTATATGGGAATTTTCCAGAAATTAAATCGCTCACTGTGGCGACTCGTTTTCTATTTGTTCCGATTAATGGTTTAAATCCAATGTTTTTTTTCGAGTAAGATATGAATATAATTGAGTTAAGTTTTCTTCTAGATAAGCATTATTCTTCCTAGCTGTCATAACTTTCTTCTAAAACAGGAAAAAAGAATAAACAGCTTTTTATTGCTTATTTTGAAAGCCCTCATTTAGAAAAGTGGCTAATTTATATTTGGAGTTTTTAAACACCAATTTGTGCGAGTTGACTATTACTCACTTAACTTCAAACTTCTCTAAAACATGATAGATAATGACATTGAAATGTATGTAGCTGTTTGAAGGAGAACAGTAGAAAAATATTAGATAGAGAACTAGTAAACTGAGATTGTATGAAACCTAATTAACACCTAGAAACTTAGGGTTGTTCGAACCAAGATTAGGTCACATTACTGGGACAGGGAGGTGAACAGAATGTCTAGCGCTCCGATCAAAATGGTGGTTAATGGTAAATTTAGTACAAATATTGTGTACGTGTTTCCTATTAATTTTCAGTCCATATTTTTTTCGCTGTCAGTCATTCAATTTGTAATCCGTATTTGAGCTCTCAAATTTTACCTGGGAAGTTGCCTCTTTATGTCATTATTTTGGTAATGTTGGTGATCTGCCTTTTCTTCATTATCTTTTTCCCTAAAATCCTTTTTAACTGAGATTCATTACGTTAGAGTGTAGTTTAATACCCCTCGAGTGTGGGTGAAATTCCCACTTTTCTCTTTACTAAATTTTGTTTATTAATGCGTTACTAATAAGTAGACATACATTGCTAGTTGAAATTTTGCTTTTTAAACCGGCAAATTAACTTCTGCATAGTGTAGTATTTGGCTGGCACTTCTTTAGGTTATTTTCGTACTATTGTAATCTGACGGATCGCACTTTGATAATAATAGCACCTGCGAGCAAATAATCCTAAATCAACAAATCGGTTTTGTACATATGTACATGTGAATTTCTCAGAGATTTAGTGTCTCTGCTTCTCATATAGCTAATTAAATTTATCTCCAAATTTAATTATAATATTAATTAATTAACGTTTCAAAGAATTTTTACTTATGTGGATTCCTCTTAAGGTTTCCAATGTATTTTAAAATTGGAAGGTATCAGAGATTTTCGTTATATTAGAGCTCAGCATGAAGTTTTTTAATTAATATTTTTTGTAAGTATTTTTTGGACAAATTTAATGCTCCACTCACGTTGGAAGTTATGTTCAGGAGAATTTGGAATTAATTGCCGTATTGTAATTTGTACGATGGAGTAAACGTTAGAATTTCAGAATGCTCCATATCTGCAAAATTCTACTTTTTCGTGTGCATGATTAGTAAGGCTAGTTTAGTAAGGTGTGTTAGCTTTAGCTAATATATGGTTAATGATATATTTAACGTATGTAGACAATAAAATGGTATAAATGGAGCTGCGGCACACTAAACATCCGCAATCCTATATACTTTCTGAGCTTAATCAGGATCATTTAACTTGGTTTTGTGATGCTTTCTTCCCGGCTGGAATTTGTTTTGGTGTTCATTTTCACCGCATTTCTTTCTATTCAAAATTTGAGTAAACGGAGAATTCTATTTCTTTTAAGGCTTTCCGAGTAAACGATTACTTCAGATGTCGGATCTCTTCATGGTTAAAGGTTCAAAGTTGAATGTCGTGTATGTAAATATGTACCAATTTCAATTTTACTACTCTTCTTACTGGTCAGAATAAACCAACACGGTTGGTCAATTCTATCATATTATATTCAAGGGATATCGAACCTATGACTTCTGACCTTCCTGACGACCAATTAAGCCGCTTCCAGGTTTTCGATAAGGGAGAGGATTTGGTTTACAAGCTTTTTTAACAGTCGCTCACTGTTCAACTCAAATTCTTATCTTTTGTTTTTCTCCTCTGTACAGATACCCCAAGGAGTTGCAGTAACCCGATTGCCTAATGGCGGTTGCCCCATCCTGCCAAATAGCAACATTGCAGCAGCAGGTTCAGTCAACCCAATTCCAGCCCCATCTCCAACAGTTGCTATGGCGACGGCGTCAACTCCACCAGTTGCCGTATCAACTGGGTGCAATGGGTCCCCTGGACCGGCCCTCCAGCCTGCAAAGCCTATTCCTCCTCCTCAGTCTGCCACCAGAGCCGATCCAGAGTCTGTTTTGCGCCAACTGAATCAGGAGATTAACAACCTGCAAAACATGACTACTCCCTTGAGTGACCAACAAAAGACCCGGCTGCAGAAACTAGTTGACGCGCGAGATAAAGTCCAGCGAAGTATTGAACTGAATAGGACTAAAGCTGCAGCAGGTATTGCTGGTAGTGTTAGTAATCCTTCTGCTGTTATCAGACCTGCGATTGCGTCGCCACAGAATGCTGCTCTAAGGCCCCGACCTCCTGGTCCCCCTACGAATATTCTACCGGCTGTGGTAAGTCATTTTCTCTCTCTCTACCTGCGTTTCCCTTTCTCCATATTCTGCCTTTTTGTCATTTGGCCTGACTGCTGTTTGTCTGCTCATAGCCTCTTATAATTCTTAAACCGGTGAGATTACTGTTGGTAGATTGAATTAGTAGTAGTATACTTAGTTGTTTCACTCCTCCGCACTGTACTTAGTTTTTATTTAGTTTTTATTTACCGCATCTGAAACTATTTAAGCCATAGTAGACATACTTTTGTAGAAGAGGTTGTAACTTCCAGTCACTATCGTAAGATAGAGTAGTCTTGCTACTCCACCGCCCTTCCTATCTTCATTACCTTCACCAAGAGCAAAATGGAAAGAATACAAGGTCGTGCTGTGCAGAACCATATTAATAAGAAACCCTGCTGGTGGCGCAGTGGTTAAAGTGCATGCCTGTGGAGTCAGAAGTCCTTGGATCGACGCCCATTGGTGCACACCCAGTGAACTGAATGGCCAATTGTACTGGTTAACTCCGGTCAACAGAGAGGAAGTAGAATATGGATCTTTCAGGGCCGCTCCAGAATATCTCTCAACTCTGAATACCTTCCTTAGTGGACTTGGGAAGCTTATAAGAGACCAGAAAAACGTCAATTATGTAACCGATTAGCTGAATTTGTGTGTGTCAACTAAGAAGTAGGTAAAGAAGCGAGGGGTGCTTAATCGAAGAAAAATATGGAAGCGCGAATGTGGATTTGTAGATTGATCGTTGCAGAATCATTTTTTACGATTTTTACGAAGATATCCTAGCCAAAAGAAGGAGAAACACAAGTTCTCGTTATAGTGAAAACTTATTGGAATTCAATTCGAACTATGTGCATTACGTTGTAATTCTTAATGGTTCACATAAATAATTTGAAGAATGAGCGTTACTTTCAATTATAATGGGAAGAAAACAGAAAATTGAATATTAATTTAATCAAGGGAAGCTAATGATCATTCATAACTGGATTTTCACCTTGACAAAGTTATTGCTTTTTGAGAGATTTCCTAACATCGAACGTGTTTCATGGTCACTAAAGACCATGACCTTTTACTGTCATGATAATGATGTACGCCTTCAATAAATTTTTAGACCAATCGCTTAGCGCTCTTATTGAGTTGGATTTCTCTTGTATCAAGTATCAGTAATTGCAGATACTCCAAATTATGATACACTATTATAAGAACTAGATGTGCGTCGAAAATGTGATAGTCAATGTACACGTCCGTCAAGTCATAGGCAATTTACTTGATACTCATGAATGCACTAGTAAAAAGAAGTTAGTGAAGTAACGTTAGAATGCAAGCAAATAAGCTTTGTGAAACTAGGTGCGTGCTACTGCTAATCTCTCGTGTTACTTTTCAGTAGCATTTTAAGGCCAAGTTTTGGTGATTATGAAGGTGCATTATCAGATTATGATCCCTTAAAAAGTCCTTTCTTGAGCGTGTTCTTGCTTCTGGGGCTTTCGGGTAAGTTCCAATGAAAAAGAACTTTAATCTATCTGCAAGGTCCAGAGGAAATGAAACCTTGAGCTAGAGAAAAAAGACGTTTATTAGAAGTTGGAAAATTGCATTGAACTAACCCCTACCTTCAAAATATCAAATAATGTACTCTATGTCTCCTCGTTTTTATATTAGCTGTAATAATCGACTGATTAAATAAACTTACAAAACCGAGTAAAATTTCGTGTACTGGAATTTAAGGTTATGTACTCACTCGTTTGCATTGTGTTGTTGAAGCTTTTTAATTGTACCAACGGGATCTAAAAACCTCATTTCGGGCTGAAGAGAAGGTAGTGTTGTTACTCTCGTCTACCTCAGTTTTGATTAGCGGTAACCTCATTGAGACTTTTTTGACGTGTGTTATGCTAAATTCATATAGGCTCGTATCATCCTGCTAGTTTCTTTACTATTTTAAAGACAAAATTTACTAGTTGCAGTTTCTGCTAACTAACGTCTACGTAATTTCAAAGAGGGATTTTTTTTTGAAAATGGTAAATTCTGGGGTATACTTTATTTTACTCTCAGATGATTGTAAACTGGGTTATGAAACGTGGGATTAGGAAAATGAAGATTAACGCAAACCCTCGCTCTTGAGAACCAATATCTGCCACATTTATCCGGGGACCTTTATAACTGAGCGGATTACTTGCAAATGCTCTAGCTATTAAGGAAAAAGTGTAAATCTCAACTTGGGTTATTCACAATCCGCTTCCTTGCCTCGGTAAATGTTATATTGAAGGTTTTACACCCCCTGTCAAAATCAATTAACTAGTTGGTCATCCACTTTTGTCATAGCCGCTGCTTTATAGGGTATGACACTGTTCACTGCACCCAAGATGATAGGCCCCAATCCAGTGGTAGAAGACTGGATAGTTTGATGGGAGATTACGGTATTTATTGGGTTAAAGAAGTCAAAGCAGTCGCGTGGGATGGTATTTTCATACAGGGAATTTTTGCAGCAAGTTTAAAGTGAGGAAGAATTACAAATTCGTATGAAATTACATGAACGGCGATCGAGGAGCAAAAGTTACACATGCTAAGATATTTTAAAATATCGATTTAGGGTTGTCGATGCCGCTACAGCATTGAGGTGGTAGTAGACTTTTGGTGATCTAATGCAATTTGATCATTAATTCGATCTGACTTTGGTGATCTGAACAGAACTGGCACTTTCCACACACAAGGTGTTTTCCGTAGTGAACTTTTTATACGGATCCTATAGATTTACGAAGTTTTAAAAGAAGAAAGATGAGCAATATTCAGTGTTTATCAATTCTTCGTATGTAGTTTTTGTTTCTCCATCTCCCATCAGTTTGTTCCATGTTAACAATTTTTCTTGATGTTGCCTCTCTATCTGACTTTGCCATTGTTGCTCTTTTTTAGACTTCGATTGTAATAAATTTTTAGTAACTCTTTCCTTTTTCCTCTCTCTCTTCCTTGTGGTTTTCTTCCTTTGCATTCTATGTGTGTGAATCTACCTAGCTCAGTATACGGACCTCAGAAGTTCCAACGTTCCCTTCTGTAAGCTCCGTTTAGTTTGTTTGTGTTAATTCACTGTACTTTTTATTAAAAAGTAGCTAATATATTTTAGGCCAACAAATTCCTGTTTTTTGTTTGCATTATTTCAGCGCACTGAAGTGGTCAACTTACTAATGAAGCATCGTCTTCTGCCTGTGAATCAAACCGGAGGCGAGAGTGTCCTCGTCGAGTTTCGACTGAACTCTCAACGCTATCAGCTCTACTTAACTCGCACACAGAAAGCCGATCTAGAGAGTCTCCTCTACACTCTGCCATCAAATCAAAAGAAAGCCGATGTTCTCTTAGTGTATCAGACCGAACAGATGCGCTTCTTTGCTACACATCCTCGACCTGCGCCTCCAGTTGCTGCTCAACTGCGACTCGTGCGCCCACCTGGAAATCAGATTGCTCAGGCGGCACCCCAACCGGGGATTGCTCAGTCTACTCCTCATGTGCAGCCTCCTCCTCAACCTAGGTTGCCCCTTCCAATGTGTGTATTGGCTCCTGCACCTTCCTTGATGCCTAATTCAGCTGCTAATCCTGCAGGTAAGCTCTCGCTACTTATATACTACGTAAAATCACTGTCGCCGTGTGAGATGAACCATTATAAGAGAGTATGTGAAAGTAATTTATATAAGTGACCTTAGTAGAGTTCTTGCTAAGGTCTCACTCTTCTAAATTTTCACTATCTTCACCACATAACAAGATAAAGAAGATTGCTTGTTGAAGAGCTTTATTGAGTGCCAAGAGAAAGCTCGGAGAAATGAGAGGGTGATTGAGTGGGCGTGAAGGCAGATGCTAAGGAGTGAGTTAGACGACTACAGATGGTTGATCATTCAGGTCATATTGACTCACTGAGTTGACAGCGTCGATTGTCGATTCAACCTTTGAGTGTAAACTTCCACTTTGTACTGTGGATAGAAGGAAGGTATCCTGGGGTTTCTCTTTTGAAAGAATTGTATTCTACAATCCTTTTCTTGACCAGTGCGGTTAGCCATCCACATCACTGGATGTGTATCCATCTCGTGACGTGATATTTACGTTCATTTCACGCTATCATTCCGTTAGAGAAAGTGTTTTCTAACACTCTTGGAAACGGAAGTAAACTACTGAAGTATTGTCATGGAGTGTATTCTGGAGTTTTCTGGTGAAAACTTATCTTATTTTGGTTGGTAAGGTTGATGATTTCCATCGCTGAGTTGTATTGAAGAGTATTGTTCTCATAATTGCTGACTTTGCTACCGGTATAAATAGAAGTCTAGTAAATCATAAATCAAGTAACGGCATTAATTCTTTTTCAAGATCCTGGCTCCAAGTGTCCCCCTGTAAAAGTATCCGTATTCGGTTCTTCAATGCCCATAGTTCGAGCTACACCTCCTGCGCCTCCTCAATCTGTGGCTCCAGCTGTGAGTCGAACGGCTCCTCAAAAGACGCCGAATCCACTTTCCCAACCATCTGCTCAACAGCTGCGCCGACATAACGCAGTGCGAGGTCTGTTTCACTCAGACCAAATGGCTTCAAACGCTCAACCACCAGTTTTATCAATAGATAATGCTGACGATGGGTCCACCAAGCCGCTTCCGACACTAGAGGAGCTAATCAATCTCCTTGCTCCCTATCATGTCCAACAGGATATGGACAATTCACCGGCAGCATTGCAGAAAGGTATGTGAAAGAGAGAGGTAGAGAGTTGTAGTGACGTGCTAACGAGGAATAGATTTTGAATATTTTGTTTTTCCCCCCTTCAGTGGACGATATATTGGATAAGGCTTTCAGTCAACTCAATACTAGAAAACGACAGACTGTGGACGCCATTAATTCCATCCTTTATGTGGAAAAATGGGTAAGTTATTGCGTCTTGCTTTATTAATAATATAGAAAATTGTAGCAGACCAACCAAACATTATTCGAATAAGTCAAGTCTCTTGCTTAAGTAGGACATCATCGAGGTGGCTGAAAAGCCATCTAAGTTTAATAACAAACTATAAAAATATGTTATATACTAGTCTGTTTGAGATTAGTAATTCTCGGGTGTTTTTTCGTGCTTATTCCCACCTCCTGAATGCTTCATGGTTAGCGTACACGTCTGCGAAGTCAGAGTTCACTTCCGATGGACGGTATGAATGATCGAAATAGTTAAAATTATTCAAATGGGGTTGCAGAGTTCTTTTTTCTCATCAGAAGAGGCTCCAGCATTCTGCTCCTGTCCACTATGGTTTTTGCAAACGCCTTCTTTAACTAGCTCGAGATTGACTGATTGATTTAAATAACTACATAGTTGAATATATAACTTCTCTGCAAAAAATTTTCTCATCAATTTGCGCCTAAATTTCATAAGTAGGAAAATATTTGACACATTATATGACTTGAAATGCACCACGGCTCTCGTGGTTAACTAATCACTGCAATTCTTTTGACTTTATTTGAAAAAACAAAGTAAGAAGTTTTAATCACTTTTCAATTACCTTCAAAACTAGCCTATGAATGAACCATTACACACAGTTAAATCAAAGCACATTTAAATTTGATGTGTTTGATCGTAATGTTCCATTCTTTTATAATTTGAAGATATTAAGAAATCAGAGTTATAATAATCTCCCTCTTGAAAGTCTCCTGAGGAATTATCTAATCTTGGTTCTAATCTGTAAATTCTCTTCTACAAGATTTCAGTCGTGGTTGTCTTTATACCCTATTGTTCTTTACAGCAATTAATGGAACGTCCATCCGTTGACCGAATACCACTCACTCGACTGTTAAGAGACGGTGAACGCGAGCGTTTGGAGGCAGAGCGTACCGCTTTCGATAAAATCACGACCCTCATGGCTGAGGCAGCACAACCTCCTTCAGCCAAGATAATTCGTCAGTTGCTGAACGATGCCGCACCCGACTTCATTCCTCTTGAATTTGACAAAAACGGTAATTCTAGACCGGCTATTCTTCAACTTGAGGAAGAGGAAGGGAAACTAGAGGAACGAATGGAATTGGAAAATCCTCGGGGCATTCCACCTGACCCTGCTTGGCCAACTTGGGAGATGGGCAGTACGACTATTGGCGTTGATGATGATGATGGTGGTGATATCGATTTTCGACCGCCATCTCCTGATGTCGATATTGCAAATGCCGTGGTGGAGGAGGATGAAGTTCCAGATATTAGTCTAAATAAGTTCGGTGAACGTAGTACTATCCCTCCACTCAATGGTCTACCAATGGTAAATATTTCTGCTTGAATGCCAGTAAAGTTCGCTTAAATATGCACCGTGCTCCCCAACAGAGTTAGAGGTCACGCATTTGGTGCTTATCGATGTACACTCGATTAACAGAATGGCTTGGCTAATGAAAAGGTTTCGCGAAATTCGGGTTTCTCATCGGCAAGCCTCCATGATGTTACCCCTTTACCCCAAATGAGCCTTGGAAAACGTTATGCTAGCTTTAACTCTTTCAATGGAGTGATAACTGTAAGGTATTGTGAAATACGTGCAAAAACCCATAAGATCTGGATCGCATATTATATCGCCAATTACAGCTTTTTAGATAGACGAATTAGATGTCTTGACCACAGGAGAAATTCAATCATGCTAAAGTCGTCATGTCTCAAATGGAGTTTATCATGTCATCCGACACTGGGAGGCTGAATGCCACAGAGGGCTGTAGGATTCCCTTTGACGGGCTTGAGAGCTATTATAAGGTGGTGTCCGAAATGCTAATATCCCTAATATGGAAAAGGGATATGATTTGTGGAAGTATATCGTGAAAGAAGCTAGGAGCCAAAACGATGTCACTGAAAAGCCTGTTAACCTTTACAAACTTCACAAAGAAGACAGGAAAGGTAGATTGACTTTGGTGTGAATACTTGTATCAAGAGAGAACATGGGGGCACTTGTCTCCCAGTAAGTAAGCTGAAAAAGTGCGACTGGAATAGCAAGAAATTCGATTTCTACTATCCTCCTTTATTAACCAGACTTAATTAGTTCAGTTAGTCATTCTGCTTACAGAGTACACATCGATAGTTATCGAACACATGATCTTCAACTTCGTAGCCGACCATGTTGACCACTACGACACCGGCACACGTGAGTGTGTCTTTTTCCTATTCAGATAGAAAAAAGTTTTAGTATAGCAATTCAATAGATGTTTCACAGCCACTATCCTGTTGAGAAAAATGTTACGCAAAGGCGTAGGGTTGTAACAAAGGTTGTTTTAATATTAGGCAACTCTAACACTATTTCAATAAGGATTTGACATTTATATGCAAAATCGTCACAACAAATTTAAGTCTTTTATTTTCTTAATATCCATTTTAGTTTCTAACTTGCAATGAACCATTGTCAAGATTCAGCTCATAGGTTAAAAAGAGCTATGTCAGACTGCATGTTGTGTTTTGTGACCCGTCTATACCCTTAAATGTGAGATGGAGACCAAGTTTGAATGGGTTTGATGAAGAAATGGAATGAACGATTGGGAACGTGTGTACCAATCGTTTTGGAGATATTTGTGACCCGATAGTTGATGATAGCCAGTCTAGTTGATGACTGATCTTGGCACTATCTGCGCTTGTCATGTAAATATCAATATTGACTAATTGACCGTAGGTTAGGAGATTAACCAGATTATGAAATGTCACATTTAGCCTCTGTGTTAATCGATTATGGTTGAGAGTATCCCTTCGTTTCTGACGCTTTCATTCTTAACCTACTTCTAGAATGTCTGCTACGGTAGCTAACTATATGTTATGCTTTGATATTTGTCTTCAAATCTTTTTTCTCCATTATTTTCAGGACTTTCTCTCTCCCAGTACGTCAAGGACAGAGATGCCAAGGATTCATCAGAGACAGTCAACCGAAGAAGATGGCTCTTGTCAACGGTTAAGGCACTCAGAAGATCCCACTGTAGATGAAGCGATTCGAAGTATAATCGATTTATAAAGAAAGAAATATTCGAATGTTTGTATATAGACAACTAATGAGAATGTACAGAGAAAGATAGATGTCGAAGACATATCGGGTTGATTTTCCATCTTCTCTCGACCGGTCTCGTTATCATCCAAATTCTCTCTTTGTAATATTCAGCTGCTGTGCATACTTGTAATTTTCTTTTGTATTATGCAAAATCCCTTTCCCGATGTTTGCTGCCAGTCTTTTATTTCCTCCTCTCTGTGGTTTCTCCGATCATTTCCTCCAAAAAATAAAACGGAAATGCGAACAAAACTGGAATGGAATAAAGTTTCGAATACTTGCCCTTTTAACTGTGTTTCTTTTTTGATTTGTTGATACATTAATCCAATATATATAGCATAAACAGTCTATGAATGAGTGTTTGGTTGCAGTGGGTAAATAACGCGAAATTGAAAGAATTTGCGTAATTCCATCGGCAGAAGTTGGGACCATTCAGCAACTACCCGATTAACTATTGGTTGTGATTAAATAAATAGTAAATATTGTTAATAGATGATTACTGATTACGTGAGAGTCCTATAGAAGTTAATTTGGTAGACAGAAAGGATCCGATTGATTTAATCCTCCTAAATGCATTTACTGATTGAATGACTGACTTTTTCCGGAGTAATTTCCGGTTAATTTAATCTTTTGGAATAAATTGTTACTGTGATTGATTATCTATTTTATTACTAACAGATATGGATTCAGTCGAGACATGGCTAGACGGTGAGACGTCAGAATTCAGTTCATCAACAGACTGGCTAGACTTCATACGGCTAACTCAGGATTTTATAAAAAGATGTAGATCGGGGTTTCGAATTGCTTGTGTAACATCGGGGGGAACAACTGTGCCATTGGAGAAAAATACGGTCCGATTTATTGATAATTTCAGGTACGTTGAAGATCACTATCAATTAAGCAATCATAATATCTGAATATAAAAAGTTATTGTTAAAGAGAAAATATAAATATGAAAAATATTAAATATTTTTCTTGACATATTTAATGCTTAATTATATATTTCCTTCCATTTTATTGCGGTAACAATTAACTATCATATTGTTTATTATGAACAAACTGAACTTTTTATACTTTGTACATTTTTCATAAAAAATAATTTTTATAATTTTCCACCATAACAACGAGAACTTGGTATTTTCCTTTCTTTTAGCTTTGATATCGGTTTGCCGATTGTGATAGTTAAAAGTTCAGCTAATTTTAAAGCTAATAAACGTTATGCTATTCGAACAAGCGGATGCCTGGCTCTTATTATCTTTGAAAAGTGAGTATGCAGACTTGGTCTTTTTGGTTGAGGATTTTCGCCTTTTTGATCAGTCCAAATTGAAGAGTATACACTTTTTTACAGCAAGCATGTGAAGAAGAAATTGGCTATGCAAACACTTCCTTTTTTGAGTTGCCGAATGCACACTTTCATTTAATTATTCCAAATGCAAGGCTGCTCGACGAAATGAAATGAAAATGTTTCCATGGACATATCCTTCAAAAAAAATATATAATTTAAAGGTGGAAAAATGTCAATATACAAAAAAGGTAATCATAAAACCCCTCAGAGCTTTCTCTTCAATGCATGAGAATTTGAATTCTATTCATCCAATTCGTATTCTCGATAGGATCTTCAAATAAATGGCCTTAATAAAGTTAAATTTCCGTCCTCAACCTTCAAATCTGAATATACATTACCTTGAAGTCTCTCGAAGATGGACTAGCATCATATTTAATACTGAAATTGATGCCATTCCGATCTGTGGCAGTTTAATTACTCTTGCTATTTTTTCGTATTGATATCGCGGTTTCATAAGATAGGTAGCTTATTTTGTAGATCATTTCACATTTTGTAACAAAAGCATTAACTTTGTGATAGCCAAATCTACTCTTGGTGACTAATTTTAAAAAAATAGGATTTGCTAAAATTGCCCCCAAAGTATTTTCAGATTATACGCTTTCCACTCAAATACATACTACTTGAAGGAAAATATTTTTCAATCTGTTTTTATTGCTGAACATCCAGTTTTTTTATTTTTGTTTCTCCTATTGAGCAAAAGAGGTTTCCTTAGAAATTTGGAAATGCTTTAAATGATTTTGAGAGTACCTTTGAGGAAAATTTGGTCACTGTTTTACTTTCTTCTTAATTGCCACATTTCAAGCTGTAAATTCTCAATAGTTATCAAGGATAATGAAAGCTCGGCTGCTGAGTACTATGTGAATGATAATCTTAATTCTTTTGTATTTTCCATTGGAGAGTTTGCCAATTAAGTTCCAATCGAACTATCTTGAGTTGTCCGAAGGCACTGAGCTGCTTAAAGAAAACGTATTTGGGTACCTTCTGTGAGGAAAATATCGGCTTATTAACACGCTTAATTAATTAAATTTATTCATTTAAGGCAGTTAATGTAAAAATATCTCCATTATACTTTAGGGTTATTGACGGTTGACTAGATTCAAGATTTATTAAGAATCTATTTAAATATATGGAAATATCCAGACGATCAGATATGATATTTTTACATCAGATCAAAGTTATCCGAACGTAAAATATTTTGGTGCCTTTTTTATTTGCTCTGCTCACGTCGACATGTTCTTCATACCTATTTTCTGTACGTCACTCAAATAAACTGGATATTTGGGTGGGTATCTGACATTCGGCTGTGTAACTTTGCCTTACTTCCTTACTTTTATGCTAAAACAAATGTATACACGTTTTTTGATACCCATTATGTGATGTCCTGATCTGCGCTTTCTTTTACCGCACGTCCATATGTATGTTTCTCTTTAGGTATCCCTTGTGATACGTTGCTATTGGCCTCGATTCCCCTCTATTTTGTTGTTGCCTTACGTGATCAATGACCAAAATAAATGTGCCTATGTTTTTTTCCTGTTAATTAGTCCCTAAATGGTTGATAAATTTTGCTCTAATTTGATATAAGCCATTCCTTTTTAATACCAGCTATTAGTTATTTAACAAACACGACTTTAATAGGATCAGAATATTAAAGTGGTGTTGCACATTATATAGGCAATTAACTTCAAGAAATTTAATAATCAAAACATTTTTAAGTTAACAAATAATCACCGTTTATCACTTCTATATTCACCGTCATCTGAATGAGACTTGTATCAGATCACTGTGGGGATTTAAAACCTCTAAGTTTCCTCAGTTGAATAGGAGCTTATTAGAGAAGAGATACACAACTTAATGAAATAAGAGTGTCAAAACGTAAATGATGGGAGAGTGAAGACAGCATGAATATACAGCTTGTGTGCTGTTGGCCGCTCATCTGGGCTTCTCGATAGTTTCTACAAACCTTTGGACACCGATTGACTTCTCTAACTGTGCTGGGTGCTTATGACAAGGAAGAATATAATTGTGAAGGGGAGGGGAAGAGTTACATTATGTAGTTATTTCTAATTGGCTGGTAATATCATAAATATGAAATGTTCTGGTTTGTCATACCAACTCCATATATGCCACTTATAAAGCAAACCTTTGTCATTCTCTTATTAGTACGGGCTCTCGTGGTGCCGTAAGCGCCGAATACTTCCTCTACCAGGGTTATGCAGTGATTTTCTTCTTCCGCCGAAATTCCATGATTCCCTTCACTAATCGTTGCTGTCCGCCAGGTGGTTCCTGTTCTTCCACACTGGATTCCTGGTTCGACTTGAATGCTACCGCCCAATCCACCTCTTCTGAACCTCTCAAACTCAACCCTACCTTCGCTCATCGAATTGCTGAAGTTGTACGAAATTATGCTAAACTTAGTAAGCTCATTATTGAATACAGAGTATCTGTTCATAGAATACTGAACATAGTGCTGAAATTTTACTCTGAACATCGAAAGATAAAATGCAAAGACTCAATGAATATCTTATTAATATAAGGTTTTTAAGAAGGACCTCTGTTAGATGAATAGACTTTTCATGTCATTTCTTATAGTGGTCTATTGGAAGTTAGATAACTTCAAACTGAAACTGATGAATTCAGAATCTGTAGAAAATTAGTTCTGAACACTTAGTGAAACATTTTCAAAATGCGGAGTCAAGTATAGTTAAAGTTAAGGGTCTGTGATAATCAAATCAACTTTCCAGATCATCGCATTTAGGCCTACTGTAAGTCGAGATATTCTCAAATAACAGTTCATGGTTTCATAGTTGAAATCATTTTATTTCTGCTAGTGTCGTGGTCAATAGAAAAATCTGCTCGAAGTAGTTAGTCAACCATTCAAATCAATAAATCGATCAATAGTTTTTACTCTAGAAGTAGGGGGGAAAATCCGGAAATGTGAACATTAGAATATCACAACATGAAGCTGTGGACTCTACCCTAGAAGTTAGGAGCGAGCAATCTGAATTCAATGGTCAAGTTGTGTAAAATTCCTTTAACGTCTATTATCCTATTTCACTAACCCATATTCCCGTGTTCCAGTTAGAAGGTAAAATTGTAACTTTTGTCCTCTCGTGGGTAATAATAAATCTCGGATTATTGTCAATGGGTTCATGATTTGGAGAAAACTAGATAATAGGACACAATCGGTATGTAAACGAACTGACGTAATGGACAATAGTCTCATTGATATATGTTAGTATCAACACTGTCCACCATAATGGAAAAAATAGTACCAGTTTAAATTACGGAAAAGCATTTGAACACAAAGAATAACGAGATAGTCCAATAAGAGATCAAACGGAGTTGAGGGTTAAAGTGGAGTTGGTAGTAAAATCCGGGTTTAGAGAGACTTGTTTTATTTGAATTCTGGAATTTCCCTTTGTTCCAAAATTCAATTTTTATGAATTGGACCATGGATTAGTTCATATCCCCAATATTTCCGAATTCATTGACTATTTGATGCAAACTCAATTCATTTGTATCTTCTTTCAGCCAAGAGTAAGTAAATATTAAATGTTTCTGAGCAGGGAGAGATATGTTGCTGGCTTTTGCCAAAGTAATATTCAACTCAAATAGCATAGGATGTTTACCTGAAGGAAATAACCGAGTATAAAAAAGCAAAATTTCTAACATGCTTTGACTTCCGAAATAATACAAACGGAAAACAAAACAAAATAATTAAGACCGAGGAATCAAGATTAGACCTATGAAGAACGCTGGTATCATAAAAAATGTAAGATCAGGTGGTTTAAACTATTAGAGAAGTTAATAATCTCTCGCAAACCTACAAAAGCGTCACGGGTGTTTGATAACGATAACGAAGTTATCATAAATATTGGAATTAGGATCATCTTACGACTAACATAATCGAACTTCAGAACGCGGTTAGCACAGATCTGAGCTGAATAAATATCGAATGCTCACTGACTGCATCCCTCTGCAAATTCAGGGATCGAAATCTGTGTAATGTATTCAAACATACAACTTTGCTTTTCAGGAGATCGATTACTTCTCGTTGACTTTACTACCGTTGAGGAGTATCTAGTTAAACTTCGGTGGATATGCCGACTTCTCTCCCAAGAGGATGTTTGTCAAAACGGGTCTCTACTCTACTTAGCCGCAGCCGTTTCTGACTTCTTTGTTCCACGAGAAGTTATGCCACAGCACAAGCTCCATGCTAGTAGTGAGGTGGAAGAGCAAGGAGCTAATGGTAGCTTCAAATGTGAACCTGATGGATCACTCACTATCCACCTTGCTCCAGTGCCGAAGGTTCTTGGATTAATTGTTTCCAAGTGGGCCCCTAGAACAATGGTTGTCTCATTCAAGGCGAGTTTGAACTAGCAATATTGGATAATTTATTGTTTGTATAAATTATAGTAATCTTTTATACATGGCTTAGCAAGGAATAATATGCAGATTTCTTATTTAATTCTTCCTTTAAAGGGACTCGGTGATAAATCCTAATGCTGAATTTACCTGTTAGAACTCAGATAATAGAAAGCGAGCACCCTTTTATTTAGTTACTTGGTGGGAATCGCCCGAAGTCAGATAAACCTATTGGCTCTGCATTTACTAATACTTGGTCGGTATAAACAGACCGTAGTACCTTTATGCGATATATTGAGTGCATATAGCATATATTCTCCGTTTACTTTTTGTATTTAGAGATTGTTGTAACCTGCTCTTCTCTGTAGGATACCGCAACCGACTCTTAGATTTCCTAAGATATTGCACTAGTTACAAACGCGATCTTACAACACCACAGTACAAAACAACCCAAACCATTATATCAACACACGACGCATGTTTGCGTATCGATGGACCGATTTATATTATGCACCATTTACAACCGTAATGTAAACAAATTCGTTCGAATAAAAGGAAATTAAAAGGTGGAAAATAAATAATCTTACATATAAGAATTATTTTGGAAAAAATATTATTTTCTTATATGTAACAGAGGTTTAGTATATATTTCTATCTATGATACCTGTTCGATGATTTGAGTTCTTATCCTTCTATAAGGCTAAATAAATATCCTCTGTTAGGTCCACTTTCTCATTACGCAATCAGAAAATCGTGGATAACACTCCTCGTTGCAATTAAAGTCTGAGACAAATTTCGATTTCAGTACACTTCAAAAATCCTGGTTCTAAGGCCTTCTCCATGATAAGCTTTCTTCTTCAGTGTCTCTTATTTAAAAATAATGATAATTTCTGCTAGATTACTTATTAATAGATAATGAATTTTAATGCTCCATTTTAAATCGTTTAATTTATTATTTTCAATCCAGATAAAAGGTTTAACTATGATAATTAAGCAATGGATAGCTAAAAAGTGGAATATGGTTGTAAATTTAGCTTTGCAACGATATAGCTTTTTTTCCTTCCATATATTAATACCAGCCAGTAAGATGATCCTGTGTGTTAGGTTCTGAGGCAAAAGTTGCCCTGAAATTGGTTTTAATCCTAAAATGGAGTAAACTTATTTATACTAATTACATATCTGAGCAATTACTATCAGGTTGTAACAGAAGTTCCTTCCATTTCTTAAATTTGAATTAAAGTGAAAATTTTGTCAAAAATACATTTATTTAGTGTTCAACACAGCCACCATTTTTATTAATTACATCTTGCCATAAGCTTTCTCATTCCTTCTTCATAGAATTTAACCAGTTTGGACTCAAAAAAAGAAACTAGCTCCTTCATTTCGACCTCTTCTCTTGAAGTAAGGCATTGTCTCATTAAATGCTTCTGTAGGCTCCTGAAAAGATGAAAATGGTTGGTGCAAGATGGGGAGAATATGGTGGATGATGCATGACTTCTTCAACTAGATTTTTGGTTGCTCTTGAAGTGTGGAGTCTGGCATTGCCATGGTGCAGGATCACTCCCTTTCGATTGATCAAAGAAGGCCCTTTTTACTGCCGTTAATTGCTTTTAAACGAGTTAGCTGCTGACACTAAACTTCAGATGTTATTGTTTGATTGTCACCCATTAGTTCATAACAAACGATTCCCTTCAAATCCCACCATACATATAAAAGAACTTTTCCGGGTGCAGTCCACTTCTTGGTTGTGGAATTGGCTTTGAACCGCGACTTAGCCGCCGTCTTTTGTGCTTAACATTGTTGTAAAGGATCCACTTCTCGTTGCTGTCAGTTATGATTCGGTCTAAAAAATGTGCCTGAAGTTCACACGCTGTTGCTTGTTAATTTCTGAAAAATCGTGTGGGGAGCGGCTTACGTGAAAGGTTTTGCTCAGTTCTCTAGTAGTGCAGGTTGGATTTTCACCAATAGCAACTTGCAATTGCTAAGACCTGAGTTTGTTTGAGCATCCTGCCCTCGATTCGTCTCTCGTCTTTCAGGCTGAAATCATCCTTTTTGAGAGGTGAAAACCACCTTCTGTAGGCCTTTTCATTCACAACACCATTTCCATAGGTGTCTTTGAGTGCTTTTGCTGTTGAGCCTGTTACTTCTGTTACAACCTGATAAAATAGATGACCATCTTGAGATAACTTATCTATTCTCTCCTAATTATTCCATATTGCGCTCCAAATCTTGCCCCAGCGTAAAATTTTCTAATTTTCTAAAAATATCATAATTAGATACGAACCCTCGTAAGAAGCCCTATCATTCTCGACTTAGCAAAGGAAATCGTCATGGTTGATTCACTTTCTAGAAAATTTGAGAGAATCTGAAATTTGAGCTATAGTTAATTCAAAAGATAGCAGTCATTAAAGATCGAAGTTAAAGAAGAAATGGAACTCATATTCAGAGTTTCATTATGGACCGGTCATAGATTAAGCAAACAATTTTATTTGTAGAATAATACGTCAATGACTTCAAGGACAACCCTAATTTCTTAACTAATAGTTTAGTGTTTATACACGTTTGTGTATTCGTTTAATCGTTTCCAATTATTCATATAATAATATAAAGATCGGTAATCAGACGCTTTTGTCATGATATAATAACATTACATAGGGAAGTTATCGATTTTTCATCAGTTTAGAAAAAAATAGGGTGTTTTAACTAATCCACCACTAGTCATTCCCCTCTTAATTGTTGCCCTCATTATTAGTGTCCACGACAATGCAAAAGTCTCCCTGTAATCATACAATAGTGTGTGAACACAGTGAACAATCAGCAAGGTTCCTAAGGTATGAAGCAAGGATATACTAATGTTTCTAATGCATTCCATGGTCTTTTAAAGACCATGATTTACCCTGTTATGTACTGGTGTTCAAATGTCACAATTTGACTCTCAGGTTCATGGGTATGATTATGTTCACGATAATCACATCTTGATAGGCTGATTGGTTGATCACGCCACCTAGATTTATTTACGTCTTCTTACAGCTATGAGCAGGTAGATAAAGCTAGCATTGGAGTTTAAACATAACGGAGCTCAGCATTTCAACATTCATAATGATTTCTAGCAGGCATGAGCGCGTGTGATAACTATTGCGGCTTCTTAGGTTTACTCAGTCAATGCATATAAAATCGTACCAGCGTTCGCTGCTGTTAACACTCAATCACTGAAAACTGACTGATGAATTCCTAATTTCAACAATATTTTATGTGACTCTGGAGGTAAATAAAAAGAGTTGTTTATTGGCACACAGAATCATTCCGAAAATATGTTGGTTGTATAAATCATTCTATTACCTAAACATAATACTTGGCATCATGAAATCTCCCCGATGAGAGATTTGATTTATGTCGCCTTCTATATTAGGCCATTCCGCTCACTGGGTGTGCACTGATGGAAATGGTACCCGTAACCCCTGACATGGCAGGCGTGCTCGGTGATCAATGCGTCATCGATGCACACCTAAAAGCTTAAATGAAATTTTCGGTAAATAAACTTGTGGATCTATTCATTTGTGGTTCAAGTGACTAGTTGAATTCATGATGGTAGAATGGTGTACGTATGCGTTTGGGACTCAAAAAAGATTTTATGTAAGATATGCTCACCAAACGTTTGGTGTTTTCGATTTTTGGTTAGTGCTGATAACACTGTGTGCCATCAAGTTAGGTAATATGGGTTTGAGACTCACATCGACATACATCTACTGCTGATTAGAATAGCCAGTTTTTTAACTTGTTACCGCGCAATAAAAAACTGAATAAAGTTTTAATCGAAGGTGAGCATTTAATTGGTGGGGACAGCAAACAAGTTCAATAAAAGAAAGGGTCTAGAAGAAAACGGTAATGAGGTCAGGACATCATGAGTCTTCCGTAATTTAAATTTCCATATTCTCCTAAGGGAATAAATTCACTTTATAATGTTCACGATATTCAGAACTTGTTGGCCGGTTGATTTTGTTCTGTATTTGTCAGCCACCCTGATTTATTCATATCTTGCTATAACCAAGAGTAGGTAGATGAAACTAACAAAGTTTCTTTTAACACAGCATAGTTTAATAATAAACACTCTCTTGTTCTGCCTTTTATATTCCAGCTGGAAACAGATCCAGAAGTTGTCCTGGAACGAGCAAAGTCCGCAATGAAACGTTACGGGACTCACGCGGTTATCGCAAATCTCCTACATACTCGGAAACATGAGGCTTGGATCATTCACAATCTTGGTGAAATTGGCGGGAAAGACCTCCAGCATATTACATTAACTTCATCTCAGTCTGCATACCAGTCTTCGAATCCAGCAACAGATATTGAAGAAGTACTCATTCAGAGGATTTCTGATCTTCATTCCTACTTCTTGGAACAAAGGAAATAATTCCAATGATTTTATATGTGTGATTGCATTTATGATTGGAACATTTTTCGTGGTTGTTACTTAGCTTTAGTAAACGTATTTCGACCCTAAAAATGTTCCCATTTGTACCTTCATCTTTACTTAAAATGATCGACAAGGGACGATACCTTTACTAATAATTATTAATTAATGTCTGTCCACAGACTTAATTCTTCTTTATTCAAAATGTGAAAGCTCTTTTCAGCCTTTTTATTATCTTTATGCACTTAGTGTGTACTGGAATTAAATTGGTTTGAAAGTACATGATCATAATTGATTAAAGTTGGACATTAAATATTTTACATTTTGAGATAAATTATCAAAATAATTGAAAAATATTAATAATTAATTATCTGCCTCACAAACAGACTTATATTTAGTATGTACATACGCAAGATTTATTTAAATTATAGATTCATATAGATCACATTGATTGATCTCGAAAAAGGATCTAATAGTGAAACTATAGCCCACTGCGTATTTGTAGTCTTTTCGCCTTTCCGTCCAGAATTCAATCCAAATAAAAATTTTTTATGGAACATCTTGTAGATAAGGCAAGGTGGAATGATATGGCATGTGGGCTAACAAACATCATTTAGCCACAATACCTGATTCCGTCTAAAACAGCATGGAATAGTGGTTGAGTATAACTCAGGTCGTAGTTTTTTCCATTGTTCACTCTGTGCTCATGTTGGTTCACGTATTGACAATGCTTTCGTACTTGTTGGTGTGGTTTCACCTCGTCTACTTCCTCTAACACTTCGTTTTAACGAGCGCTAACATTATCCAATTAAGTAAAGGAGAAAGAATATTGTAAAGATAATTTTAGTAGCCTCAGAGTTCAGCTTTATTCCTAATAAATTTGAGACGATTGTAGCTAATTACATTCACATGCAGTTGTACAAATATCCTGCTTGCGCGGTTTTTCAGGTAATTTATACTGAAAATACTTTGATGCTACCTTGGTGTGGAAATTTGTAGACACGTGGGATTTCCGAGGGAAATTTATTTAACTTTGGTAACCTCCTTTATTGACGAACTTGCAGATAGAGATCTAGGATTTGGTTTATAGGAGTTTAAGTCACTTGATATCGAAACAGCCACTATCTATTGGCTTATCTGCTAATTATGACTGGATATCATTGTTTCCATTTTCCACTCATTTTTTACGCTCAGATTAATTACCTAACATTATTTATAATAATAAAATGGGTAATTCGATAAATACTTCATGTAGTATTTGTGGAATATGAGAGAGTGTCATTGTAAATATTGTAGTTATTTCGTATCAACTAGATGGGAATCATTATGAACACGAACGCGTATTATATAGCAGTAACGTATGGACCAAATTCTTGCATCAGCGATCTTACCCATTTTTCAGTATTTATCAAGCAAGTACTGGCGATACGGCCTACTTCATAAGCGAGATTAGTGATTCTTCTCACTCCTGAATCGTGAATGTTAACCATCTTGCAATTGACGTCTACGGATTATAACTCACTTGCATGATATTCTTTTAGTTCTCGTTCACATCATTCAGAAAATGTTTTTTATTCTCAATGACGTTTCTATTTCCTTTTAAAAAAGTATTATTAATAAGCCAATATTTAATAAACCCTCTTCGAAGGTATATGCACATTCTGCCGAATTTAAATACTTCAAATTAAAATAATTTTGTAACCTTTTTAATAAATTAAAATACAGCCCTTGCATGAAGAAAACGTACTTCTGAATTTAGAAAATTGAACGAATTTTGAAATCTTAAATTAAAATCACCTTTACTACTCGGAGGATCAGAATTTAAGATCCATGAAAGATAAAATGAACAGTAAACAATGCGAATGCTTTAACTAACAAAAGTTTTTCTGGAAGGGAATTTTAAATTAGACAAATAAAATCAGGTTTAGCTGTGCTGTAGTTGTTATAATCTAAGAAATTCGACAGTGAAAAACATCAGACATACAATTTCCCCAATCTTTTCAAGGCGATGACTAAGTCATGCAGTTCATTCACCTTAACCTGATTACGTTACATTTTGAAATAAGCCAGAGCAAATCAAGCATACATCATTCCAGCGATCAGAACAAAATAAAGAATAAAGCTTATACTTATTCATTTTGTAAGATACATCCGCTTCTGATCAAACACGTTCAATGAGCTTTTAGTCAGCAATATAAGAACTAATTAATAAAATAAAATAAATAAAAACTATCCTGAAACTTCAGTACCGCGGAATTTATCTAATCTGCTATCTGAACTAGCAGCTTCACATTTTAAAAATGAAAATAACCCGTGATATCCGCTTTCACGATAAATGATAACGGATTAGCAACGAAATTTGAAAGCGCAGCTATTGAATTCCCGAATATTTAACTTCTTACTGTTCTACTTTTGACTCCTTCCTAATATCTACCCACTTTCAACTTAATACCTTAGAGAGAGGCGTCTCTTTTGTTCTCTCTTAATACAAGTATTCAAGTCACGACACTTGTCGTCCATGTCGCTTTTGCGACTTCTATTTGCTTTTGTTGAAGTTCGTAGAAGTTACAAGGGTGATAGTTTTGGTAGCTATCTCTATTCCACTTCGGTTTGTTCCTAAACTGTGGTTGCTTCTCCCAATGTACGTTTAACGGACTGGAAAGAGACACAAAAGATCTAAGAGATGTGAGGACTCCAATCTGAGGACTTTCTGTCTAAGATTGGTATTCAACCCTTGCATTGAGACTCTTCGTTGCTAAATCGACTTCATTTGAGCTATGAGTATTTATGCTTCAATGATGAAGAGTCCTTGGTCGAATTGGCTCGTTGTCGATCTTTGGTAGTTTAACACGGATGCTGTTTGGCAATTTACATACTATATATCCAAGTTTTTTAGTCTCGTAATTTAAACAACTCTTACTCATGGAATGAATAATTAATTGTGGAGAATGGCTGAAGCATTTCGAAATTACTTAAAGGCATTAAGAGAAAAACTAGCCCGATTATTTTAGAGTGCTCTTTTTCTATACTTCTTCATAACCAGTGACACATTGCGTGGAAGTTCGGAAAAATTCGTTTTCATAGAAATTATTAAATTATTTAATTTGAAACACGTGGCGAAACTGAAAACTCCGTGTAACTGTGGTCTTATGTAGTGTAATAGAAAAGAGACAGAAAATCAGCTTAGCCTTAATCATTTTTTGTTGCGGTGTGACGCTCATCAAATAGAGAATTCGGCGAATAATCATTATCAAGAGGGAGAAGAAGGTATTTAGACCACATATTTAATAGTTAGCCAAAAATAAGGACTTGGTGTTAGCGAAGGTTGAAAATGACTATCTGTTGTCGACTTGCCATCTCTTTCACGTCTCTTACTCTCTCTTTTTCTCTCTCGTCAATCAAATATGAGTTTTTTAAAAATTTTCTAGAGGCCATTGTCTACTTGCTAGGAATAAGAATTATTCTAAGAGTGAATAACAGGATAATAAAGACCTACATATTCTTACTACTATTGCTCTGGGTTCCCCAGAGTTAAATTTACTGTCTAGATGTCCTCTAATCGTGTAAAATACATATAAGTCATCATGACTGCATGTGTGCTAGTGTGAGTAATGACCTCAGTAAATCCCTATTTAAGACCTCATTAGGCCTATGGACGATACCGGAATATGATCGTTGTGGGAAATTAATTGCTAGATCTGCTTGTCGTAAATCGTACTCTCGTCTCAATGGGATACTATTTGTAAAGACTTCTGGTGATATATAATTAAGCAAACAAACTTCAATTAAGAAAGTTAGAGTGAACTCACACGAGACCAGTGCTACGTAAAAACATATCTACCATCACCTAACTAAATTTATTCATGAGCTCTGGATGTCGAGAGTATGACCTCACTGGGAGATTTTAAGGCTCATAATAGTGAACTGCGACTGTTAAGTGGAAGTAGACCGCATAATGAAATCAAAGATTGAAGGGACCTTATTGATGCTTTGAATTAATTCTCAGCTCCCTTCCTTCAACTGTTCCATAATTATATTACTGATCCTGGTTTTTAAAAATTCTATTTTTTATTGCCATGAAAGGGGTCACTTTTTTCTCTAATGTAATGTTAAATGATAGTGGTAGTTTAACAGGCGTTTAAACATAATTTTTTCCGCAATAGTGACCCAATAGTGATATGATCCCGGGGAGGGGGAAATATAATATGGGGGAGAAGTTTTGTTAGCCTTATCAATAAAGGTATGTGCGTGGTAGAAAATCCCTTGTCATCTTTTTACGTGAACATGAAATCCCAATTAAAAGTTATTCATTTCCAAATAACTTGAAGAGAAGGCTGCAACTTATATAAATTATCTTTTGTGAAGAAATAACGTTCCTCCACACATAATCTTAAAAACGTTCGAGGTAAAAAGAAGCACGGTTTCTGCTCTTTTAGTGCCTAAAATCTCCCTACTCAATATTGACAAGTGTCTTGTTTGTCTATCTAATCAGTTGCAATATATAACATATAACACCATGTGAAACAGTAAAAAGCGCTCTCTGAGGTCTTCTGAGTCCTCGTACATTGAAGCAAATACGTTACATTTCTGAAGTCTTCGCCACCAGGAAAACTGTATTTTGATTTAGATATTTTTAAATGTAAAGTACCCCACTGGCTCTTATACATTTTAGTTAATACCATGGCCCAAATGCTTCTCGCCTCTCCCTTTAACAAATGCGATTTCGGGCTAAATTCCTATCTTTAATATGAGCTCTAATCGATTACTCCAAAGCAAATCCTACCCTCGTATCAATGCACTGCTGCGATGATAACTAACAGATTATGCTAAACGTAGTTCAGTTAATCAACTTAGCAAATTAATAGAGGGTATCAGACCTCTGAACTCGGATTCGACCAGCCAGCATACGAATACGAAATCGTTATTGTTTTCACACATTTACATGCGTGACAACGATATAAGTAATAATACAATTATTGGTATCGAGGGGAATCGTTAGAACATGAAACAACTTGCTTCGCTTGGTTTTCAAACTAGCTTTGTATTACAGCAACCACACACAACCATGGAAGTTAATGTCGGGTTAAAATCAATGATCTCAGCTATGAATCCGTCCTCAGTACCCTATCTCACTTACAAGCCTACTGCGAAATTTAGCTTCACGCTTCATACGTTTAACAGAAATCTGTGTTAACGCCGCAACATTTCTGCTCTTATACTTCCTCATTTCAAGGATTTGATCCTCAATTAATGCAAACCTAATAGTGATTTTCTCTCTACAAGTATCCACCCAAAATGTCTAAGCCAATTAAATTATAAAATGCGTTGTAATTTATTGGCTACCCATATCTAAATTTTCTCCTCAATGCAGCTCTTCGCATCAGAAGCTTAAAACTTATCTAATAACTTCAGCTACTATGATGGCTAACGCCATACAACCAGCATTCGAAAATGATGCTTCCACAGGATCCTGCACTATAATATGCCGACTTAATTTTCAATAGCAACTGAGCCACAGAAGGAAAAAAAATGTGTCGATAGTAAAAATTTATATATTTTGCTCCAATGCAAATGTATAAAGCTCATTGTGAGGGGAAGGGAGGACACGAATAACACCAACACGGTTACAAACATACGGAGTGTCCATTTCGAGGGAGGGGAAAAGAAGACGGGGTGTGCCAATACTAACATCTCTACACACATGATTCCACAATTTATTGACTGTAAAAGAGAAGTCAGTAATTAGTAGGACAAAAAATTGCTGTTTAAATTAACAAAAAGGAGGCGAAATTACGTACCCTTTAAGCATCTCTCTTGCGCGATTAATGGCTGCATTGAATTGAGTCAGGTCTTGTTCAGTCTAAAGCAGAAAAAGGTAGTAAATACAGTGATCTGAATTACTTTCAACACTACCAAGTCACAAAACTCCTCTATTTTTAAAGATTTATAAAGAAGCACATCGAATAATAACGATTTGACTATTTTGATCTACGAGACAACAATAAAGAAATTTAAGCAAGATATTAATCAGCTTTGGAATGACAGGCAGTCTTAAGGAAGAGCATTAATATAACTACTCAAAGGAATGCAAAACAATTTCACAATTTTCATTGTGGGGAAGCAAAAGAAACCGTGTAAGCAAAGTTCAGTAGGAAATAAAGGGAGAAAATGGAAGATAGGGCGACAAAACAGCTACTTCAGTTGTTTTTCGGATTCGGGTTGTAGAATATTCACTTACGAGTAGTTTACAGTTTTTCGTTCCAAAATTCAAATTTCATAATTCGTCTTCTCATCTACTGACCAAATTCTCAAGTACAATGTTTAGAGCTTATTGACCCGTTGTTTAAATATACTGGTCGGTCTTGCCACCTCAGTTTATTTCTTCTCACGATGGCCGAGATAGCAGCGTGACTTTGACGTAGCAGAATTCACAGTAAGAACAAACAAAACACTTTCTCAAATCTAACCTGACGTGACACATTAATATTTTGAGTGCGGGTGGTTAACAATCTTGAATATTCCAGAAGCATCTTTCTACAAGGATAGGTTCAAGATTCCTTGCAGTGAAGGAGAGCATAGTCTAATATCTGGTTGAGAAACTGGTAAAATAATCATCATACTGTAGATAATTAACCCATACAATCTGAGTCTATGAGTTAGTGAGTGAAGAATACTATTAAACAATAAATTCAAGGAAGAAGTGGGAAATTACCTTGAACCTAAGACCCAATGTCATGACCTCGCCTTCTACCTCTTCAGAGAAATCCCTGGCCGCCCAAAAAACAGCATAATCCGCTTGAGTCAGCGGTTTGAAGTTGGGCAATTCTGCGGTGACGGTTTGATTAGCACAAATCTTGAGGACTTGATCCCTACGCATTAATATACGCGCATAACTGATACCACCATCCAGTTTAACATCTGCGGGCAATACGGTGCGCGAATCAAGGTACTCAGCAGGTGGATCGTTCTTTGGACGCACAAGAACCTTCATATCACCAATACCTCGCTGCTTCCATTCAGTATCCACCATGCGATAGAGCTTACATCGACGAAGAAACAAACACACTTCACCCTCTTCACCTGTTTTAGTCTCGACCAAGCTGGGGAGTGGGATGAGGGGCTCGAACTGCGGGTCGGGTTCACTTTCACCATCCCCTTCGTCATCATTCTGAGTTATCGAATCGCCCTTGTCGTCAGAAGATTTTAGAGCGTTAGCGAAAAGAGTTGTACCAGCCCCAGCCCATGAAGGAGGGTCAGATGTCTTGGGTTTCAACCAAGAAGGTGTAGAATCAGCGTCCTTACTCAGCGCACCGAAACCTCCGAATACACCACCACTTGTTGATGAGGAGCCCAGGAGGCTGCTGAACAGGCCACCTAAAATGAAAAAAATCAATAAAACTATTAGTTAACTAGGTCCCTGCAAAACGGTAGCTGAAAAACAAAAATGGCTCAACACTGTATAAGGAAGATACTGCAGGACCTAGAATACAAAGCTTTGCACTTCTAGAAGATACAACAATATAATCATTTGCTGGCAAATCACAAAGGAAATACAATACTCAGGATGCTGCTATTACAACAAGTTAATATTTGCTAGCTTAATATACTACACAAAAGTGGTTAGAACTACTATTACTTATCAGAAGACTTCCATGCATACGACACAGTCCAATCTAATAGAAACCTAAGTTGGCTTAAATGAACATCAAGAAAAGGGAACCCAAATAAAAATATTTAGGGAACATACCACCAGATGGGGTGGAAGTTGCCGAAGTATTATCAGTAGTAGATTTTTGGAGAATGAAAGTTGACTTTGGTGTCTCTGTCTGCGGAACAGGTGGAGATACAGGTGGTGTTGTTATCACCAGGGATTCTGTGCTCTTGACAACATCAAAAGACGAGGCTGACGAGGACACTAGGTGAATACCTCGACTGATTGCTTCTTCCAACAAGGCATCTTCAGCCGCTTCTTCTGCTGGAGTCATCTCTTCGCTCTCGCCTTTCGATTTAGCACCTGGTTTCTTCAGTTCGTAAGCGTAGAAATCGTCTGGAAGCATCAAAGCTCTTGCATTTTGGATTTGCTCCGCAGATAGCTATTACACAAAAAGAAAACGGAAACAAGATTCAAACAACAGATTTCTCTACTTTAACAGACCTAGTTCCAAGATTCCATCTATACTCGATTAATTAATTAGAGTCCATCGTAAGTGAATCTCTATTCATGTAAACTTGTGCAATTCTTTTAATTTCTTCGCAATAAAAAAACATACTGGCTGCGAATCGCAGCTTATGGCAACTACCAACCCTGTAAATTCAAGGACAGAAATGACGCCACTACTCAATTGTTAGAAAGAGGCAAGTTCGGATATAAGATCTCTACTATCAGACTAACGTAAACTGCCCTCTGAAACGGGAGATTACAAGAGTGCAAATAAATATAAACCTTCGCCCTTGAGAACTATTATCCACAACTCTCAACCCAAGCACCCTTGTCTTTATAGCCGAGATTTAACTGAAAGAAATACTCCTAAGCCGTGAAGGCCTTAGGGACACAGTGGTTATTATAAAAAAAACGCTGATTTCAGGACTAAACTTTCACAACTCCCTTCCATTTCCCCAGCTAATGCAATGTAGATTTAGCACTCGAGAAGACAAGTTTTTTTGTCTAATTGTTGGGGTCTTAAAGATGTAACATATTTTCATCTTATTCTATGAAGCACTTTCTAAGTGATACTATCAAGTTCGGATTATATCTAATATCTACTTATCTACTCTTACACTCTATTGATCTTTGCTTAAATAATTAATAAGAGTATGCCAAACACCTACCGGGTTTTCAACAATTTCAACTTCATCATCATCTCCTTCATCCTCATGAGTCTGTCCTTCAGCGGATCCCTCCGCGCACTTAACAAAAGTATCATGGAAGTGCTGTGATTCATCCACAGTCTTAAATCTCACTGACAACATCTCTCGTCTCCCTTCGGGCCCAGCATCCTCATGCGAAAAGTCAACAGCCCACCAAACCCAAGGGGTCACAACCGCTTTACTGCCTTCCATCGGTTTAATAGTCATTCCGGGGGTGATCCAGTGATTACAGCACACCTTGTGCACCTGCTCTCGTCGCATGACCAACCGCACACGATTTGTGGCCTGATTTTTGAGGATCTTTAACTGTCCAAGACCTCTCTCTTTCCATACTGATTCACCTCCAGCACTAGAGTCAAATCGGAAGAGTTTAGCTCGCGCTTCAAATAGAACATCTTCACCTTCCTCTCCCGTAACAATCTCAACCTTGTCAGGGAGGTGATCGATAAGGGGTTTGAAGCTGATCTGAGAGAGATCACTAGGGGTCACTTCTTCATCATCACCATCAGCGTGTTCCACAGATTTGTCCATCTCATCAGACGTCTTCTGTTCAGCTGGTTTCACCATATGGGTCATTTTAAAAGTGAATGCATTGCCATCCTTGTCCAATGTGGAAGCCAAATTCAAACCGCCAAATATGCCAGCAGTTTTACCGGTCTCTCCACCTTCTGTTTTCTTATCAGAGGTACTGGGGCCACCAAAGGTTGGTTTGAAAACAAACGATGGCTTTTCAGTAGTCGTGATGCTAGTGTTAGGAGTGGTTGTAGTTCCTAGATTACCGAAACTAAATGTGGGTGATTTAGCAGCAGCATCTGTTTTGACGCCAGCACCAAAAACAAAGGTTGGATTTGGCGTACCGCTTGCAGTAGACTTTGCTAAGTTAAATGAGGATGACTGAGTAGTAGTAACCGAAGGGAAACCGAAGGTTACCTTGGATTCGAGTTTACTTACGGCAGAGGGTGGAGAAGCACCAAGTTTGAGGGAATTACAACATGGGCACTTGATCTTAGATTCATCAAGCACCAGAAGACAGCCTGAACATGTCCAAGAACCTGGCTTTGTTTTGAATGCTTCAATACCCGGTGCTGAAGATTCTTTAGTAGTGTCTTTTAATTCTGTTTTCTCTACGGTCGATCTAGTTTCCGATTTCGCCTCGGTTTTCTCTTCATACTTATTTTCGCCGTCATCTGTCTTTGAAGTAGACTTCTCTAAACTCTCTTTGACAATCTTTTCAAATTCATCCGTAATCTCCTGTGTCTTGAAAGTCACCATAAAGAGCTCATCCGTTCCATTAGGGTCATACTGATCCGGATCCATAACAGCGAAGTCACGAGCATTCCACATACAAGCGACAGGTTTCTGTGGATGACGTTTAATGTTAATCCCGGGGAGAATGTAGTGGTTAGCACACAACTTCATAACTTGATCTCTTCTCATAACAATACGATACTTGTTGGTCTCCTCATTGGAAAGGACCTTGAGTTCACCAACACCCCGAGCTTTCCATTCTCCCTGAAACCCCTCACCCTCGGGCTTATCCCATCTGAAAAGACGAGCACGATTACAGAAGATGACTTTTTCATTTTCTTCTCCCGTTGTCTGCTCTACCAAGTCAGGCAACTTTTCGATATAGGGTTTGAAGTCAACATTGGGTTCAAAAGCCTCCGGTTTGTCTTCTTCCTCCTGGGACGTTAAGGTCTGTTGAGCAGGAGTCTCCGTGGGTTCAGCTGGTGAGGTAACGAAGAGAGATAGTCCAGTGGTGGTTGCTGGTTTACTACCACCAAAAGCCAAGTTACCAAAGATACTGGGCGCGGGAGTAGGCAACTGACCGGAAGTGACTGATTTCGCTAGACTACTGAAACTGAAGAGGGATGAAGAGCCTGCAGTCGTAGTAGTGGTGGTAGATGAACCAAAGATGGAAGGTGCAGGGTTCGAAGGGGGAGAGGCATTAGTAGTTAGAGGCAAGAAAGAAAACTGCGCAGATCTTGAAACAGCCGGAGAAGCAGAAAAAGATGGTGTTCCTGAAACAGCTGATCTTGGTCCTGAAGACTCCTAAAAAGCCAAAATACACGAGAATTAAGATTAGGTCAGATGAGTTTATCAACTTTTTAAATAAGACATTGCATAATAGTAGTAAAATAATTACATTCATACAGTTAATACTGTCTGAACAAATTTAAAACGAGAAAATGGCCTGTATCATTTACCTCTATAAAAATAACGTGAGATCTCAATTTAATACGATTGGAGTATTAAATCCATAGGTGTTCCGGATCATCAAATTGATGGTGACCTCTCTCTAACATTCTCCATATTCCTCTGTTCATCATATTGGACTCATCGGGTGGCTCAATCTCTATCGGCTATATAAATAAACTTTATGGTAATGAAACCACTGTTCCTTTCTAGTATCAACTCAACAGATATATTGTCACTTTTCTGATTTCTATCTTTAAGTAAATTGAAACTGATGGTAAAACGGTTCTGAGAGTGTTTAGTCAAGTTAGCAGCCTAGTTAACAGAAGAAAGCGCTAATTGTGTGTAGACATGGAAAAGTGGGGTATTTTTGAGATCAATTCTTTGTAAAAGCATTTATGCAACGATGCCAAAGATAAAACAAACTATTAAACTACGAGGATGGTGTAAAGGCTCATTAAGGACTAAAAATTTGGTAGAACCTAGATGACCGAATAATTGCAAGGAGTGTTCAACAAAAAGAGGGGAACTTTTGTGATTATGAAAAACTTAACTGTCAGATGCCAACAAGGACTAGGTAGAGGGCTGAGAAAATCAAAAATACAAACGAAGTGCTAATAGAATCAGTGCCCAGTCAAGATTACATCAATTGTTAATTATGTAAAAATCAGCCTTAGAGAAATTGGTGCAACAGAGAAAAAGTAGCAACCATAAAACATGACCAAATATGACCCAAAATTACCTGAGTAGCTGGTGAAGTCGTCGAGCTCTTTGTCAGAGCAACGGGAGCAGTACCGGCCGTAGGCGAGAACGTAGAAACCAGTGGTTTCAAGGGCGTAATCTGAGTGGTCTTGACCGGATTCACAGGCGATTGTCGCGGATTAGTTGTTGGAAGAGTCGGCTGCTGCTGAGTGGGTGTTGGAGTAGGAAACAGGCAAGGCTGAGGTACACGCAGATCCATTGCGGGAACTTAAATGAGAGAGCGAGATGAGATTAGGAATAGTTAATTAGTGATAGGATAGAATAATAAAGAACAAAGTGTGCCGAGAAAAAGTCCACACAAACGAGGAGAGAGCTTATAGCAGTACACGGACTAACGCGATCGTAGTTCACTATGATACATTAACGAGTTTAGACGAGCTGACAAAGTAAACCTCAAATTCTAAAATTTATTATAAATTGTGAAAAGTTTAAATTAAAAATTCTTCAGAGCCTACTTATACAGCGGGATTTGATAGGGTTCTCTAATAGGAAGATACTTAAGAAATCTAAATAAGACAAAAATCAAATTTCCTTTCCTATGAAACGATAATTGGAAGTGACCAAGTTTGTCATAATATGCGCAGGCTTATCACCTATATTTATTAAAGACAGAAGCGATATAGGTGTCGATTCTTAACTTCGATGATATATAATTCAAACACTTTGAGACCTAATGCCAAGTAATTTACGAATTCGTTTAAATAGATGAATCCAGTGAAACTAAGGCAACAGCGCTCTGGCACTTTGATACTGAGAGATTGGAATTAGACTAAGCTAGCAACCTCGCCAACCTAATACAGAAGCCCTTATCAGCACGTGCACAGATACGGGGTTACAAAAGATCAGTGAAAAACTTGGATTTGAGGCATACTCAACCACTATCCCATGTTTATTTAGACGAGAATAGCCATTGTAGGAAGATGATTGCTTCCTCTCCCATCTTTGCATCTTTCCCACCCTTATAGACCCGTCATTTTATTTTGCTTTGTCCATTTTTTCTGCTATAAATACTTATTCAGACTACACTTCCTACAAAATTATTAGACATCGACTGTATACTGAGTCGCAGGTGAGTATCTCAATCAAAATGACTGAAAGATGCCATTCTTCCTACGATAAACAATACCTAGAATGCAGGAGGAAAGTGGTAAACATCAGAGCAAAGTGGTCAGAAACTAGCGTTCGCACTAGCACTAACAGTTTGAATTGCGATATATTTTTGGCGTTTTAAGGAGGGATAGACTCCTAGTCGTAAATCTTGAAGGCGGCACCTTGAATAAACATGCAGAGAGTCCACCTGACAATAGTATGAAAATATCCCAACTTAAAAAGCTACTTAAACGTCCAAGATTGGAAATAAGCCATTATATAGAGCTAATACAATGAGTCAAAACTAGAGCCCAGAAAATGACTACTAGTGCGGTCGTTCGAAAGCCATAACTAACGATTTCCTTTTGAAGTTTTGGACGATTTAAAGAGTGATCGACCCCCAATCGATGAAGATGAAGGCAGTAGGGTCACGGAACCAGCTAAGTAAATGAGACAAATTGATACTCAAAACAGTTAAAGAGCCATTAGGGAAGTAATGGAATCAACCATAAAACAGTCAAGCTAATTTACAAGTATGCAGCTGACTCATCGATAAAAATGAAAGCATAACTGCTCAAAATAAAAATTGACTGTCATCACCAGTCGGATTATAGATATCTCCATAGTCATTGGTTTGTGTCTTCGATCATTTATTCTCACTTTCAATCCACATATAGTCTAGTCCTTCTTAAGCTAAATCAAAGTGGTCGGACTCATTAACTTTCTTCCATCCAGTACTTACAGATTATCAAATCTAGGTTGACCATTGATATTGTGGCATTAGGTGGCGTAAGAGGTGCAAATTACTCCAATGCAATAAACAATAAATCAATCATAATTCTCGACAAGGCAGTTCGAACAAATCAGGAGCGCCAGTGGAATGGATTCGAAACCCATTACCCAAATTATTAAATGCAAATGGTAGTACACGACGTCTTCACCAAATAGGTACTTAATAGTGTTGAAAAAGTTAGATACCAGAGCAAAAATAGCGACTGCCATAGCTGTCAAGCTAACGATTATCTTCAGGTGGAGTCGTAATCTCTTCAACTGGAGATGGAGAAGTAGTTGAAACAGATGATATAGGAGTACCCACGAAGTAACCACCTAGCACCACATAACAAATAATTTCCTTAGTTAGAGCCACCAAATTACCTTTTTCAAAATCCATCTGGTAATCTCTGTTCACTTTCAATCCCAATTCAATACTGCTAAGCATCTTGACACAATTCCCACTATAATCATACCAAAGATAAATCTAAAGTCCATTGAGGGGAAGGGTTTTCTAATGCTCACTTTGGACAGGACAGCATGCTAGAGCATCAACTCTTACGAGAAACTCCGATTACGTCACCTCATTTCTTGGCATGATCTAACAAATACTCTGAACGTGCGCCAAATTTGTGACCTCTAATTTTTCAGATGTGTCTTGTTGATCCTAACGCTTCCAATAGGACAATACTTAACATAAAATGCTTCTTACAAAACATGTCAACAGGTTGAAGACAAACATGATTGTGTCTAGCGATAAGAATAACCAAATACATTGGTTGACTATGAGGTTCTCAGTTTGTGGCCGCAAGATATTAACCATCTCCCCAAGTAGCAAGACAAAAATACAAATTCAAATTCACATGGCAGAGACTTTACCATAATCGTGAAACGAAGTTGCACCCGAACAAGATGGAATGGATTCATCATCTAGCAAGTTGCAAATGAAGTCAAAAAGCTACCGTTCAAATATTCCAAATATTAAAAAATAACACAGAACAACTAGTAAAGTCAGAGATTTTCAACAATTTTGGTTAATCCTATCTAAGTTATAAATATCTTTGGAATAGAATATGTTTGGAGCAAGTGAATAACTTAAGTAGTCTTGATGCTTTTACCATTACAAAAAGGGAATATAATAATTAAAAAATAAATAAAATTTTGGTTGTCTCACCTCTGCTGCTAAGATCACGCGAGCTACTTAATATCATGTAAGAACATTTTACTTCCTCAACCTTGGGAAAATAAACGAAATGAAGTGACCAGATCAAATAACGAATAATTAATCCATCAAAAAATTGAATTTTGGAATGCGAACTACCCATTAAGTAACCAAATTCAAAAAGAGAGTAAGACCTTTCAATACCATGACTTTACTCTTAATACCTTTTTTATTTATCGGACTAACAGTTAACTGATTTCAGCTGCTTCATCACAATGAAAAATTGTCAGTTTTTGTTTTACCTTGGTCAACTGAAAGTTTAACGCCACATAACATATCTTTCATCTCCCCAAAATCAGTCTTTATTAAAACCTTTCCTTCTAATTATAAGAAACTATATTGACACAACAATGTATTAACGTTTACTCTATTGAGTTCTTACTTCACAAAGTGCATCGTTCGTCAATTCAACTTACCACTTCTTTCGCTACTTCTCTTAGAATCTTCGTTAACTTTTAATAATTATAATTAGCTTCAAATATCCGTAAAAGATTGAAAACCGGTGCTGAAGGAGGAATCAAAATCAAAATTCGCTATCAGTCACACACACACACACATCTAGTCATCAGTGTGTGAACACTCAATAATTCATCCTATAGGTGCTGCCAACAAGACTAATTAAACTCACGTTGTGGTTGTGGTAGCATATACGGCGGAACACCCGGTGCGGTAACTTGTTGCATTTGTCTCTGTTGTTGTTGCAACAGTTGACTCAGAGCCATTTGAGCTTTCTGACTTTCCAACATATTGAACATATCACCCGGCTGCGGAACACATTGAGTTGTGGGAATTGGTGGTGGATGACTGAAAAGGGGTGGTGGTGGTGGTGGATGTGGTGGCATGGTACTTGGCAACCACTTTCTAAAGTCCTTCAAAGTCGCCGTGACCTCATGTAGGGATTCTTGCAGGGCTTTCCAATCTTCAAGTGATGGCGAAGACTGTTCGAGCTTCTTTATAGGACTTAGTGTAGCAGGCTGCTGCTGCTTTTGTTGTTCAGCAATCATAGTGTCAAGCTGAGTCCGTGTTTCTTTAAGCATACGCGAGAGCTCCTCATTCTGTAGGCGACTCTTTGCTAATTCGACTGAAGTCTCTGACATCACTTTGGAGAACTCCATGAATGCGGGCATCCATTGCTCCATCATTTGAGTCATTAGTTTTACCTAAAAGAGGTAAAAAAAAAAACAAATTCATTAAAGGAGAATAATATTTCCAAATAAATTAAACAATTGTCCGTTTATTAAGTCTATGGAGTTCGGTACTTATTCTTGAATCTTACTTATTACTTGACAACATATGCTCTTTTACTTCGATAAAAAGCTTTTTGCCTATTAATTTCGCTTTTCCTAAGTCTTTCAAAGATACATTTGTGCATGTCTTAATGCATCAAAGACCGAGAATAAAAATCCGATAAGTTCTAGTTTAAATAGCCTTGTTTTACTAATATTCATTTGAGCAGAGAATCAGTACCTGAAATATCCATGTTAGGAAGACTACGGATTGTCATTTCGATTATCGAATGTGCCATGGACCGTAATATCTAGACCTCTGATTTAACAGACCTGCACAATACCGCTACTTCAGCAGTGTGAAAAGACAGAATGATTCGCTGTACCGTATTTATTTCAGAACATGCGTAATAACCTACCTATCCTCTGACAATATCCCATCCTCGCCAATGCTACTCGACTTTTTTACCATTTTAATCCATTCCACGTTTCCAAAATCCATAATCTTCATGTTAAAATGTCAGTTTCTTCTCCCCTCAACACTTCTAGTTTGTTTCTTACTCATCATTGTGTTCGATGACACTTAAACGCGTGCAGAGCGCCAATGGTGCACGCGATCCGTGTCTTTTTTAATTGATAGGGCTTGCCATAACAAATAGCAGAGGACACTTTCCGCATTGCTCAGAATATGAAGTTTTTTTGACATGAAGATTTGACTCACTGAACTGCCCCTGTCTCTCTATGTGAAATGGACCACTAAACTCAGGCCTCGCCCAATAAGACTTATTCAAATACTCTCCCGTTATTTAATTTTAGATTGATTGAGGCTGAATGGAATGGTTGAATGTTTAGCCATCCCAAGCTTTACGGTTAGCAGCTTAATGCTGTAGGCATCGCACTTAGCAATAGTAAATGCCAATCGTATGCCCCAACACCTTAGTATAGGATACAATGACGATTAGACTAACCTGAGGATCAGGGCTAGATGTTGCCGGAGTGCCAATAACAGCTGCAGTTGAAGCGTTGGCCAGAGAGCTGTTAGGAATTCGAGGTGACCGATAAGAGGTATCTCCACTGAATAATCCAGATGCACGACCTGTGGTAGTAGGTGTTACCCCAATCATTCCAAAATTGGAATTAGAACGAGGACCACTTGAGTAAGTTCCATATCCAATGGGCATGTTTTGATTTGATTCGTAGGTGGAAATAGGCTCTTGAGCTATGCGTCCGCATATAGGAAAGAAAGAGACGTTAAAATAAGGATTAAAGCGAAGTTATTGGTGACAAAAGATCACGGTAATGACAAAATGATTTATTTGAAAAGAAAGGAGGGAGAGAAACACACAAAAGGAAACATTAGTCATACAAAAACATGCAAGAAATACAAGCGAACTCACATGACACATCTGTAAAGTTCTTCTGGTCGAGAAATATGTATCTGGTTAATATATTGTGGGTCAAGCAGATTGAGAAAATATTAACATTTGACGTGAGTAGATAGAGCCACTTATGAGAACCTCGCATTATATTATCCCTTCTGTCAACAAGAATTAATTAACGCAGTTAGTCATCCACATCACTGGATGTGGAGAGTTGAGAATCTTTTAACTATCTCTATTAATTGCTATTGAAGACAAATCCCTAGTCTGTTAAAAGATAGTGCAGTAGTCAACCTGCATGTTTACAAAGTCAAGGATCTCGAGATCAATGCACAAGTGATGTAAATGATCAACTGCTTTGGTCAACAAGAAAGGTAGTAAAATGTAATTTTCAAGTAGGAGCGGCTCCGGGATACCATTTCCTCTATTCAAGTCGAGCGTTGTAAACGCTCCTAATGGACTCATGAAGTTTTCTAGTTCGTTAAAAAGAAGTATCTTCCAGCGTTCATCTCGAGCAAAGGAAAGACAATCTGAGGCTCCTTATTTCTCTGTTGGCCAATTTTAACCAGTACGATTACAAATATTATTTACCGAATGTGTCCATCGGCGCGCATCTAGCGATATTGGTGAAAAACACTACTGGTTAATTCTGGTCAACAAGAGAGATGGTAGAATGTGAGTTTTACACAAGAGCGGCTACAGAATACCTTCTCTCTATCCAAGTTAAGCGTTGATAACGCTTCTCCAAATGGGTTAGGGAAGTTTACTAAATGTACACGAAGAATATCAAACTGTTGACCCCTGGCGATCAGAACAGATTGGTTTCGAACCTGTATCGAAACATCATCAATCCACAATCAATCCAAAAAGGGAGAAAGAATGAGGGGGATTCCAAGCAGAAAATACAGCGAGCGGACACGTGCATTGCTGCTCACCGAGTGAATTTGGAAGATCAGCAGACGCTTGCAAAGATTCAATGGCTTCAGTAATTTCCCTCACTTTCTTCTCCTAAACAAGAATGAATGGGTTAGAATAAGAAAACTCCACACGCAAACATACTGTCTCTTCATCACGAAGTGGATTTTTCTTGACGTTTCTCAGTCCAATATTTAGGACATCCAGGGTGAGTAGAACTAATGTTTTCATAAGAGGGGAAGTCTTATTCTTCATTGCCTTTTTCGTGAGTTTTGCAGCTAAAAGTAGACTCTCAGTGTCCAGAATGACTTTGGTGTCACTCAGACGATTAATATGATTCAGGAGAGTCTCCATCTTAGGCATAGGCTCAGTCTTTAACCAACAAGATGTGAGCCAATTCCAGCCCATAATAAACCAAACTTGATCTTTAGCGGCAGTATTAACCAAATTGTCAACATGAGTCCCGTACCACCAATCGGAGTTCAGTTCATTTGTGAATAGAGTGGTCTCATCTTGACCTTTATCTCGTATTCTAAAAGAAATCGATCATCAATAATTACAACACATACTTTAGAACAGGCGAATTAAAATGAGTGAACTCAGTACTTTGGACTAAAGCAGTCAAACCGAACTCCCATATCTGGGTTACTGCATTAGATGAGGGCAAACGAAGGCTGGAGATAGCTTTAGCTACACGAAGAGCTAAACGTGAGGGTATTTCATGGGTCGACTTTGTGAATCTTAATTGTTCAAGAAATCGGACGGCGTTGGTTGAACGCGAGCAAAGTTCAATCCAACATTTGCGCTGTAAACCAGTAGGTAGGAGCCGAGGGCTGAAAAGACAAAGAGGCTGACTGGGCCACAATAGTGGTTCCGAACTTCCTGAACTTCTATTAGATTCGGGAGATGAAGCAAAGCGAATGAGATAGGAAACTGAGAGGGCAAGTAAAAATACATAAGCATCCTGTTGACATATTTCTGTACTGCTCACACTGGTAAGTGGCACATCAGGTAGGATACATTTCACCGCTAGAAGGAAACGGAAAATAGTAATAACAAGCAAAATAGTAAGAAAACCAGAGTATTTAAAAGAACTTACTATCAACAATGAGTCTAATTCGAGAGGAAGGAAGGGCCAAATCATATTCTGATTGATCATCTTCATCAGCACAAGGGGAACAGAGAATGTACCACAAGATAGTACTTAAATCCGTGGGTCGATATGTTAGCAAACTGCAGTAAATTTTATCTGCGTCCTGAGCCAACATTTTTTGTTGACTGACAGGTTCAGTTAATCCGTGAAGAAATTCAAACTCAAATTTGCTGCTTTGAGAAAGACTATCTTGATGGAGGATTTCCTTCAAAGTTTCACTCCAGTTTGATTTGTCTTCACAGAATTCCTTGACCAGAATGGCAGATTGAAGTTTTAGGGATAGGCCACTGGTGTACAAATGTTTCCATGCAAATGCTGAAAGTGGGCTTTCAGTAACAATTTCGCCAAAATCAAGACAATTTGCTCGAAAGAGACAGTCTGAAACTACTGAATCTACATTTACATTAACTCGCTTCTAAAGGAGATGGTAACCAAAAGATATTAAACAACTAACCCGCTTAGCAGCTCTTTGAATATACACTGAGAGGTAGAAAAATAAACGGAGTTTCATCTCATTTATAAAATTGACATGGTGAGATTGGGGTGAATGAGACGCTTTCGCGACAAATCCATCAACTTGAGCCAGTGTGAAGAGAAAATCGGACAGACAAGCTGTATGAGCAGTGAGTCGAAGAATTTCTGCTAGTGCAAATCCCTTCAGGGTATAAATATGTTTGTACCAGGGACGGGAGGTGAAGGAGGCGGGGACACGCTAAGGAGACAATAAAGGAAAAAAACTTTAACCCTACAGAAACGAGATCCAGCACGGCATTGTACCACGACGCTCGATCAATATGTACAAACTCGTTAATAGTTTCAATACAGAGCAAAAATGCTTTATCATAATCTTCGCCCGAGATTAGCTTTCGTAGACGAGTGATCCGCTCCCCAATAATTGCCAGTGACTAGGAAAAATATAAAACCATGTATAGAAAGCTTACATCATCTGATGGTTCACAGCTTTTAACTAGGTGTTTTTCATCAGTTGCTGATTTCATCTTCGCAAACACGTTAGTGCTTTTCTAATAACCCATATGAAAAAATATAATGATGACTACCTCAAGTTCATTGACAATATTTGATGAAATTGTATCTATATGCCTATCAATCTGACTCTTATTCAAGAACATGGCTCCACTTTGTTTCAAAATTGCAGGCAGATAAAATGCAAACCGCTTTCCCAATGAGTTCAAAGAAAATTTCCACCAATGAAATTGAAATACTCATCATTGTTGCCAAATTTTTAATTCAATGTGATATTCTGAAAGTTTTTTTGGATTTAAGATTTATAACACTGGCTGAAATATGTTATTCTATCGTATAGAGCTACTGTGTTCTTTTTATTGAATTATATCATTCTTGCGCTTATTTTTAAATTTTGAAGTAATCTTATTAACTCTTTGAAGCGCATGAATCAAATTCAATCGGTATCAGATAATTTTCGAGTACTGTAAAGTTCGGCACACGTACTCTACAAGATATTATGAAAAGATCGTAATTATAATCTAATTATATGAATACTGGAACCTTAAATTCGCGGTCGGGCTGCTTCTTGTTTATGTAAAATGTCTGCGATCAGTTAAAGAAACACTAAACCATTTACATCTATTTTAAATTGTTTGGATGACAACGTGCAATTTTCTTCGCTTTGCAGAAGGACTATTCAGAGTATCACATAGTTATTATCTGAGAATTTGCATTAGCGTTTAAAAAAATTAGCTACTCCATCAATGACTTCCTCAGTTCTAGTCATCTAGCCTGACACAATATCTATACCGAAGTCAAATCAGGTAATAAATACGGGTGCTTGATCTGGTAATGTGCGCCCACTTTACCAATATTCGACAAAATAAAGCGCACAGATTTAAGTAATTGTCATAAATTACTAGAAATACTAATGCTGATATGGCCTTCCAACTTGGTCTTGAGCGCTTTTGAAAATACATAGGACCTAGTCTTCATAAGGCATTGTGAATGGTGACATATGATCCTTATTTACACTATTTGTACCTTTTCATTGCATTACGGATCTAGAAAAATTTAAATAAATATCTTTTTGCCTCTATGAATCTAATTTCCCTTGCACATTCATTTAAATTGAATATAGTTGCACCATTAACAAAACATGCTTAAATAAACTTGAACTATTTTAGCACAGTCATGAAATATAGTTATCTAACACATACCTTAGATTACATAAGCCTATAATTTTGAGTATATATATAGTGGTTTCCCGCGCCTCAGCTCAGATCTTTATTTTCTTATATACTGTAAAAGTACTTTAGAACACCACGACTCAAACGTCTGGGTAAGTTGTCAGACCAATAAATTACATCGATGGCTTCATACACGTTGATGCAATTTCACTCCAGCTGTCATATCCACGTGGAATGCTAACCATTTACCGACGTAATTTTCATAAGTTAAAAGCTTTCATTTTTAATATTAAATTCTTTTTGCGTAAGCTTCCCGTACAAACACAAAATGTCTCCCTTACACATAGCTCACCAAATCCTCAAACTGGTAAAGTCTGACTTGCGAAAAGCCGACATCTTCTAGTTATGCGATTTTGCTACACTGGTCATTCCAAAATAAGACGAACAAGTCTGCTTTATCGAATCACACTTATTCTCCTCAAATTATTACCTGCTCTTCATCCACCAGCTTCAGATAAAAATGGTAAAACTAAAGATATAACGAATGTGTTTTTTTTTGAAGCAAAACTAGATACGGATAAGACAAACTACATATTTATTTCTAGCACAGGTTAATTTATAAAGTGGACCAATACTTGTATATATACTGGACAAAAACTATGTATTTAACCATTTTAATGATTATTATTTATGAATTGTGTTAAATGCATAATAAAGTAATACTTCTTTCTCATATTTCAATTTATATTAACTTGCCTAGCTTTTATAATAGTTATTAAATACATTTTGTTTTCTCACATAATGTACAGGGAAAATTTGTTTCTCAAGGTCTAGGTGCGCGATATTATATGTGACTGAATATCAGATATACTCTGATAATGATCAACGAAAATTTAATATGTGTTTGCAATGATAATGCAAATTGCTTTTATAATCATACTTTAAATATTATTTTTGGCCTTCCTCGAGAAGTTGGCTTTTGTATTGCTGTAAATCGAGGATATTGTTATAAATCATTTTATGAATCAACTAAGAGACAACGTATACCCAAGAACAGACATCGAGTATCCACAGTTTATCCGAAGATTTCAATGGAAGCTGATGAAACGTATAAGAAAGCAGTGCACAAATACGGTTGTTTACATTTTTCTCCATTTATACTACTTATGTGCAATGGGGACAATTCTGATAATCAAACCAATAAGTTTTTCTCTTGCTGTAAAAATAGAAATGCCTGCAACGTTGATTTGAATGTGAGTGAATCGGCGCGATCAATTGCTTTGTCTCTAATGAAAAGATCTGATAATTCTCATGACCGGATATCTTATAAACATGATATGGACACCAATGGCCACGTCAGTCAGGAGATCTCCGCCTCCTTTGGTCCAGAGATTCTTATAAGAAAGGGATCAAATTCAATACCAAATGACTTTCAAGAAATTTCCGACTCAAATCTTGTTCATAATCATCTTAATGGACTTCAGATTTTGTCTATTTTTGTTCCCGCTGCAATAATGATTGGAATAATAGCCATTTTTCTCTTAACAAAATGCACTGTTTCCAATTCCTTTTCAAGGAAACGCAGTGAATGGACATTTTGCATTACTTCAACTCAATCAAAAGTAGCTATAAATCCTTCTTCCGCAGCATCGACTAGGTCGACAAATTTGCAAGACAGTCAATCCTTTTCCTCTTCACAAATAACTCGAAGTAAAGTTCAACATGGAAAAATGTTAATTCATAAACTTGAAAATCTGAAGTTTCAATCAAAAAATAAGCACTCAGATAACTTTACAGGTTAGCATTTTAAACTCCTTTGCAGATCACAAGTTTTTCGTACAGTATCGAATTATTATTTTTTTTTATTAATCCTTCAGCGAAATGTGAGGAGGAATCCGTAAATTTACGACTCTTACCTCCAGCGAATTCATCTCGTTCTTTGATGCTATGGAAACGCCTTGTGAATATCCATGAACGATGTGTTCTCCGACACTCAAATCTCAATGGTATCAAAGCGGCCGACGTGTGTTTGCTTGGCGAACTTCGACAATGTAATTCTGAAGATCGACCTTCACCGTCTCTGTGGTTTCCACCAAATACTGTCTGCGCATTTACGGTCGAGGAGTTTCACCCTTGGGGATCTTTTGCAGACATCATTCTTCAAAATTCTCTGATGGGATTATTTACTTCACTTAGCTCACCCTCCAAATTCGCTCTGAGTGTTATCAGAGATATTGTGAATGGCGTTACATTTCTACATACGGGTAATATTTTATTTCTTGATATTTTTTAGAAGTGAAGTTAATTTAACGTTTTTAGATAGTTCAAATATAATATTATCAATAAGCACTTGAACAGTTAATTGCACACAGATATTGCTATTATTATTACAGTAACACAAAAAAGTTTTCAATTTTTAACTCTAGAAAGCAACTAAAATCGGTCAATAGATGGTTTAATAAATGATAAAAGGGAGAGGATCAGAAAGATACTGAAGCAATGTCAAGTTATCAGAGTCTTCATTTAATTTTTGAACTCGGGTTGTACAACTTTTGCTAAATGGGCAAGTCAAGTTCCAAACTTCAGATTTCAAAATTCGTCCCCTGGATCGCAGCAAATACTTGTCTGTAATGTTCAGTGTTTATTGATCAGTTTTTGAGTCAGGTAGGGTCGAACCTGTTGGTTTATTTTCGATTTGGTTGTGAACGTAAATTGTTAAGAAGGTAATATGTTCTTAGATGATACTCGACAGTTTACAGTTTTGATATAACAAAGATGAGATTGATAAAAATGTTAACAGAGCTCTGTATGCTGTATTCACTCAACGATAGTACGCTTTAAAATTATATAATAAAAAAATTGGTGAAGGATTAAATGAGGGTTTACGTAATCGTGAAATATTTAGAACTATGGCACGCCGTTACTATTATTATTGCCCCTGATAGAACAAAAAACTAAAAGTTATAATCTGAACAATGGAAAGGCCATACTAGTTCGATAATGGGTGGAAGGGATGGAATCGAGTAGAAATATGGAACAGCCGGAGTTCAAAAAAGACTTATTTCATCAGAGTTTTGATTTAGTTAGTCACCTCTGTTTAGTACATTGTGTTCGCCTTCCAAGATCCATCTCCTGCATTTCTGAATGAACTCACGTTTACAGCTTTCGATGCTTGTTGACCAATTGTTCAATTTGGATGAGTAATCATACTTTTTCGAAATGTTTGTTTCCAATAGCCAAAATTCTAGCAGGATAATTCTATCCAACATCAAGGGATCAAATTGCAGTAAGTAAAGAGGCGGTAGATGCCTAACTCTCTTAATTTGATGCTATCATACTGGTATCAGAGGGACGAATTCACTGATTTTTCCATGACCTTCTAATGTAGTAAATATCGATTTACAAAAAAAGAGCCTAATGAGAGGTTCTGCAAGTTGAATCCCATTTATGTAATCTGTAAACCTCGGTTCATATGCATCGATTTATTTCGAAGTGACTCATTATATAACATTTGTCAGCATCTCCCTACAGAGGCACGAATTGTACACTTTATAATGAATGGTACTTTCTCTCTGGTAGAGTTTTAGATATTTTTATTAAATAAAAGCATAATTTGAACTCTTAAATATGTATGTATGTATATATATATATATATATATATAGAAAATCACGCATCCTTATGTCCACATGGATCAAATGAATAAAATAGTTGAGAGTTTATTTTGAAGGCTTACCAACACTCATGGTTTTATTGAACACCAACAATCAGGATACCACATTGAGTCGGATCGGATGAAATCCCACCAAACGAACAAAGGGCATCAGGGAAAGGGCGTAACAGGGGGCGAAGGGGGTTTACGCTTCAAAGGGGAGTCATATCACATCTAACCACTGACATATTGAGCAAGAAACGTATTGAGAGTGGGAAATCAGGGGAAGGGTTCACTTCAGTTAGACGCCATATTGCAGCTCTGACCAAATGCTCATACCTCCACCATATCTCAATCAGTTCAGCAATCTAACCGCTAAACGCCAATTTATATTAGTGAACGAAAAAAGTGTCAAACAGGCTCGAGGGGTAAAGAGTAAGGGCAAGTTAGACACATTCCTTATGCTAGACTTTCACCATAACTCTCTAAACATCTAGTTCTATATGATTCGAATGCTGTCAGAGGTATTCTAGCTTTTGAAGTGGACAGCTTTTTGCATTTTTATCCGGAAAACCTAAAAAAAGAATCGGCGGTTTTGCTGGATGTTTTCCCAATATTCCATTTCTCATTAGGAAAATGTAGTTAATACTTAACTCAATATTATATTTTTGTAATTATCTGCTGCTACTACAGTTCTAAACATTTTTCCGTTGATTTTGATTTGATTCCGTTGACATGAAGAATACTATGACACCACAAACAGTTTTCAAATATCTCGCTGGCATTTAATCTGTTAATCAATCAGTATTTTGGTCCATTGGAAGGGAGGTTCTATCTTATAAATTAAAAAAATCGGGACATCGGTAGGTACCTTTATGAGATTCATTACCACAATATAGAAAGGAGACGGAGAGGGCGACCAAAAAATCTTATTTAGATCAATGGTAGAAGATGGTAGTATTAGGTAACGGGAACAATTTGATTAACATATTCAAGGCCTAGAGATGAGTCATACGTATGAAAAAATGAAAGGAAGGAAGAAAATCGGTCAACGAATTAAGATAACAGTTTAACGTAATTGGGAATAAGGTGCATTTTGCTTCCACTTCGGTAAATTTAAATGAATAACCAGATGCGATATTCTCATCCAAGAAATCCCAGAATGCCCATTCGCCATGTGGTGCAAAGGAATGTATATTTGCCTGTGATTCAGTATGGTTATCCATCGGGCGGTGTGACGCTAGCATGGCAACGGGCGTTTCTAGACACCAAACACACAAGCAGACTTATATGAACGCAGTAAATTCTCGGGGAACAGCCCCATAGACACAAAGGGGCATATAACCAGTAGCATGTGGCATTTCATATTACCGACATTTTCATATTTCCTCTCCTTCTTGGTGGTGCTATTTGCACTGGTTTCGCGGATGCCCTTCTATCCCGTTTGCACTAGCGATCTTGTCTTACGGCTCAGACAGCGGTAGTCAGAAAATAAGGAGGGAGTGCTCAGTGGAGGAAATATAACACATAGGAGGTGTGAATTTATGGTGTGAACAGACGTCGCTTACCATCAATTCCCTCTTGTCTGTCTAAAACACCTAATATTAATAATCATCCTTTTATTAGGAAAAAACGAATGTGCATTATATTATTCAGAAAAGCAAACACACTGCTTTAGGGTTTTAGTTTTATGGAGAGAGACGGAGATTTAGTCTGTGATGTTTTGGGATTTCGAGTTGTTAACTACTTATTTCAGGGAAGACATTTTGCTGCTTCGTGTAGTTGTTAAGTTTATCAGTCTGCAATCTTTAACTTCTAAAGTCCATTGAAGATAGAAATTATCAGAATTAGCAACGATGTTTTGGATAACCGGTTCTGAAAGCCTTACTTGACGTAAATGTCTGTTTCATTCGGTCCTCATTCTGTTCGTTCGAAAGAGGTTTCGAGTTTTTACATCTTTATTACATTGACAACGTCCCAAACCTCAGACATTTGACTTGGGTAAAGAGGAAGCATCTTGGACTACTATGATGTGAATCTTGCACTCCCTAATCATTCTTATTGGGGTTGGCCACCCACATCACTGGATGTGTATCAATGAACATCAGTCTAATAAACTCTAAATTGGAAGATATACATTTTAACCACTCCGCCACCGATACACCGACAAAAAACGTAGTATATTTTTTGTTAATTTACTAATAATAACTATTATAAACTTAATTAAGGATACACTTTAGTGATATTAAATGATTTTAAGATGGTGAGAAATATTTTGAGTTTAAAAGCCTTGTGCTCTAATTGTGAAATGGTTGTGTGGCGTTAAATTTACTCCTGGATATCAATTCATTATAGCTACTATAGATTTTGGAATATTGCAAACTAAGACGCTTTGTACCTACAGATATGGCGGGAACTCGTGGCAGACCAGCATTAGCTCACCGAAATATCTGCCTTGAGAACATCTACCTCAAAGCAGACGGTATCACAGTTTGTATTGGAGGATTGGAATACGGTCTCAGTGCTCTTCCCTCTCCACCTCCTTTGCCCATGGAACAACTTCTACTGGCCTACGAGACCCATCTCCTAGAATTTGGTCCTGAATCAATTCACCAAGATCCAAGTGCTTTATCTTCTACCTCAGAGTCACCTGGCCTGTCTATTGATGAAGACAATCGAATTCCAATTGCCACGGATCCCTTATTTCCAGACTGGTGGCCCGTTTGTGGCCTTCAAGTGGGTCTACCAGTCTACATGGCTCCAGAAGTAAGTTAAATTAAATTCATTTCTTCATAATTATCAGTAACCACATAAGAAATGCGGTTAAGTTGAGACTATCGAACGTATTTTCAAACCCAAAAACTAGGCTCGTGCCTTAAAGTATGTTTCATAAATGTCTAACAATCAATCAATAGAAATCTTTACAAATTATCAACCATCATAACTATCTGGTGTTGTGAAAAGGCACTCAGGATAAAGAAAACTTATTGACTCATCCTGATTAATGCTTATGAATAGTAAGAATAGGTGGGTCAGGACACAGAATAGAATATTTGCAGGGCACCTGTGAAATTTCACAGAATACATTATCGATTATTGAATTTCTGCGCAAGTGTCTGAGATTAAAATCTAACTTTAATTATTAGCTAATCAGGCGGCGATCATTTCCGTCTGATCGAATTCTATTTATGTAAGTATACTTTCTAAATAAATGAATCGTCGTCTGAGTTCTCTATTTGTCCTTTTGGGTCTGAGCAGCCTGCACTATCCAAGTGGTCGCATGCCGTTATATAGATAGGTAGGTAGATTTAAATATAAAACTACCTGCTTTTTAATATAAAATTGAATGAAGGATTCAAAACACGATGTGCAATTTTTTTAAAAATGAAATGAGAGACTTGATTTAATGTAGCTTATTTTGAGTACCCAGAGTAAATTATTTCGTCTTGCCAAAAATATTTGTTTATTTCAGATTTTGGAGAAAAGCATGTTTCCTTTCTGTTTCGAGTCCCACAGACGTGCCGATATCTACGCTTTGGGCATTGCAATCTGGGAAATTCTAGCATGGGCAGTAGGAACAAGCCCTTATCGTGAATGGGTAAGGTGGATTATCATTACATCATGGAATAAGGCTTCATTATAGAGTGCTTTTTGATACTCTTACGTCGTCAGAAATAATTTATTCTAGGAAAATTTAACAAAATTTTAAGTTAACAAAAGCACCGAAAGATTTATCGAACACGTACACTTTCCAATTTTAGATTCCACGGGATTCGGATGTTAAAACAGTTAAGAGGCTAGTCTGTTATCGAGAATTGCGGCCTTCTATGAATCTTCTTGAAGGTGAGATTTTTACATTTATTTCTCTGCCACTTACAATTTATGATTTGCAGACTGTGCACCTTTCAAACATTATAATTTATTTCAAAAGGGAATTTGCAGAAAAAATATCAAAACCCTAATTGAAGCAGAAGTGATGTACTACTTTGATAGATGTTGCCCTTTAGTACTTATCGACTTATTCACCGCTAAGGGAAGCAGAAACCACGAGTTGTTTTTAATGTCTAACAGTAAGTCCCGTTTCACCAAAAAATGATTATTCATCTATGCGGTCCTGCAAATACCTCATGTTTTGAAGCATAGATAAGCGTTTTTAAGTCGGTAACTTTATTGAAATTTTGACATTAGCTTTCTAATTGCTCTGAAGCCCTTATTGTTGAAGGTAGGGGTAAAGACTTAAAGGTTTTGTAAAGATAAAGTGACCCCAAAAATGACTTTATTATTATGTATCATATAACCCTGATTACAATCATGGATCTGGAATGGAAGGTTAAGCTGAACTTTTACCAATTTAGTATACTCCTAGGTGCATCGTATTGGAAAATTTACGGTTTAGAGTCCCAGAGAGAGAGAGAGAGGCAATCGAAGAATGGATCATGCAATTTACAGAACAAATCGCAATAGAGTATAAAACAAACTTGATGATATATATTTTATATGGTTATTATCCCATTACATCGACTTCGCAATAGATTTTCTTCCTTTTTATGCCTCAGCTGAAAGAAATAACTCTGCTCAAGTTGTGCTTACTGCCCTATGAAACACCTGATAAGTTTTCTTGATCTGAATATTCTCTCTATAAAAATGTCATCATTAGGTCCTCCTACATTAAAAACTCTCGCATCTTCTAACATATCTGTAGTATAACAGTCTTTTTTTCACACTAATGAACTTTCAGTATTGGTGTGAAATTTGTCAACAATTTTACGCGAACTTTCTCCATCACCCTAGTTATTTTCACTTACATATACACCAAAATTAGGAACAAATTAAAGCGAATCTAAACTTTTCCCATTAGAGGCAATACCGTCAGGATTTTTATTTGAAATATTCGAAAATGAAGCAATTTCAACCATGATTTTGATTCAATATAACTTCAAGTTCAACCTGTTAGCTGTAAGAAAACGGTATTTGATTAAAAAAATCATTCATTGAAGTTCCATTTATCGGACCAGCGATAAGCTACAGAAACTGCTTATATCTATCATTTTCAGCTTGTGTTCCATTGGAATAGCGCTTCATCGTCACAGAAATTAGTGCACGCTCTATTTGTATATAATTTTCCTGTGATTTACATCTCCCCCTTCGTGTTTATCGTTCATCCCCCCCCTTTCAGCTGACCAATGAGAGCTCAGCGTGTGCGCACATTCAACCGCTCGCGTTTTTCTGCATTATCCACAAACTGGGACCACGAAGCTGCACACCTTTGCATCAGCGCCGATAAGTCATTCGATCGGGCTGTGCCACCTCTTTTTTCACATTTTTCTCAATTAATTAAATTTAGAAAATTTAGCAACATTTTTTGTCCTGAAAAATAAATGGTTAGATTGGCTCGTTTCTGGGCCTTCCTATTTTAATAGGAGCTCTTAATTTGGTAGTACTGATTAAATTGATGATTCCTAAAATAATAATTTGTGTGAATTGATTCGTAGATTCTTCAGTTTAAAACGGTTTCTTCTTTGAATCCTGCTTATTTCAGACTATTGTTGGTAAAATATTTCTGTTGGTAAATCTGAGCAAATGTAACTGATTGTGTTATCATTAAAATATGGAAACCTGAACATTTATTGGATGGTGAAGAATACGGAGTTTGAGGAATTTATTCATTTGCTAAGGAACTCTAGTGTTAATTGACTATATATTGACGAAAGAGGCATTTGCGGTTTTCAAGTTTAACCAGAGGTTAATTTTAGGGCAATCACATAGATCGTCGGTTTTCGTGAAAGAAGGTTTGCTTTCATCTGTGTTTTCCTCGTAATGTGTTTCACAAACCAGAAATACTGCTATTATTACCCATGGAAATACAAAAAACATTCAAAATTTTTTAATTTATGGGATAGCATCTAATCACAAGAAGTGGTGAAATAGTTCAGAAAGTGATGAAAGAGGGATCAAATAAGAGCATATAATGAAGCCAGAATTTCAAGAGCCTTGCCTTATTTGAGTTCTGGAAGCAGTTAATAATAAGCTTTCTCATGAAGAGTATAATTTACCCTAAGAAATAGAAATTGCCCTAATCTGAACTTTCATAATTTCTGGATGAGTTCATGTTCGCAATATTCAGCGCTTGATAACTATATGATTGAACTGAGTGATCGGTCATGCCACTTTGATCCATTTGTATCTTTTTACAATCCTTATAAGGCAGTTCAGACTGGCAAAGACATTTTAGATCTTATAATAAATACTTCTTTCTATTACATATCCATTTATATCAAGATTTAAAATCATATTCGAAGAATAATTGCTCCCATTTCATAATTAATGCTATTTGTAAGTTCGGGAATAACATCTCGTGGCCATTAGCCGCACCACTTTTCAAATTTTTAACTGCTGGACTAAACAGCACGGAAGCAACCATTATGGATGACATTAGTAAAATAAAATTTCTATTCCCATCTCGAAATATAATATTTTTGTGCTAAACAGTTAGCAGAACAAGTTAAAGGAATTTGATGTTTCATGAATCAGCACCCATTTTGCAGAGTCAGATTCCAAAATTCAAACTTCAACGAGTTTTAAGAGACTACTAACTTCATTTGATTGTCCTCAGGTGTACCCATATTGAGAGCAAATTCACCCCGAATAAATACCCACCCATTCTAGTTTACATGACTATACTGGGCTCATTTATCAATTCTTGAGCTTACGTTCACGTTCCCACACTTATCTCGCTTGAGCTCTTGGGGGGTCCAGAGTTTTATGAAGAAGGGGCGTTTAGTAGACAGTGAAGATGGATGGAGCAATTGCTTTCTCATGGCCGTCCGAGGACGGATCAAGAAAGGTCTTAAATTTCACGAACAAATGTGTAATTCTCCTTTCAGTTTCGAGAGAATGCGGATTCTCTTGGTATGAGCGATTACAAAATTTCGCAATCATTCCCAATACTTTTAGTCCTTCTCGAAACTTCTAATAACATGACAAATGAATAAAAACTTATGTTTTTTCCATCCCTTAATCCTTTGACTGCCCATCTCTTCCGTTGTTTCAGAAATTTTTAATAAAATACGAGAGATTTAGTTGATCGTTAACTTAAGCAGTTCTATCTGGCCTTATAGTTGCTCTTTAATAAACAACAGAACTATTTAAGTTACTAAATCCACAATAAATGCTGAGAAATCGAATAGTTAATAAAATTTAAGATTTCCTGATAATGCTCAGTGTGTAGGAGAAGTTAAACTATCCAAAGATGATATGTTATGACGCGTAACTGGTCACTTTAGTCAGTAAGAACACCAGCTTTTTTTTCATTTTCCAGAACTCGTCGTATAGTGAAATAATCGCTTTTATTTCTTTTATATTCTTGTTTTCATATTTATTCAATTAGAAACTTCTGATCCGATGGAGACCGACGAAAACTCAGAGGTACCGATGAGAAAACGCATCTGCGAATTCTTCGCCGCTCTTCTGTCTGAATGCTGGAGCCGGGATCCTGAAGCAAGGTTAAGTTCTCTGCGAATCAAAAAGGATCTTGCGAAATTTCACCTGGAGGTATCCACGAAAAATCAAACATAGCCAAATATATTAATTCTGAATACATTTACTACTTATATTATTAAGTAATCAGTTTGTTGTTGTTGATAGAACAGAGCGAAATCGGAAGCTATGAATCGACGTGTTTATATTGGGATAGGAACATATTAAATCAATCTATAACTTACTTCTTTAAATCGTTATAACTCAAATTTATAGAGTTTGGGTATTTATTTAATGTATTTTTTAAAATTCACCTAACTAAAGTTAAGAGCTAATGGTATAATTAGGAAAATCCAATTTTCCCTATTTAAAGTCGAGGATTTAATAGTCAAATGTATAACTCCTAAATAGCCTGATAATGACAAGTATCTCAATGTTTAAACACTGATAATTAAATTTTATGGACTTCTGAATAGGTAGGAAAGATAGAAAATTCGTGGGTTTTGTAAAATCTGATGGGAAAATGAATTTCAATTCACAGCTACATTCCACCCAAGTGCCAAACAGGAGAAGACTCCCAGTTCATTAGAAAATAACAAATTTCGCAAAATGTATCAATGCCAAGAATAACATTAAAACTGAGCAATTTTTTAAATCCAGGTAAGGCATTGTCAAGATGGAAATATTATACTAATGCGTGAAACGTAGTTAGTAACCTTTTTATCTTGAAAAAATAACATTTTTATTATTTACCTCTGCTGTATCCCACTATATCTGTATTATTGACCCGTTTGCATATTTCAAGCTCCCAAATAATTAACGCTTTATATTGTGCCTAACTGACTTGTGTGTTCTTCCCACTCTTTCCTCCATCTAGACCTTGGATATCGGATATGCAAATCGCAAAACGCATACATGAACGACGTCCAATGTTATTGGAGATTGTTCCGAAACCTCTTTCTGCCATGCAGAAGTAAAATTTAGCAATTATTAGGGAAACAAAACCTAACAGTATAAGATTGAGGAAGTTGTGTATCTATATTAAATTAAATGTAAAAAGATGTTCCTGTGAAAAAAATGAAACAAGATACTAAATTTACTTAACTTAGTTTGTTTATGTTATCCCACTCATTAACGATATTTTGCATGACTAAATTTTGTTACCACGACTGTGGCTGACTTATGATAAGAAATTTGCTATGTATCTGACCAGTTGTCATTCGGTTACTGGGAGATCAAATAACATGAGATAAAGTTTTTTGAAAGAAAATTATAAATATTTAATCGATTGATTTTGTAATTACTTGATAGTAAACTTAACGCAAATAAGGATGATGGCCGAAATTTTATCCTTACGACGAATATTTAATCCATTTATTCGAAAAGATACGATTTGAATGTGAAGATGCAGATAAGGTTTCAAAATAATACGCTGTGGGAAAGAAGGAAGGACATTGGAAGCTTTTTGTCTGGAAATAGGGAATTCATATATAGCTCGAGTTGCCATTAATGTCTTATTGTCTTAAAGCCCTCCTTCGATTCAATTATTTGAGATCATCTCGTTCTGTTGGAGCTTAGCATTGGATGAGAATCACAACAACTATCAGCTTTCAAGATCTGATTTTTGCATTTGTTTTTTGTATTTCAAACGTGCCGTATTTCGCAAATCAGTTAGAATTAACAGTTTGAAATATGGTGCAGTAGCACCACTCCCATATTGTGATGATGTGGATTCCAAAACCCATTTTCGCTCATATAGATAAGCGCTATTGAACAATGGATTATAGAAGTTAATTAAACACTAGCTTATTGCTCGACTAAGCCTTTTTGTTTCAAATCAAGAATTTAAACGTGTCGTTTTAAGCAGATTGCCTTAAATTTTTTACTTATTATAGGAGTTTCAAGATCGTTCAGTCATTACCATTATTGTTTCGTAATTTTATAATGAAAGCACACATCAACTACTTTTGAAGCAATATTAAATGATTATAATGAGCAGAATACGCCTATTTATTTATCGCATTTACATGTTTAATTACATAAAATAAAAGGAATAAATAGAGGCGGTTGTTAAATCTACTTATTCATAGGTTCTGAAAAGGTTATGAGCTAATCCATAAATCTCGGAGTCAAGGCATAAAATTTGAGAATCAGAACTTTACACAGTTAATCATGTCCTAACCCGATTAAAACATAGTAACGCTCCTGATACTCCAGGCTACCAAGTATTTTACTAATGAAGGATTGGGAGTAGGCTACGCCAAGTATGGAAGCATGCATACCAACAACGGACTGCTATCTAATAGAGCGTGGGCCAAAAGGTAGGTTGGCATATCTCTAGCTAGGCCAGAGATTGCTGACTATTGTGGCAAGATGGTCGCTTCGTTTCACACTTCTATACCTTATGCTTCTTTGTCTACCTTTACATCCTCCAAACATGTTATTGACTTTATACCCTTTGATATTAATTTATCTTTTCTTTTCTTTAAGTAAAACCTACTGAAATCCTACAAAGTTCTTTTTACGATCTACAACCCCATACCCCAAACCAGAGAATAAGGAAAAGCAAAATTTCTCGTTGGTATAACGAAAACTTACAGCAATTCAACTCGAAATATGCATCGTACATCGTAATTCCTATTAGTTCACAAAAATTGTTTAAGGGTTAATCGTTATTTATATAATAATGGGAAGAAACTATAAAGTGTAATATTAATTTCCTCAAAGGATGATACTTTATAATTATTCATAATTATTATTTCACCTTGACACCTCGACTTTTTAAACTGCGCCTTCCCCGTATGACTTCATCGGGTTTGCTTGAAGTTCTTATCCTCGTTCCGTATTCTTTCTTGGTGACTTATTCCTTTTTCAGAGGTGTATTCGGGTGATTAATGCAAATTCGGTCTGCTTCTTTCTATAAGTCATTCCATTGGAGATTCTTCATGAAGTTTTAATGAGCCGCCGTCCAGAGGTTATCGAGTATAATTTCCAGCTTTCTTAGTATGATTCCCTCCTCTTTTAATGGGACCTGTCCTTTTCCTTCCTCTTTCTTCGGGACGTTTTCTTTCGATGTCTGAAATAGGACACTACATTCGCCCTTGGCTTCGAAGGAAGATCTCTATTCCCTGTTATCCGATAGTATTCACTTCTGACACCGATTTCGATTCAACGATTATCACAGGATGCTGCTTCCTATTCTCCCCTTCTTTCTGCTCCACTTTGTAACACGTTCGTGGGGATTCTTTTGAGGAGCTTCATTCCGCTTCATTCTGCTTCATATCCTTCTTCGACCTGGCTATTGATTCTGTCACCGGACTGGCTGTCGCCTCAATCGTTTGAGTGACGTGTTTCATTCTGAATTTGGATTTCGTTCGGCATATCGTTTCCTTATGTCCTTGTTTGCTACACAAGTAGCAAGTATGGCGTTTGCACGAACAAGAGTGAACAGAATGCAGACCACTACAAGCCAGTATTCAGTTAGGGTTTTTCGAATAGAAAACATGTTCTGGGATACAGGTTCACCAGAAATTCCACCAACATAATCGTACTCACGAGGTTCCTTCTGACTCATGACACTGCTGCACTTGAAATCAAATTTTCTGCATTCATTAGGAAAATCCTCTGGTGTAATGTTATCACTTGCTTTGATCATTGTAAGGAATCGAAAACAGACATGGGTTGGACAAAGTTCTCGAAGACCACCCAAAGATGGCAAACATTTGAAATGATCCTTTGTAATGGCACAAAAGTCATAGAGTTCAAAAACACTATTGATACGGCTAGCATAGATCATCTAATCTTCAGCATGTTCTTTGATGAGAGGAATATAATTAAAGCACTTTTGGAGTTCGGAAGACTTTTCACCAAACAGGTCAGAGAGAATTAAGACACTTTTGCAGAAGTTAAGATTCGGAATTATCTTGGGATGGATGAAATATTGAGTTTCTCATTTTTAGTCATTACCGATCTCCGCTACAACAGTTCAACTTTTACAAAATCTGGGATATCAGTGAGATCTTCACTCTTTTCAAACCAGCTAGCAAACGCTTGATACTTGATCCTAAAAAGTCCTTTACCATCTACCACTTGGCTCCTTCTCCACAGTTTCATCCTTTATTGTATTTTTTTAATTACTTTCTCTGTTTAGATGCTTTTTAATGATTACAACTTTCGAAATTTCTTTGTGTATGCTGTGAAATGAGTAATGTTAATGCAAGACATGCAGAAATTTGTCTAGTGATATCAGATGATGCTCTCTTTCCGAAATCATATAGTAAATTACGAATATAATAACCATAAAATGAATCCAAAATATGACGCTTTTGGTTTCCTTTATTATTAAATCATATAGCATGTCAAAAACAAGAGGAACAGTAAATTATTTCCATAAAACAGTGAAAGAGGAAGTATGTAATAAATGTGAGGTGTCAAATGAGCTTTACATCATTTACATTTAGAGCTCATCAGGCTGTTAATTGTGCACTTGTAGGATATAGTGCACCAATTTAGACCCCAGTACTTCAAGGTTAAAATTTCAAGATTTAATTCCTAGGTTTGTGAATGAATCCATTTCTGCAATGTTCCGAGCCTATTGAGCAGTTGATTAAATCGAATGGTTAGTCAAGCCATCTCGCTAAATTTGCCCCTTCTAATAAGCAAAAGCAGCTAGCTGATATTAGTAAGGGTATTTTGAGCATATTAGAACTCAATGGGGTTCTTTCAGTATTAAAAAAGTGAAAAATTTTAGATATGACAAATGCATAGTAGAAAACACACCTTTTTGGCAGACTAAATATGACAATCTAGGAAAGGTGGATACTAAAATGGTTTAGATGAATCATTCCATTCGCCTACACATTTTAGCAGCTAAACTGAAACATATTTTTAGGAATGTTAATATGTTCTTCGTTTTCTTTCAGACTTAATAGACACATTTTATTTAGAATGCACTACTCAAAAACTGGAATAAAATTACAAAAGGTCCCCAAAGTAATTCAAGAATAAGTTATTTAGATCTGGACAAGGCAACCGCATTGTTATTAATTTTTTGCTCATTTACCGGTCAAAAGATCATTTATTAATAGGGAGCTGATGAAAACTGGTCTAATTCTTAGAATGTGGAAGAAGATACCAGTATAATAATTGAAGATTCTTCTATTTGCGATTAGCATCACTTTGTTCTTTATTATAAATTAAGTTCTACATGCTTTAACATATTAGCCAAGCGAACTAAAAACTGTTGTTTTTTATGGATTAGCCTTATCTCCACCGTCATTTTGGCAGATAAGGTATAATCCTGAACAAAACAACCAAAAGTTGTCTCCTACTTTCTCATTTTAAATTATTGCATACTATAGATCCCTATATAAAAGTCCGCCAAATATTTACACCTGTCCTGAGTTGAGATGAGTTCCATTGTCCTCCGTGAATGGCTGATTTTGACAAGGGGAGTGGCTAATAGCACTTTTACTTTAAGCAAATAACATCCAAATTAAGTTCTCATAGAAAAGATGTTTTATAAGTGACCACTTAAAAGACCAATTTTATTTCTAATAAATTTTAGCAAACATGTAAATATTTCGATCTTAAGTCATTTTAAGTATGTAAATCGTAATTTGACTCTGAAATGCAAACTATTGACCTCCAGTTTAAATATTGTAAAATTCAAACAGACCAAGCCATTTGAAACGTTATCACAAGAAAATTTTTGCTAATACTTTAATTTTTTCTGGAATTAAAGACTAATTTATGAATCATATCTCCCTCCTTCCTTCCTTAAACGCATTTTATGATGATTTTAAATAAAGACAATTTCTTGTGAAACTCCCAAATGTTGCGTTGATGAACCCCGTCAGGTATCTCTTTCACTTTCTAATCTACTAACTTTGAAAGATGAATCTTTCTTCTCCATAATATTTATCTTACATACTCTCTAATCATCACTAAATTTRATTATCTTGTCTTTATAGTAATGTCTGTAAACTTTTAACCTTTCCTGTGACCCAAGCACTCCATAGACAAACATCGTGTGTCCTCAGCTGGCCTATTTCTCATCGATCGGAAAAGGTAAGCATACCTCGGACGATAGTAGCAGACACCGCATGGTCGGCCCTGCTATTATCCAGTCTTGTCTGCACTGGCCCTTCCTTTTCCTATAATCGTCCCGACCAATTAAAGCACGCATACGATTATATCCTTATGCGTGTCCTCACCCGAAGTGTCGATTATAAATAGCCTCCATCAGACACACACACGACAGACACCAAGGGACCCTAGCTCGTCCAACGCCTCTTCCATAGCTCAGTCCTTCTCCTCCAATTCCCTATTTTTCCCTTGAGTCTCTGTACTAAGTTTTGTTCAATACAACCTGGTCAACGCAATCCTTGGTGTTCTTTCATTTACT